>WOVY01010363.1:0-504815 GCA_013436015.1 Rhipicephalus annulatus | reverse complement strand
CCACCGCTGCAGACCCGGCGCTCACGAGCATCGAGAACCGTTTGGACGCCCTTGTCAGGCGCCTCGATGACTTTGTACCTGCGCATCATCGACCATCATCCAGGTTCCAGATACACAGTCGCTCCTCGACACCCCCACGTTCTCCAGAACTTCGGCCACCCGACGCGCCGCGGGACGTTTCATCCTCAACCGTGTGCTGGTACCACCGCCGATTCGGTGCCTCTGCTCGCAAGTGCACTCGCCCGTGCTCCTGGTCGAGAAATGCGATGACCGGCCACTGACGGCGGCAAGTGGTACTGGTCGAAAGTCATGCCGCCTTTTCTATGTTTCGGATAAGATCACTGGCGCGTGCTTCCTAGTCGACACAGGAGCCTAGGTTAGCGTCATCCCGGCCTTGTTTGCAGATCGCCATCGCAACGAACAGACCTGCCCACTGCATGCGATCAACAATTCCGCCATTCGCACATATGGCCAACGCTCTCTTACACTTGACATTGGACTACGTTGTAGGTTCCGCTGGATTTTCATCCTCGCTGACGTCTCGCAAGCTGTTCTTGGAGCTGACTTCCTCAGTTTTTTCAACCTTGCTGTGGATATGCATGCTCATCGCCTCATTGATCTCAACACCCGCCTCTCCATCAACGGTGTACTCTGTACTTCCTCTCCAACGGGACTGCGAGCTCTCACACCTGCTTTGACGTATGCAAAAATACTCGACGACTTTCCCAGCATCCCGAAGCCGCACACCAGAGAGTTCACCAGTGAAGCATTCCATCACTCACCACATTTTGGCAACTGGACCTCCCGTTTTTACATGACCCCATCGACTATCTGGAGAACGCCTCGCCATCGCCCGCCGTGACTTTGAGCACATGCTTGAACTCGGCATTGTGCTGCCTTCCTCCAGCAACTGGGCGTCGCCACTCCACATGGTGCCGAAGAAAGATCCTGGCGACTGGAGACCATGTGGGGATTACCGCGCTCTCAATGCCCACACCTTACTAGACCGCTATCCACTTCCTCACATACAGGATTTCACATCAAACTTGGCTGGGTGCACAATCTTCTCTAAGATTGACTTAATGAAGGCTTACCATCAGATTCCTGTAGAACCCACCAACATTCCGAAGACGGCCATCACCACCCCATTCGGTCTGTTTGAATATGTGAGGATGCCTTTTGGATTGCGCAACTCTGCACACACCTTTCAAGCGCACTATCAACGAGGGTCACGCGAGGTCTCGATTTCGTATTTGCCTACCTTGATGACCACCTTGTAGCAAGCTCATCCGGCCCTGAGCATGAAGCCCACCTGCGCACCCTGTTCCACCGCCTGGATGATTACGGCTTCGTAATTAATCCCAATAAGTGCGTCTTTGGCGTCGCTACATTAGAGTTCCTAAACCACCTTGTCACTCCAAAGGGTATCCAACCACTCGCCAGCAAAGTGAAGGCTCTTCAAGACTTTCCACCCCCCTACTTCACTGAAGAGACTCTGAGAATTTCTGGACCTACTAAACTTCCATCGCCGCTTTGTTCCAAAGTGCGCCACATTCCTAAAGCCCTTGACCGACCTATTTGCTAAAAAGAAAGACCCGGCTGCGCCACTGGAGTGGCCCAAGGACGCTGCATCTGCCTTCGACACTGCCAAGAAGGCTCTGGCAGACGCTACCATGCTCATACATCCCGTCCCTGATGCCCCAATTCGCCTCATTACCAATGCATCAAGCGTGGCAGTTGGCGCTGTTCTCGAGCAGCATGTATCTGGTTGGCAGCCCCTTGGCTTTTTCTCGCAAAAACTGAAGCCACAGAGACAAAATACAGTACATTTGCCCGAGAACTCCTCGCGGTATACCTCACCATCAAACATTTTTATCATTTATTGGAGGGCCGGGACTTTTATGTCGTTAGAGACCACAAGCCCCTGACGTTTGCCTTCCATCGCAATCACAGCAATTAAACTGCACGGAAGATCCGTCAACTATGCTTCATTTCTGAATTCACTGTGGATCTCAGACACGTACGTGGGCCGGAAAATGCTGCTGCTGATGCACTATCCCGCATCGAAGCCTTGTCGACCCAGCCACCACTAGACATGGAAGAGCTAGCAGCTGCCCAAAGAAACGATCCTGAGCTGCATCGTCTTTGCTCTTAATCCACGTCTCTATCGTTCACGGAGTGCCCGCTTCCATTTTCTACCTCAATAATAACGTGCGAAGCGTCTACTGGTGTCCCTCGGCCCTTCGTGCCTTCAGCTTTTCGTCGTGCAATTTTTGATCAATTGCACAACATGAGCCGTCCTGGTATTCGTGCGACCCAGAAACTAGTCACATCTCGTTTCATTTGGCCAAGCATCAATGCTGATGTCCGACGCTGGGCGCCAACCTGCCTTGAGTGCCAGCGCGTTTAAGTTCACCGGTCAACACTGTCACGGCAACATCCCCGTTTCGGCCTCCAGACGCAAGGTTTTCTCACGTCTATCTCGACATCGTCGGTCCTCTTCCGTCATCGCAAGGAGCCTGTTGTCTGCTGACATGTGTGGATCGCTTCACCAGATGGCCGGAAGCGTTTCCTATTTCCGACATTAAAGCACCAACAGTTGCCAAGGCTTTCACAAACGGCTGGGTGTCGCGCGTTGAATGCCCCTCTGTCGTCACCACTGATCGCAGTCGTCAGTTTCAATCGGCCCTTTTCACCGCACTTGCCGATATCCTGGGCATTCGACACATCCACACAACTGCCTACCATCCTTCCGCCAATGGCATGGTCGAACGGCTTCATCGACAACTGAAAGCTGCCCTCACTGCTCACCAGCCAAGGGAACGTTAGATCGACCACCTCCCCTTCGTACTTCTGGGCATCCGATCAGCATTGAAAGTGGATCTCGGCTGCTCATCAGCCGAACTAGTCTATGACGTTTTCCTGCGTCTTCCAGGAAAATTCTTCGAGCCATCATCGCCACCTTCCACTCCCGATGCCTCCACGTACAATCGAGAGCTGCGCACCACGTCTCGGGACCTTGCTCCTGTGATTCCTGCCGACCGACACCCCCAGTCTGTCTTCGTCAGTCAGGATCTGCATGACTGCAGTCACGTCTTCGTTCGGCGTGACCAAATACGACCACCACTAACACCAGCCTATGATGGCCCATTCCACGTACTCCATCGTACACCAAAGACGTTCACGCTGGACATCAATGGCCGTGAAACGTCGTGGCTGCTGATCGACTGAATCCAGCATATATCACCGCTCTCGCGGCCGCGCGGTTTCAATCTAAAGTCTGGATGCCAACATCCAAGCATGTCCACTGGGCGACTCCTCTGGTGATTCCTACGGCTCTCGCTCTACGGGGGGGAGCCCTGTAGCGCCTCAATGCGCTGCGCGTCAAGGAGGAAGAAGTTGGCATTTGGGCCGCGCGGCGCGTGCAGCGCGATAATAAAAAAATCAGTTCAAAAAACCGAAAGCTGTCAGGGCTGGATCTTTTCAGTGTAAGCTCCGACACACCAAATCAGGGAGTACAAAGTGATATGGGATGGACATCATTTGAGGGCAGGGAAGCTAGCAGCAAGATAAAATTTGAGAAGCGATTGAGAGAATAGGGGGAAGAGCGTTGGGCTAGGAAGGCTTTCAGCTACTTGTACATGAAGAATGTCGATACAAAATAGAGGAAGCGAACCAGGAAGTTGACTGGTAAATACTTAGAAAACAGCAGGTGGCTAAACCAAAAAGAACCATCGGTTAAGAAGAAAGTGAAGGAAACAGAGACTGACATGTGGAGAATGGGCATGATTAAGAAGTCCGCACTAGAGATCTATCAAACTTTTAAGCAGGAAATTGCCAAGGAAAGGATCTATGATAATACTCGGGGGTAGTTCTCTACTGTTTGAGGCCAGGACGGGAGTACTGCAAACCAAGACATATCGGGCCAAATACGAAGGGGTAGACACCGTATGCAGTGCGCGTGGAGAGGAAGAAAAAACAGCTGAACACTTGATAATGTTCTGTAAAGGGCTTCACCCTATAGTTCAGGATGATGGCGCAGAGTTTTTCAAAGCACTGAGGTTTAGGGACCGGGAGGGCAAAACAAACTTTAAGCGGGTAGACTTAACTAGAAAGAGGTTATCTGATTGGTGGCTAAAGTCAAGGCATGAGTGGAAATTAAACTCTTCACTGCAAAGTACGAATCTTCAAACTCACCTTTTAAGGAGAAAAAATAAATATAGTTTTTGGTTCATTAGGTGTTACGGCTTGGTGGCGCTAGCCACCGCCTGATCTAAAGGGTACAGCCATATTCATCCATCCATCCATCTATCCTTCAGAGGAGCTGGGGGCCGACGGCAGCGTGACGTGACCCCAGGTCTCGCAGAGTGACTCGTAGAGAACAGCTACCTTGTTTAGAAAAAATTATTTACAGCATGTACAGAACACAAAGGCTTCATACCATTCCAGTAACAGGGCATATACACCCCGGCACATCTATATTTCATGACTAACATCACTACATCACAGTGAAGACATTTGCTCTAATATACATGACAATGTTGGCATATATGTACACAAGAACTCAATGATGATGCGATATCATGATACAATGGTATAACGATACAATAGATGCAATGAAACGCAATATGTAACAAATGAAATCATATGAAACAACTTAACGGGCGCTACTTAGGACTCAACATTTGATCTTAGCCAAAAGGCCGAGAACCGATGCAATGTAATTGCACGTAATTAAAATCCATTCTTTCACACCACGTAATTAGTTCTGGCCAAAAGCCGGGCAAACAGTAGCAAAGCAATTCCGACGTCCACCCATGCAAAACCAGAATCGTGCACCGACAGCGGCAGCGCTGGCTTCACTACATTGCTTTTACCCTAGTACGCTTGAAGTATCTTGTATCGCTTACAGACATGTTAAAACTGAAACCTTCTTTTTTCCAGAGGTCGAAGCCACGCGTACTCGAAGCAACGCGTAGTCTCGATCGCGCTCATGACGTCACACGAAACGCTTGCCGGCGAACATTATCAGGCATGTCGCGAGAGATGCTACAGCACTTGTTTTAAAAACTGATGCAGTATGTACATGTTCAACTCGAGCACCAAAGCCTGGAAGGAAAAAAATGACTGTGCAAAATGTGACTACGTCACCCATCCAACATGGCTTCTACGCTGGCTGCCCAAGCAACGCCTCTGCAACGCTCCACCGTACAGCAGGTGTGTGCGGTGTGGGTCCTGTGGCGTTTTTTGCAATTTTAATTTGTGATGGGGAATAGTGTAGATACGTAGACGTGGCGAGAGCATGCGTCGTCAGGTTAAGACGTCGCGTGAAGATGTGAAATAAAAATGCCTTTGCTTGTCACTGCAACTGTAAACAGGAACACAAACACCATTTTCTAGAGACTGTTTTATTTTTTTGTTCCGAAATGGATGAATTCGAAAAGCCGAAATAGCTTGGCACAAATATACACACTTCTAGCTTACCTCTGAAACAGTAATGATAAATCACTCAATAGTTTTAATATTATGAGTAGAGATGTTAAAAAAACTTGGAGTATATACGTGTGAACGTAACCAAAAAGGGGGGCTCTCCAATTATGAAATTTCCACACAAACATTTATTTTCCCTGAGCAATCGTGATTGAACACAGCTAGCGCACTCCCCGCACGCGTTTACTGAGCCGGCGCGAATACCACGTCAGCCGGGGCGGCATGACGCCAACGTTTCGGACACTCGCCGCACCCGCGTTGTTTACCCCGATATCATAGGTAAATCGGAACACTCTTTCTATTATTGAATTTAATGTCGAACTCACCCTCGAAGGCGTGAGTGGGCCGATCCCGGAGGTAGTGCAATACCGGGCCAACCGGTGGCGGAGGTGAAGCAAGCTTCAAGCACTCCGCCGCATCACAAAAATAACTTTAATATATTGCATCCAAATAGTATCCGTATGAGATATTAAGCTGATAAGAACAGACTTTTTATTCAATATTACGTACACAAAAACATCATAATGGTTAGAGAAGAACTCAAATACAAAACTGGGTATAAGTGTATAAGTTAAAATCCGGTAACGAAAGGGCTGAAACTCTTAGTACAAATGGGTTAAAAACGGTAAAAGTGTAAAGGTGTAGAAGTCTAAAAACATGAAAAAAATCGCTTTTCTAAAAAACTTGGCTATATACAATATATCACTGCACTCCGATGTGGTGGCGGTAAATGTCCGTGGAAGCCGCGATCGTGTCACTGACGCATAAGTGTTTCATTGTTCGCAGATAGTTCCTGGAACACAGTCTGCGGGTGACATGATTGTTCGCCGGATCCGACAACCCAAGGCAGCCGACGACGATAGCTTCGACAGAGACGCACTGGAACCGTTCAGGGAGATGTAGCTGTAAGGGGGCGTACTTCTCCTCCTTAAGCCTCCGGGCTTTCTGGAACGCCTGCAGTCTGTTGTCAAAAGGGCAGCAGACGTCCAGGATTAAGGCTTCCTCGCCTCCTGCCAGGACTAGGTCAGGCCGCAGGCCGAGACGTCCGACGTGTTGGTTCTCCCCGATTACGGTGAACCTCCCCAGGTCAGCCTTCTTGATGCGTGCGACGATGGCGTTGTGGCGCTCCGTCATTGCCAGGCTCTGCCGCATACAGTGACAGACTATGTGCGGCAGCATCTCCTCCCTGTACCCGCAGCGTCGGCACCGTTTGTCTTCTGCAGGTACCAAGAGGTACGTGTGCCATTGAGGGGGAGGAGATTAAGCCGGGCTCAGTGGATGAAGAGCCACTTCTTGAACCTGGTGTAGCGGCCGGTCCGCATGAAGTGGAAGTTAGCGGAGTCCGCCGCTACACACGCCATCGCCTTGCCCTGGTTTGGCTTCGCCTCGAGGAAACTGTCCCGGCTCTGGCTGAGGATGGCCCGGAGAGTTTTCACAAGCTTGTTTTGATTCCGCGCAGACACCGTGGCCTCCCCGCAGGTGATACGGGCGCTCTTGTCTTGTAGCTCCCAGGCGACAGTTAGGCGACGGAAGGCTTTCGTCGCCTAACTTGGCCTCGAGGGAAGACGGAAGTTAGGCGACGGAGGACATCGAGGCCCACCGGAGCGGTGGGCCTCGATGTCCTCATCGTCAGCGTCGCGTCGGAGCCGCCTGGAGACCACCTGGTGCAGCGCCTCCCTTGCCCGCTCCCGGACCTCCGAGTCAGTCGACATCAGGAGCTTGAAGGCCCCATCCACCCGGCAGATGTCGCTCAGCTCCGCCGCCAAAGAGATCCCTGCAGTGCCGGCCTGTGCACTCCCGTAAACGTAGTCGTTAGATGCCCTGGCCGGCACCTACAAGGGTGTTCTAGATGAGGGGGCTGAGCTCGTCATCTAGGCGCTGCCACTCTCCCTTGCTGGTGAGGTCCACCCGTATGGGAAATTTAGAGCTGGATATATGAAAGTTTTAATAGCATGCAGCCTCTGCCACGGGGCGAGCATTGAGGAGAGTACCTTCCTGCCCATGTGGATGGCCTCGTCGACGGTCGTTTGGTCCGGGAGCACCTGAAAGCCTACAGGTCGCCCCAGGAAACGGTGCCCCTCGTAGTCCGCCAGTGCCGGAACCGGGACGCTTCCAACGGTGAAAGTGGTGGGCCGTGTGCCCACCGGATAGCGCCCGGATAGGTGGAGGGTGCGGCACTTGGCTGGCTTGAGTCGCAGTCCCAGGTGGTCCAAGAGGGCTGTCACGACGTTGAGACGGCGCTGCAAGGTTGTGGGGTTCGCAGCGAGCAGTGTCAGATCAGCGGCGTAAGCAAGGATGTTGTGCTGCTTATCGCCTCCCTGCACTGCCCTGATGACTGGATCCACCCCCAGGTTGAATAGCAGGCTGCTCAGTGGACTTCCCTGCCTCAGGCCAGCTCTGATGGGGATAGGCTCAGTGGCGCCAGCTGCTTCCACGCAGGTGGTATTGGCGCGGTAGAACTCCTCAACGATCTCCGCGAAGGTCTCCCCCACGCCGGCGCCGCAGACAGCGTCAACGAGGGCCTGATGGGCGACCGAGCCAAAGGCATTGGCGTAGTCGAAGAAACCCACGCACAGCTCCCCACCATTTGTCCTTCCGTCGTCTAGGCGTTCCTGTACCACGAAGTTGTGTTCTAACACCCCATCGTACGGCAGGAAGCCTTTCTGACACCTGGACAAGACCGCACGGTCGCCCAACTACCGCTACAGCCGGGTCGTGCGACACCCGGCATACAGTTTGGTGATTGTTCGACCAAGGGCAATGGGTCGCCAGTTTGTAGGATCCTCGCGGTTGCCCTTTTTGTAAATCAGCATAGTCCTCGATGATTTCCAGCTCTGGGGTGTGCGGTGGTGTAAGAGGCAGACGTTGAACACCGCCGCCAGGAACCGTTGGTCAGGATCCACCTGCCTCCAGTGGTGGTAGGTCAGACGGTCCTCCCCAGGAGCTGTGCTTTCGCACCTCCGGAGATTGGCTGCGACTTCATCTGGCAGGAAGGGGCGTTATCCATCTCCTCTGTCGTGGGGGCTCGTAACCTGAGGAGCGTAGTGTCCACGGCTACCAGGGCCCAGAGTTCCGTGAAGTGGCCTTGAAGGGAGCCTGGGTTGATGGGAAGAGCTCGGATGGGCCCTACGCAATGAGGCGGATGGCCCATCGCTGGTTTCTCCTGTGAAGTCCCTGTATCAGAGAAGCATTGTCGGGGTTTATGTAACGCCGAGGTGGTGTTTGGCGCGAGCCCCGACAGGGCAGTCGAAGATGGTCAATGATGGCTGCCTCGGCGCGGTCCAGGATGGGCTCGAACCGCGCCCACTGCTCCTCCGACACAGGGCCCCGGCCAAGGTCACGTTGCCCTGCCGTCACCCCCGCCAGGAACCAGGCACTCTCGGGCCCCAGAGTGTCAGCTGTCTCGTCCTGTGTTGCATAGTGGCTGCCAGTGACGTCACCATGGGGCGCTGTCAGGTCGGCGGGTACTCGCCCCACTTCGCCAAGGTTGTTGTCTGCGAGTGTCGTCCCCTGCTCAGTAGGCACTGGCAACTCGAAGACGCGCCCCATGTGCTGGCCAGCTAGCTCCTCGGTGTCGTCCGCAGCTGGGCTGGCGTAATCCTCCGAGGAGCTGACGTCATCGCCTGCAGGTACTGCCTGGTTAGCATCACCACCCGGTTGGTCGTCGCCCACATCGCCCGCCTGGCGCACAGGGGCGCTCTCTGTGCCGTCGTCGTCTGGAGAGTCACGGAACAGCCGACTCGTCGAGACGACGGGTGTCGCTCCGTGTGCAAGCTCCCCCAGAGCCCCATCTCCGTCCAGTGGAGCAGAAGGTGGGACCTCCTGTGAGGGAGGCCCGGTTACGGTGCTTTCAACGGTGCTTACGACCTGCGTGGGTGAAACCGCCGACGAAAGGGGGGATATGGGGGCGTAGCCGGTACAGGTGGGGGCTGATGGGATGATGTCCTGGTGCCCGCTGCACGGCAGGACTCTCCTGAAGGACCGGCTACAGCAGCTGCTGGTGGTGGACCAGCGGTTGCGTTTTGCCAGGCCAGGAGTGCCTCCTCCCTGCGGTGCCATTGTTCATGGTTGTAGAGCCCGTTCTTTGACGTGAAGGAGCTCGAGCAGGTCGGGCACTGGTACCAGTGAGGGGGGAGGGGCAGCAGCTGGGAGGTTCACCAAGCAGCCGTGGGTTCTCGGCCGTTTTCCCAGCGTAGCGCCGCAGACGGTACAGTAGTAGACCGTCCGAGTTATCCGCACGCCAAGCTCCCCCTCGAGATGCCGCTGAAGCGACTGGCGGTGCGACGTCCACCCTTCTGGATTGTAGGCGGTCGCGCAGCCCTCCTCGACGCACAGGAAAGTCGTCGTGAGTAGAAAGAAGAGCGTGAGGGTGGTACCCACACGCTCAGGCCTGGCGCTCCTGGACGGGAGGGTCGCCTTCATCCTCGCTGTCATCGGGAGCAGAGTTGCCCCCGGAGGCCATGTTCCAGCGGCCCCGCTAGGCGGGACGGCCGGGAGGTCAGGACGGCCTCATGGGACGCGGTGACCACCGCTGGTCTGGGAAAGTCGCCAGGAGCAGTGGCAGGGAGGCCAGTAGGCCGATCACATGGCTGGGGATGCGTCGGAGCAGCAGGCAGGAGCAGAGGGCAAGCAGGCGGCCCCGGGTGGTAGCGGCGAGCAAGCGCCTTTGGGCAGGTGGCGAGCGGGCAGGCGGCGAGCAGGCAGCAGGCGGGACTAAGCAGCGGAGCGGGCGGCGAGGCCAGCGACATGCGAGTGCTGCTGGGCAGGCGGCGAGGCGGAGAGTGGACCCAGGCAGCAGGCGGCGGAGCGAGCGGCGAGACCAGGCAAGCAGGACCGGGCGGCGATGGCAGCAGAGCACCAGGCAGGCACGCAGGCAGCAATCCAGTCAGCAGTAGGCAGCAGGCACCCAAGAGCAGTGGTAGCCGTGGATAGGGCTGGGTTAGGGAAGGGAAAAAGCGCCGCTGTAACCGGGCGGGTTCCGGTTGCTTTCACGAAGATCAAAAGTGCAGGGCGGTCTAGCCACACGACTACACAAAGAGAATTTTATTAGTCTCTTAACAAATTAAGGTATACACTGATGCTTGATGTTAAACATAATACCCAGCCGACAATTTGGCTGGTTACAGGGGTGAGTTAAAGAGTACATAAACGAACGACGTTATAACTACAAAAGATCGAAACGTACAACACTGAAGGACGTCATTGGTAAACAAGGGAGTAGTCAATACCTTTTTGTTAAAAACTTTTTTTAAAAAAGTTAAAAAAACAAAGACGAATACGAGCATCTATTTACATATGTACAATACATAGAAACATAGAATATACATTTATATATACAAACAACTATATTGTAAGCACAATATTGACAACGTTTGACCTTCATCTTCTTCATCTGTATATAATAGTCATCACGAAAAACGTCGTCTTTGTTTGAAGGGTTGATCAGGCGATTCGGCCTAATAAACGCCGTCGAGACTTCAGCGCTGCTACTGTCTTACAGAGTGGTGGAGGTGCTTTGATCCCCAAGTCCTTTCCGACGTCACGTTCCCCTGGAGCTCCGTTCGGGTCGCCGCTTGCTTCCCCGTCCACTGTCATGGCTGAAGAACCGCTGCCCGGAACATCCAGCAATTCTGTCCAACAAACCATTCCTGAGTGGATCGTCAATGCCCGGCAGCGCGACCCACGCATCTTCTGTGGTCTTCCACGCGACGACGTCGAGGTAGGGCTAAAAGAATACGACATGACCAGTGTTTATAACCAATGGCATGAGCCTCAAAAACTTCGTCACGTCGCCTTCTATCTGTCCGATGTCGCGAAAACATGGTTTTTTAACCACGAGAGCAGCTTCCCGGATTGGCCTACCTTTGCTCAACTAGTCCGTAGGATTTTTGGAAAACCGAACATCCATTCCGAATTGTCGAAACGAAAGCGCGATGGGCGTGCCCAACTTCCCGGGGAGACGTACACCTCGTACAGTGAAGACGTTCTTGCCCTTTGCCACCACGTGAACTCGGCGATGACAGAGGCTGATCGTGTTCGCCACATCATCAAAGGGATAGGCCATGTCGAGTTTAACGCTCTGGCTGTTAAAAACCCCACCACCGTTGAGGACGTCATCACGACATGTCAGCATCTTGGTGAACTCCAAGCCATTCGATTGCACCCAGACTACCCAGACGCCAGTGACAGCCAGCCTTCCTCGAATGCGGATTTGCGCGCGCTGATTCGCACTCTGATTTGCGAGGAACTTCAAGCGCAAGGGTTGTCATGTGCACCCGCCCCTCGGCCTCACTCTCAATCTGCTGGTCTGCGCGACATCATCAAAGAGGAGCTCTCATTCATGGCTGGCGCTCTTCCATCGAACACCACGGCGCCACCAACACCACCCATGACGTATGCGCAAGTCGCTGCCAGGCCACCTGCATTGGTTCAGCACACGCATCCTGTTCCTGCGCAGTCCAACGTAGCAGCATTTGCAGCACACTCGCCTGTCCCAGCGCCAGTACCAGCACCTGTGACAGCTCCAGCACACTACGCCCCCTGGCGCTCGCCTCGCCCAATATGTTACTATTGTGGTATTCGGGGCCATATTTCACGATTTTGCTGCAAGCGCCAACAGGACGAACGCCGTGGCTACGATGTTTACGAAAGGCATTGCGAGCCATCCCCGAACCAGTACCAGCGACACCCTACGACACGTTCCTTCTCTCCGAATTCTCCACTAGCCGCACCTCGCCCCCGCTATCTCGGACGACGCCGGTACCCTTCACCTCTACGACGCTCAACATCTCCTCTGAGACCGGCTGTACCTACTTCTGACTACCACTCGGAAAACTAGCTGGTCCAGTTTTTTGAGGGAAAGCTGCATCGCTCGAAGAAACACCAAGACCTCTAGAGGGCCCAGAAAACTTATTATTAGTGTATGCGGAAGGGGTACCAGTTCAGGCATTGGTGGACACGGTGCTGCTAGTTCTGTTATTCATGCGGATTTGTGTACTCGTCTACGTAAGGTTACCACACTTTATACTGGCACTCTCTTACGTAGCGCAAATGACTCGCAGATACGGCCATCAGCACAGTGCATCGTTAGAGTTTTCATTGATGGGATCCCGCATCATATTCAGTTTGCCGTGCTGGATTCTTGTGCTTTTGTGCTTATTTTAGGATGGGACTTTTTTTCTGATGTTGCTGCTTCCATCTCTTGTCGACAACGACTCATACATATGCGAGAGATGGATGATATTTCCCCGAAATTATCACGTGACCGGCTACGAGCAGCTGATGACTTCCTTGTGCCACCTAACCACGATCACGTTATCACAGTTATGTCTGACGCCATTGACCACGGTGACGTCCTAGTCAGTCCATCAGCCCATTGTCTATCCAGAGGGATTGCACTTTTATCGAGTCTTGTCCGCTTCTCCCACGGCACCGCATTTCTCGCAGTACTCAATATCACCAATGAGCCGATTCTGCTGACCAAGGGCACTGTTTTAGTTTCCAGCATGGACAGACAACCTATCTCTGTAGTGGCTTCGTATACCAGTCTGGTGGAATCACGTTCAATACCAACAGATGCTACACCCACTACGGCTCTCGTCAATACCATCAGCACGGATCTCACTCCCCCGTAAGCAGACGAACTACTGGCGTTGTTGTCTAAGCATAAATTTTCTTTCGACGTACATTCCACTGCTCTAAGCCAGACTTCTGCGGTGGCTCATCGCATAAACACTGACGGAACTTCTATTGTCCGTCTTCGACCATACCGTGTTTCTTCCAGCGAACGCGAGATCATCGACAAGCATGTTGCTGATATGCTCAGGCAAAACATCATCCGCCCCTCCTCAAGCCCTTGGTCGTCACCTGTCGTTCTCGTAAAAAAAGACGGTTCGGTGCAATTCTGCGTTCACTACCGCGCATTAAACAAAGTAACCAGAAAAGACGTATATCCCTTGCCTCGCATTGATGTTGCCTTAGATTCTTTACAAGGAGCGGAATATTTTTCGAGCCTTGACCTGCGCTCCGGTTATTGGCAAATTCCAATGCATGAGGATGACAAGGGAAAAACTGCCCATGCCACACCCGATGAGTTTTACAAATTTAACGTCATGCCTTTCGGCCTCTGCAATGCGCCAGCAACGTTTGAACGACTGATAGACACTGTATTGCGGGGCCTCAAGGGGTAAACAAGCTTATGTTAACTTGACATCGTCATATCTTCTTCAACATTCGAACAGCACTTGCAGGGCCTGGATGAAGTTCTGACGTGTCTCGCAGCTGCTGGCCTCCAGCTCAACACCAAGAAGTGCAACTTTGCTAGCAAAAGTATGAAAGTACTCGGACATCTCGTCAGCAAAGATGGAATTCGGCCTGATCCCGACAAGATTACCGCCGTTCTTCACTTCCCGGTGCCTCAACGCGTCAAAGAGCACCGAAGCATTCTTGGCTTTGCGTCGTACTTCCGGCGCTTTATACGAGACTTCGCACCATTGCTGCGCCACTTCACCAACTCCTTTCTTCGGGAGCGTCATGGGTGTGGTCGGACGAATGCCAAATGGCTTTTCACACCTTGAAACGTGCCCTCACGTCTGAGCCAGTGCTTTGTCATTTCGATAACGCCGCACCTACTCTCCTCCATACTGATGCCTGCGGACACGGACTCGGCGCTGTACTTCTGCAACAAACAAAGTGTTATGACGAACTTGTGATCGCATACGCAAGTCGCACCCTTACAGCAGCAGAGAAAAACTACACCGTCCCCGAGCAGGAGTGTCTCGCTGTTGTCTGGGCCATCCAGAAGTTTCGACCATATCTTCACGGCCACCACTTTACCATCGTTACTGACCACCACGCTTTGTGCTGGCTGTCGAGGTTGAAGAAATTGTCTGGACGTCTCGGTCGCTGGATACTTCGTCTCCAAGAATACGAGTTTGACGTTATCTAGAAATCCGGCAAGAAACACAACAATGCCGATGCTCTTAGCCGCTGTCCTTTACAATTCTCATCAGGTACTCCGGGCCTGTCGCCAACTGTGAGTGAACCCATCAAAGTGTCTCCGTCAGTTCATTCACTCGCCGCTGTCGATTTTCTTTCTAACTTCAACAACGACACGTTTGCATCCCACCAACGCAGCGACACTTACTGTCGCTCTATAAAACAACGCCTTCAAGGCTCCTCTCGTCCTCTCAACGCTCGCGCCCATCGACAGCCGCGGAACTTCAAGACTGAAAACTCAATCCTTTACTGCTTTGACTTTCACCCCGAAGGACAGCGCTGGGTTCCTGTTGCTCCTAGTTCCTTAAGAGCGCAGATTTTGGAGGCGTTTCACGATGACCCCAAGGCTGGTCTTCTCGGTTTTCAAAAACCTATGAACGCATCCGCAGTCGTTTTGCCTGGCCTGGCCTTTCCAACATGCGTTGCGCGATATGTTGCGTTATGCTCGTTATGCCAACGCCGCAAGCGACCCACTTCCTCCCCGGCCGGTCTTCTACAACCTCTTCCGTGTCCTGACGCTCCCTTCGATGTCATTGACATTGACCTCTACGGACCGCTACCAATATCAGCTAGCAGCAAGCGCTGGATTGCCACAGCAGTTGACCACTTAACAAGGTACGCCGAAACAGCTGCACTTCCTTCAGGATCAGCAGAGGACATTGCCACATTTTTTCTGGAGGCAATCTTTCTAAGACATGGTGCACCACGCATCTTATTGAGCGATCGTGGCAAGGCGTTTTTCTCGAAAATACTCGAACAAGTCCTCCACGCATGTAATACGATTCATAAGACGACATCCAGCTTGCATCTCCAGACTAACGGCCTCACAGAGCGCTTCCATCGAACTTTGACCGACATGATATCTATGTATATCAACGCCGACCACACCAACTGGGATACCATCCTGCCATTCGTGACTTTTGCGTACAATACCGTTACGCAGCGCACCACGGGCTATTCCCCATTCTTTCTCGTCTATGGCCGTCAACCAACATCTCCGCTGGACATCTCCTTTTTGACATCCCTTTGAACTCGTCATCGTCATCGAGGGAGCACTTCATCTCTCGCCTGGCCGATTGTCGGCGACGCGCCCAGCTCAATACACAGGCAAGTCTACAAGAGCGGCAGACTCGCTACGATGGCGTACACCGCGTAGTTCACTTCAATACTGGAGACGAAGTACTGTTGTGGACCCCAACGCAGGTTCCCGGCCTGTGTGATAAGTTTCGCTCACATTTCATCGGCCCCTACGCTATAGTCGAGCAGACATCCCCTGCTAACTATCGAGTAACCCCTGTTGTCATGCCTTCCGACGGCCGTTTTCGTTCTACGGAGGTTGTTCACGTGTCACGCTTAAAACCATTCATGCGCCGTACACCACCATCATAAACAGCGGTCTAATTGGCCGCTTCCGCGCCAAGGGAAAAGTAGTGTAAGCACAATATTGACAACGTTTGACCTTCATCTTCTTCATCTGTATATAATCATCATCACGAAAAACGTCGTCTTCGTTCGAAGGGTTGATCAGGCGATTCGACCTAATAAACGCCGTCGAGACTCCAACGCTGCTACTGTCTTCCAATATACATATATACATGGCAAATTTCGACCGCGCGGTTGCATTGGGAATGACCGCGGTTAAGAACACGCCGTCAGGCGCTGCGTATCATGTAACATTGCGACACGACCTGAGCTAAGTGTTAAGCGCCTCTGCGGTACACCTACACGCCGCGTAAGTTGAGTGCCCGTAGGCACTAAACAACGGGAACGAGAGGTGGCTTCATAATGCCGGGATGCAGAAGGGAGGGGGGGGCGCGAGTTGCGGCGCAAAAATAAAGAGGCGGGGAGGGGCCTGTTAGTAAGGAATTATTGGGGCGACCAGTTTGCCGTCCCTCAGAAAAAAAATGTTGTGTGCCAACGGCGGAGGAACGTTTCCTCGCCGCTGGCTTCAAGTTTCTCGGAAAGGTGCGCCCACAGCAGTCTCCTGATTTGGCTCATAGCGGGGTACGCCGCCTTCACAGGTTTCTTCTTCGCTTCGGCTAGTGATCGCCGTTGCCAGATCACGAAAAGGGTGATGGTGAAGACGACTTTCATGAAGGCACCTCTATTGCACCTGTGATGGGGAGGGGGGCGAATGCCAAAGGAGTGCGCGGTCATGCGCCACACCTGACGCGCGGCCACGCAGTTGAACAGCAGCGTGGTTTAGGGATCTCTGGTTCCTGGCAGTTCCGGCAACGGGCGTCGGGAACCATGCCGAGGCGGTGTAGTCTTTGCCGTGTTGGAAGGACGTCCCATGCCTGTTTCCAGATGAAGTCTTGCACTTCACGGGGGCATCGTGGCCGAGTGCGGCAATTTCCCGCATCGCTCGGATCGCGCGGCGCCTGTCTTCATCGTGGAGCTGGTTGGCTGTGAGGTTCTCGATCAGTCTGGCTAGCGGGTCTGACTGAATCTCACAGCCAGGGGCTTCCCAAGTGAGCAAATGCATTGTCGCCGCTGCCGCCCTGTAAAAGGGGAAGGGTGACTCAGCGAACTCACCACGGTGAGTTCCTGCATCAAGCCAGCTGTTACAAACGCTTGCCCAATAAAGGAACAGGTTCCTGCCGGCATGCGCGCTTGCCTTCGCCAGAGTTCGGGCAGTCTTTAGAGCAAGGATTTTGCCAGTGGTCTGAGCGTGGGGAAGGCCGAGTCCACCATCGCTTGATGAGAGTTGCAGGAGGTGACGCCTGACCGGTGGGGGCTTGCCATCCCACATGAACGCGGTGATGCCCTTGTTAAGGGCGCTGGCGATTCTGGAGGGCATGATGGCGATACGGGAAACGTGAGAGGCGAGGGCGCAAACGCTCGTCTTGACGGCAGTGGCTTTGTCTCGTAAGATGAGCTCGTTGAGTTTGGCTGCGTCTATGAGGAGCTGTGCCCTGCTCAGCACTCTCGACCACGTAGATGCCGCCACGCCCTCGCAGTTGGATAAGACCCCCAACACCTTCACCGTCGAGACTGTCTCAATCGGCCCGATGACCTCGTCAGGAAAGGGGCCCAAGAGTAAGGCCTTGCTCTTCGCTTCGTTTAGTGCTGCTCGATGCCGCGGCGTAGGCGCTAAATACCTGGCGGAATCGCGCGAGGCTGCGTGCATCTCTCAGAAAGAGAGAGATATCGTCTGCGAAGGCACGGATCTTAAGCTCTTCCTGGCATGTTAGAGACAGGCCCTTAATGAGGTCGTCACAGGCGACTAATGTGATCAGTGGCTCGATTGAGCAGACGAATAGGGTTGGGCCTAGAGGGCACCCTTGCCTAATTCCTCTTGTGTATGCGAAGGAGGTCGTCGTGGTGCCGTTAACCACTACTCAGCATTGCAGGTCCGTGTATAATTGCGCTATGACCGCGACAAAGTCCAGCGGGAGACCGAACTCGCGTGGTGCGTCTAGCAGGTACGAGTGTCTCACCCTATGAAAGGCCTCTGCCTGATCGAGGGACAGGAAGGCCCCCGAGATGCGTTTACAGGAAACGAACTCGAATATGTCTCTTGTCAGGGTCAGATTGGCGTACATTGAGCGCCCTGGGACGGCGCAGGACTGGTGCGGGGCGATCATGCCCGGATGGAAGATCTTCAGTCGTGAGTTCAAGATGGACGCCACGATCTTGTAGTCCACGTTTATTAGAGTGATTGGGCGCCATGATGACGAGTCATTTGAGGGCGCACCGTCTTTCAGGATCAGGACGATACGCCCCGCACCGAAGGAGGCTGGCTTGGCTCGCTTCCCAGTTACCGTGTTCACGATGTTGAGAAAAAGGATCACCCAGGACATCTAAAAACGTTATGTAGAACCCCGCTGTCAGGCCGTCTGTGCCCGGCGCTGCGTGCTGGGGGCATCGACGCGATTGCCTGGCGGACTTCGTCGAGCGGTGCCGGGTCGCTCAGGGTCACACACTCATCAGTTGCCAAACGTTGCAGGTTCCGGCATAGGTCTCTGACAAGGGCCGGGTCTGGGCACGATTCCGCCGGGTCAGGTTCGCTAAAAACTAGCCTGAAGTGGTCGAGAAATGTGGCCTCTATTTCAGCTGGGTCTGACGTAGTTGTGCCGTCAGGGCGGAGCGCTTCCGTGATGCGAAGGGACCCGTTCCCGTTGATCTCGCGTAGGTCGATTTCGGCACGTCTTCCGAGGCGGCGAGTACTTTACGGGCTTCCCAGGTGGTCGTTCTGAGGATTCTGTCGTGCTGGACCTGAAGCCAGTGAAGGTAGTCTCGGGTGCAACCAGTGAGTGCGTCGGCGCTTTGAACGATACGCATTCTTCGTAGGATTTCGTTCAAGCGCGTTGTGTTGAGTGTTTTTCTTGCGCGACCTTCCTGCTGCAGGAGGTCTCTCTACGTCGACTTCAGGTCATCCCATGCCTCCGGGGACTCGCAGGGGGAAGCTAAGATTGTCGCCTCCAGGCAGGCCTTCAAGCTGGTGACGCTTTCATTGTCTTCTAGGATCGCCGGGTCGAGGCGCCAAGCGGTGTCCCGCTTTTGAGGTCCCGGCTGCGCCCTCACTGTTATAACCACAGGGGCGTGGTCCGACAATTCCTCCAGGCTGGCCGGTAAGGCAATTACCTCGCACGAGACAAGCGAAGGGAGCAGTGCGTCGGGGAGGTAGATGCGCTCCAGCCAACTTCCCGTGGCTCTCGGGGTCCTCGTCGGCATGAAGTCGTCCCCGTGAAGGCAAACCTAGGCGTCCGACAGCTTGAGGTGGCGGAGGATCTTTAGTAGCTACCTAGCGTGGTATGCTGAGCCGCCACGCCCCGGGCCCCTGAGGTCCCTCGTAGTGTCGATGACGCAGTTGAAATCACCGAGGACTACGTGGGGAAGGGGTTCAAGCAGGTATTCATTCAATTCCCGAAAGAAACGGTTTGTGTCATTGCGCGTCACGGGTGCGTAGAGATTGACAACGCGGAACTTCCGTCCGTCGATGAAGATGTCGAGAAGGAGGATGCGCCCGTCTGCTCCAAAGACGCAATGCGCCTTTTCCCGGCACCGGCCGCAAATGAACACGACGCCGACGCCACACGACTTTGCGTTCGTTAAAGAAAATAACCCCTCCACCTGGTAGGTGTGGCGGAATCTAGGACACGTCGAGTGGGGTCCGAAAGTTCGCCTCTTGGACGAATAGCAGGTCGATGCCCCGGGTTTTCGCGTATGAAACTACCGTGCTTTGCTTGACGCGATCGCTAAAGCCGCGCACGTTCCACGTGGCAATGTGGAGGGGGGGGCATCAGCTATCGCGGCCGGGCACGAGTGCAAGGGTAATGAAGCAGGCGAGGGAACAAGCGCTAGCAGTTACACAGGCGAGGGGGGGCATTAGCAACGAGAGGAAAGCGAGGAGGGAAGGTGAAACAAAAAGGGGGGGGGGAGCTGCACAGCCGGCGAGGGCGCGGAGTAGCGCATAAATGGAACTTGAAGGCGGCGGCTTAGGGTGGCGGTGCCCCTTTGCCCGCGCTGCATAAATCGAGTTTCATTGCTTTGGCGTGGGGCCGAGCGTCGCGGTCACTGCTTCGTCCTTCAACACACGGTCGGCGCTCTCTTGGCTCTTTGCTGGCCGTTCGCTCTCGCATTGCCTTCTTGTCGTCTTCGTTGTGTCGCCTTCGTGAACGCGAGCAAGCGCGTTGCTCGCGGCTTGCGGGCTGGCTTGTGGGCGCATCTGTTTCTCGGGCAACGCGTGGCACAGTAAAGGTGGAGGGAGAAGCGCTGGTGTATCTATTGTCTTCACGTTCTTCGGGTAGGAAGTAGTAGCCCCGGCTCACAATAGGTGCTTCCTTCATGGGCGGGGCCTTGGGTGACGTCTACAAAATCTCGGGTGGTTACAAGCGCCAGCACGTGGGCAGGTGTTGGGCGGGAGGGGGACTTTCCTGTCTCGGTGGGAGACTCCGCCGCAATCTGCTTCGGCATCGCAGTTGGACTGTCGTCCTGAACCGTCGGGAGGGCAGGCGAGGAAGAGGGGGTGAAAGCGCCGAATCTCTCGCGAATTCACTTGACTCCGCTTCAGAAAACAAGGTGGACGCGTCATCTCTTCTGTCAGGTCTCTTTCCTTCGTTGGCAGATGAAGGCGCCGTGCTGCTACCCCCCGTTGGGCGGGTAGGTGTCGGTGACTCGGTCGCTGGCGAGGGTCTCTCTTGCGGTCGTACGGGGCGCTGTCTTAGGTGACAAGACTTGAAAGCGCGACTTCAGTTCTCCAGGCCTGGGTGATGACGGACCATTGGGCTGGGTTGGGTTTGACGCGAGGTCTGAGACCAAAGAGAGCCCACGGGCGGCTGACGCATAAGAGCGCCTCCTGAAGCACTCCCTGGTCCCGTGGTGGCCGCCGCATCTCTGGCATTTGGCTTCGCAGCCCTCTGTCACGTGGCCAAAAGTGCCACAGCGCTTGCAAAATGGAGTTAGGCGCGCAGAGGCCATGTGTCCCATCTCACTACATCTCGCGCAAACACGGCTCCTGCCCCTGTACTCATTCGAGTCCCAGCTGCGGCGGCTGCATTTTCGATGGAGGCGGAAATGTAGGCCCGTGTGCTCAGATTTGGGTGCACGTTAAAGAACCACAGGTGATGGAAATTTCCGAAGCCACCCACTACGGCGTCTCTCATAATCATATGGTGGTTTTGGGACGTTAAACACCAAGAATCAATCAATCTTTAGCCCTGTACTCAAACATTACGCGGTGCCCCACCACGGTCGCAAAGTTTGGTACTAGTTTTAACATTTCAATACGTACAACTCGCACGCCGTTGAGTTTGTTTTGCCGGTTTGCGACCGTCGCAAAAGCCACGCTCTTCACCTTCCCATCTAGGCCAGCGCATTAAACGCCGGGTTCTCGGGCAGGTGGGCGAAGTAACGGAACACGTTGCAAATGTGATTTGAGGCCCCACTGCCTCCACTGCTACTTTTTCGTTACTAACCACAAAGCCTTCTTCTACCAATAATTTGGTGGCTTGAGCAGCAGTGCGCGTGCACACGAGAAATATCGAACCTCCCATATGCTGGAGGACATGCACACTATCCTCCCCCGCGGTACGCTCAACAGCGTCAATTAAATCATTGATACATAAATCACCGTCAGGCACATTGAAGAAAAAACAGTTCTCCCTCACCGGGAGGTTCGTTTGAGCAGCCATGATGGGCACTGGTGGGCGCGCCTCTAAGGAAGAAGAGGGGGCGTGACTTGATACTGGTGGGAACGCAGGGGTGCTGCGTACTAGCTGACGGGTTGAGCAGGCGCTGGGTCCGAGGTCTGTTAGCGAGGCAGTAGGCAACAGGACGGGGGGGGGCGGTGCAGCAGGCGGGGTCGGGGTCCGGGCGTTGCCATGCATAGGGCAGGGGTCGCCGAGCAGGAGGGCCCGGGACCAGAAGCCGGGGGCTGCAGGCTGGAACGGCAGCGCTCCGGGAGGCTAGCTGACTTCCTTTTGAAGGGAGGCCTGGGGGTCGACGTCGGCTTGACGTGACCCCAGGTCCAACTTCGTGACTCGCGCGAAGAAGCAGCTAACTCGTCAATTGAACTAGCCAAAAGCCCGAGTAGCGATGCAATGTAATTGCACGTAATTAAAATCCGTTCTTTCACACCTCGTATTTAGTTCTGGCGAAAAGCCGGGCAAACAGTAGCAAAGCAATTCCGACGTCCACCCATGCAAAACCAGAATCGTCACCGACAGCGGCAGCGCTGGCTTCACTGCATTGCTTTTATCCCAAGTCCACTTGAAGTATCTTGTATCGCTTACAAACATGTTAAAACTGAAACCTTCTTTTTCCCAGAGGTCGAAGCCTAGGCGGGGGCGCGGCGCTGCGTCGATCGTGCCGGACATGTGGCGGCAGAAGGCGGTCGTCAAGTGGTCGCCGAAATCAGTGGAGAAGTACTCGCCCGCGCTTTTCGTCAGATTCCGCTGAGTAAGGTGCGAGAAGACTCGCGACAGACGGTCTTCGGGTGTTCGGGAGACGGGTGGTTGCACAAATGCGACCGTGCGGCACCGTGCAGCAATATTCGTGGATTATTTCGCCCCACTACGATAGCTTCGTCACTGCGCTCGCTGGTGTTGCTTGTTTTTGTTGACCTTCACTTGTGGCAAAACCCACTGTGGGGGATTGGCCGGTTTGTTCTTCTGCTTCTTCGACTTCTACATATTCGGCTTAGTGAAGCTGTGAGGAGTGATGAGTGGGTACAGAGGCAAAGCACCGCAAAGTGCGCCCGGGGCGTGATTTCACTCGTCCTGGTTTCCACAGCGCTTCACGTACGTGCGTGGTGCGTTCGTAGGTCTAGTGTGCAATTTTCTTGGAACTTCCAGCAACTGGCAGTTACATTCAGGTGAGCGTGCGAGGAGGTTTGTCGTAATTAACGAGAGCCAACGGCGGATGAGCTGGTTTTAGATGGTGTCCAGAAATATATTGTGTGATCAACAAGGCAATGCCTGCTGTGGTGGTCTAGTGGCTATAAGGTACTCGGCTGCTGACCCGCATGTGGTGGAATCGAATCCCCGCTGCAGCGGCTGCATTTCCGTGTGCTCAGAATAGGGTGCACGATAAAGAACTCCAGGTAGTCGAAATTTCTGAAGCCCTCCAATACGGCGTCTCTCATAATGATATGGTTGTTTCGGGACGTTAAAACCCATATATGATCATATCGTCATCAACAAGGCGATGGCTGAGGGCGCCAGCAAGGTAGCTGACCACGTGGCAACGAATTACAGCCACCGCTGGCGAAAGCTGGGACCCAGGTCATTGGACATAGATAAAGCACATCGGGGCTTTGCCGCTCCACCATACAGCAGGTGTGTGCGGGGTGGGTCCTGCGGCGTTCTTTGCGATTTTAATTTGTGATGGGGAATAGTGTAGATGCGTAGACGTGGCGAGAGCATGCGTGGTCAGGTTAAGACGCCGCGTGAAGATGTGAAATAAAAATGCCTTCGCTTGTCACTGCTACTGTAAACAGAAACACAAACACGCATTTTCTAGAGGCTGTTTATTTTTGTTCCGAATTGGGTGAATTCGAAAAGCGGAAATATCTCGGCACTTATATACACACTTCTAGCTTACCTCTGAAACAGTAATAATAAATCACTCAATAGTTTTATTATATGAGTAGAGATGTTAAAAAACTTGGAGTATGTATGTGTGAACGTAACCAAAAAAAGGGGGGGGGGCTCTCCAATTATAAAATTCTACACAAACATTTATTTTCTCAGAGCAATCATGAATGAACACAGCTAGCGCACTCCCCGCACGCGTTTTTCGAGCGGGCGCGAATACCGCGTCGGCCGGGGCGACGTGACGGCAACGTTTCGGACACTCGCCGCAAACACGCCGTTTACCCCAATATCATTGGTAAATCCGAACACTCTTTCTATTATTGAATTTAATGTCGAAGTCACCCCCGCAAGGGTGAGTGGGCCGATCCCGGAGGTAGTGCAATACCGGGCCAACCGATGGCGGAGGTGAAGCAAGCTTCAAGCACTCCGCCGCACCACAAAAATAACTTTAATATCTTGGATCCAAATAGAATTCGTATCAGATAATAGGCTGATAAGAACAGACTTTTTATTCAATATTACGTACACAAAAACATCATAATGGTTAGAGAAGAACTCAAATACAAAACTGGGTATAAGTGTATAAGTTAAAATCCGGTAACGAAAGGGCTGAAACTCTTAGTACAAATGGGTTTAAAAACGGTAAAACTGTAAGGGTGTATAAGTC
Organism: Rhipicephalus annulatus; assembly: GCA_013436015.1. Lineage (NCBI taxonomy): Eukaryota > Metazoa > Arthropoda > Arachnida > Ixodida > Ixodidae > Rhipicephalus > Rhipicephalus annulatus. Next base: position 480,623 of record WOVY01010363.1, on the reverse strand, counting down.
TAAAAACATGAAAAAATCGCTTCTCTAAAAAACTTGGCTATATACAATATGTCACTGCACTCCGATGTGGTGGCGGTAATGTCCGGGGAAGCCGCGATCATGTCACTGACGCATAAGCGTTTCATTGTTCGCAGATAGTTCCTGCAACACAGTGTGCGGGTGACACGATCGTTCGCTGGATCCCACGACCCCAGGCAGCCGACGACGATAGCTTCGACAGAGACGCGCTGGAACCGTTGGAGGAGATGTCGCTGTAAGGTGGCGTACTTCTCCTCCTTAAGCCTCCGGAATTCCTGGAACGCCTGCATTCTGTTGTCAAAAGGGCAGCAGACGTCCAGGATCAAGGCTTCCTCGCCTCGTGCCAGGGAGAACCCTGGCACGACAATCGGGCAGAACCAACAGGCGGGACTTCTCGGCCTACGGCCAGGTCAGGCCATAGGCCGAGAAGTCCCGCCTGTTGGTTCTCCCGATGACGGTGAACCTCCCCAGGGCAGCCTTCTTGATGCGTGCGACGATGGCGTTGTGGCGCTCCCTAATTGCCCGTCTCTTCCGCATACAATGACAGAGTACGTGTAGCAGCGTCTCCTCCCTGTACCGGCAGCGTCAGCACCGTTTGTCTGCTGCAGGTACCCAGGTACGTGTGCCATTGAGGGGGAGGAGATTAAGCCGGACTCGGTGGATGAAGCGCCACTCCTTGAACCTGGTGTAGCGGCCGGTCCGCATGAAGTGGGAGTTAGCGGGATCCGCCGCTACACACGCCATCGTCTTACCCTGCTTTGGCTTTGCCTCGAGGGAAGGGTCCCAGCTCTGGCTGAGGATGGCCCAGAGAGTTTTCACAAGCTTGTTCCGGTTCCGCGTGGACACCGTGGCCTCTTCGCAGGTGATGCGGGCGCCCTTGGGTTGTAGCTCCCAGGGGACAGTTAGGCGACGGGAGGCTTTGCGGGTCTTCGTCCAGACAAACTGAAGTTGAGTAGGGGACTGTCTGAAGTCGCCTTCCGTGTCGCCAAAGAGGTAGGCCTCGATGTCCTCGTCGTCAGCGTCGCGTCGGAGCCGCCTGAAGACCACCTGGTGCAGCGGCTCCCTTGCCCGCTCCCGGACCTCCGAGTCCGTCGACGTCAGGAGCTTGAAGGCCCCGTCCACCAGCCAGATGTCGCTCAGCTCCGCCGCCAAAGGGATCCCCGCAGTGCCGGCTCGTGTGCTCTCGTACGCGTAGTCGTTAGATGCCCTGACTGGCACGTACAGGGTCTTCTTGATGAGGGGGTGGAGCTCGTCCTCTAGGCGCTCCCACTCTCCCTTGCTGGCGAGGTCCACCCGAATGGCGAAGTTTAGAGCCAGATATAAGAAAGTTTTAGGCAAGGTACGATGCAGTGACTATAGAATGGTATGGTCTCGAATTCGCCTAGACTTGAAGAAGGAACGACAGAAACTGATACGCAAGAAGCCAATCAATCAGCTAGCACTGAGAGGGAAAGTACAGGAATTCAGAGTGTCGCTGCAGAACAGGTACTCGGCTCTTAGTGAGGAAACCAACCTTAGCGTAGTTACAATGATAGATAATCTGACGTGTATCATTACGGAGTGTGCAGTGGAAGTTGGAGGCAGGATAGTTAGACAGGACACTGGCAAGCTTTCCCAGGAAACGAAGAACCTAATTAAGAAGCGTCAAATCATGAAAGTGTCAAGTACAACAGACAAAATAGAACTGGCAGAGCTTTCGAAGTTGATTAATAGACGTAAGGTATGCGATGTAAGAAGGTATAACATGGAGAGAATTGAACACGCTCTGAAAAACGGAGGAAGTGTTAAAGCATTCAAGAGGAAACTTGGGATAGGCAGAAGTCGGATGTATGCACTAAGGGACAAAGAAGGCAAAATAACTACCAATATGGATAGGATAGTTAAAATAGCGGAGGAGTTTTACAGAGATCTGTACAGTAGCCGAGACAACCACGACCTTAATACTATACGAACTAGCAGTAACCCAGATTACACCCCACCAGTAATGATAGAAGACGTCTGAAAAGTTTTGGAGAGCATGCAAAGGGGCAAAGCTGCCGGTGAGGATCAGGTAACATCAGATCTGCTGAAAGATGGAGGACAGATTGTGTTAGAAAACCTAGCCACCCTGTTTACGAGGTGTCCCCTGACGGGAAGAGTACCAGATTCTTGGAAGAACGCTAACATCATCTTAGTACATAAGAAAGGAGATGACAAGGACTTGAACAATTACAGGCCGATCAGCTTGCTCTCTGTAGTATACAAGCTATTTACAAAGGTAATTGCTAAAAGAGTAAAGAAAACATTAGAATTCAATCAACCAAAGGAACAAGCAGGATTTCGAACAGGCTACTCAACAATTGACCACATTCATACTATCATTCAGGTAATAGAGAAATGCTCAGAGTATAACCAACCACTATACATAGCCTTCATAGACTACGAGAAGGCGTTTGATTCAGTAGAAATATCAGCCGTCATGTAAACACTGCGGAATCAGGGCGTAGATGAAGTATATATAAACATTCTGGAAGAAATCTACAGGGGATCAACTGGTACCATAGTGCTTCATAAGAAAGCAACAGAATACCAATCAAGAAAGGTGTAAGGCAGGGGGACACAATTTCCCCAATGCTATTTACCGCGTGCTTACAGGAGGTTTTCAGAAGCCTAGATTGGAAACAGTTAGGGATAAAAGTCAATGGAGAATACCTTAGTAACCTGCGCTTCGCCGATGACATTGCATTGCTGAGTAACTCGGGGGACGAATTGCAACTCATGATTACGGAGTTAGACAAGGAGAGTAGAAAGGTGGGTCTTAAAATTAATCTGCAGAAAACGAAAGTATTGTACAACAACCTCGGAAAGGAGCAGCGCTTCGAGATAGGTAATAGTGCACTTGAAGGTGTAAAAGACTATGTCTACTTAGGGCAGGTAAAAACCGCAGAGCCGAACCCCGAGATCGAAGTAACTAGAAGAATAGGAATGGGGTGGAGCACATTCGGCAAGCACTCTCAAAATATGACAGGTAAATTGCCACTATCCCTCAAGAGGAAGGTATATAACAGCTGTATCTTGCCGGTACTTAGCTACGGAGCAGAAACCTAGAGACTTTCAAAGAGGGTTCAGCTTAAATTGAGGACGACGCAGCGAGCAATGGAAAGAAAAATGGTAGGTGTAACCTTAAGAGACAAGAAGAGAGCAGAGTGGATTAGAGAACAAACGGGGGTTAAGGATATCATAGCTGAAATCAAGAAGAAGAAATGGACATGGGCAGGGCATGTAGCGCGTAGACAGGATAATCGCTGGTCATTAAGGGTAACTGACTGGATTCCCAGAGAAGGGAAGCGGGTTAGGGGGAGACAGAAGGTTAGGTGGGCAGATGAGATTAAGAAGTTTGCGGGTATAAATTGGCAGCAGCAAGCACAGGACCGGGTTAACTGGCGGAACATGGGAGAGGCCTTTGTCCTGCAGTGGACGTAGTCAGGCTGATGATGATAAGAAAGTTTTAATAGCATCCAGCCTCTGCCACGGGGTGAGCATTGAGGAGAGTAGCTTCCTGCCAAGGTTCATGGCCTCGTCGATGGTCGTTTGGTCCGGGAGCACCCGAAAGCCCACCACTCGCCAGAGGAAACGGTGCCCCTCGTAGTCCGCCAGTGCACGAACCGGGACGCTTCCAACGGTGAGAGTGGTGGGCCGTGTGCCCACCGGATAGCGCCCAGATAGGTGGAGGGTGCGGCACTTGGCGGGCTTGAGTCACAGTTCCAGCCGGTCCGAGAGGGCTGTCACGACGTTGAGACGACGCTGCAAGGTGGTGGTGTCCGCAGCGAGCAGAGTCAGATCATCGGCGTAAGCAAGGATGTTGTGCTGCTGGTTGCCTCCCTGCACTGCCCTGATGACTGGATCCACCACCAAGTTGAATAGCAGGCCACTCAAAGGACATCCCTGCCTCAGGCCAGCTCTGATTGGGATAGGCTCCGTGGTGCTAGCTGCTGCCACGACGCAGGTGGTGTTGGCGCGGTAGAGCTCCTCCACAATCTCCGCGAAGGTCTCCCCCGCGCCAGCGCCGCGGACAGCGTCAACGAGGGCCTGATGGGCGACCGAGCCAAAGGCATTAGCATAGTCGAGGAAACAAACGCACAGCTCCCCACATTTTGTCCTGGCATCATCCAAGCTTCCCTGCAGCACGAAGTTGTGTTCAAACACCCTATCGTACGGCAGGAAGCCCTTCTGACACCTGGACAAGACCGCATGGTCGCCCAACCACCGCTACAGCCGGGTCGTGAGACACCCGGCCTACAGTTTAGGGATTGTTCGACCAAGGGCAATGGTTCGCCAGTTTGTAGGATCCTCGCGGTCGCCCTTCTTGCATATCAGGATGGTCCTCGATGATTTCCAGCTCTGGGTGTGCGGCGGTGTAAGAGGCAAACGTTGAACACCGCCGCCAGGAACCGCCCGTCAGGATCCACCTGCCTCCAGTGATGGTAGGTCAGACGGTCCTCCCCAGGAGCTGTGGTTTCGCATCTCCGGAGCTTGGCTGCGACTTCATCTGGCAGGAAGGGGCGTTATCCATCTCCTCTGTCGTGGGCGCTCGTAACCTGAGGAGCGTAGTGTCCACGGCTACTGGGGCCCAGAGTTCTGTGAAGTGGCCTTGAAGGGTGCCTGGGTTGATAGGGCAGAGCTCGGATGGGCCCTACGCAATGAGGCGGATGGCCCATCGCTGGTTTCTCCTGTGAAGTCCCTGTATCAGAGAAGCATTGTCGGGGTTTATGTAACGCCGAAGTGGTGTTTGGCGCGAGCCCCGACAGGGCAGCCGAAGATGGTCAATGATGGCTGCCTCGGCGCGGTCCAGGATGGGCTCGAACCGCGCCCACTGCTCCTCCGACACAGGGCCCCGGCCAAGGTCACGTAGCTCTGCCGTCACCTCCGCCAGGAACCAGGTACTCTCGGGCCCCAGGGTGTCAGCTTCCTCGTCCTGTGTTGCATAGTGGCTGCCGGTGACATCACCAAGGGTCGCTGTCGGGTCGGCGGGTACTCGCCCCGCTTCCCCAAGGTTGTTGTTGGCGAGTGTCATCGCCTGCTCAGTAGGCGCCGACAACTCGAAGACGCGCCCCATCTGCTGGTCAGCTGGCTCCTCGGTGTCGTCCGCAGCTGGGCTGGCGTACTCCTCCGAGGAGCAGACGTCATCGCCTGCAGGTATTGCTTCGTTGGCATCACCGCCCGGTTGGTCGTCGCCCGCATCGTCCGCCTGGCGCACAGGCGCGCTCTTTGTGCCGTCGTCGTCTGGAGAGTCACGGAACAGCCGACTAGTCGAGACGGCGGGCGTCAATCCGTGTGCAAGCTCCCCCAGAACCCCATCTCCGTCCAGAGGAGCAGAAGGTGGTTCCTCCTGTGAGAGAGGCCCGGTTAATGTGCTTGGGGTAGGGGGGCGTCGGTTCACCGTCAGTTCGCCTTCGACCTGCGTTGTTAAAACCGCCGACAGAAGGGGTGGATGTGGGAGTGGAGCTGGTCCAGGTGGGGGCTGATGTGGTGACGTCCTGGTGCCCCCTGCACGGCAGGACTCTCTTGAAGGACCGGCTACAGCGGCTTGTGGTGGTAGACCGGCGGTAGCGTTTCGCCGGGCCAGGAGTGCCTCCTCCCTCCGGTGCCGTTGCTCATGGTTGTAGAGTCCCTTCTTTGACGTAAAGGAGCTCGAGCAGGTCGGGCACTGGTGCTGATGAGGGGGGGGGAAGGATTGCAGCTGGCAGGTTCACCAAGCAGCCATGGGTTGTCGGCCGTTTCCCCAGCGTAGCGCCGCAGACGGTACAGTGGTAGACCATCCGGGTTATCCGCACGCCATGCTCCCCCTCGATATGAAACTGCAGCGACTGGCTGCGCGACGTCCACACTTCCGGATTGTAGGCGGTCGCGCAGCACTCCTCGCAGCATACAAACGTCGGCGGGAGTGGAAAGAAGAGCGTGAGGGTGGTACCCACATGCTCAGGCTGGCGCTCCTGGACGGGAGGGTCGCCATCGTCCTCGCTGTCATCAGGAGCAGAGTTGCCCCCGGAGGCCATGTTCCAACGGCCCCACTAGGCGGGACGGCCGGGGGATCAGGACGGCCTCTTGGGACGCGGTGACCACCGCTGGTCTGGGAAAGTCCCCAGGAGCAGCGGCAGGGAGGCCAGCAGGGCGACCACATGGCTGGCGAGGCGACGAAGCAGCAGGCGGGAGCAGAGGGCAAGCAGGCGGCCCCGGGCAGTAGCGGCCAGCAAGCGCCGCTGGGCAGGTGGCGAGCGGGCGGCGAGGCCAGCGACGAGCGAGCACTGCTGGGCAGGCGGCGAGGGGGAGAGCGGACCCAGGCAGCAGGCGGCGGAGCGAGCGGCCAGACCAGGTGAGCAGGACCGGGCGACGATGGCAGCAGAGCACCAGGCAGGCAGGCAGGCAGGCACCAATCCAGGCAGCAGTAGGCAGCAGGCACCCAAGAGCAGTGGTAGCCATAGATAGGGCTGGGTGAGGGAAGTGAAAAAGACGCCGCTGTAACCGGGCGGGTTCCGGTTGCTTCCACGAAGGTCAAAAGTGCAGGGCGGTCAAGCCACACGACTACAACAAAGGGAAGTTTATTTTCCGCTAAGCAATATACAGGAAATAAAAGTATACAAGATAGTAAGGCACGGTTACATTGTGGTTTGTTTGCCCATACCCGTTACACAGTAACGGCGACTTGGTATGTACAAACTACATGGCACGTTCAGCCTTTATTACATTGTGCCGGCTCAAGAGGCGTCGTCATCAGGGTGAATTTCACTCTCGCGGAAGTGGCGCAATCTCGCCACCCGAAAAAAACCTGTTATGCGATCAAAGTAATTAGTCCGCGCGAATAAATTCATGCGAGCCGTTCGGCTCCCTCTGTCTTGTTCTCCACTTCTCCACACGGCAGCTTATCGGCCTCGGCCCGGTCGCCATCGTTAAAGCGTGTGAGCTAGCTGCCCTCAGGATTCAAAGGGTGGATTACCCTACTCAGCACGGCCTTTGGGTGCGCCCTCTCATAGACTAGTATCTGGTATCCCAAACAAGACAGGCAGATTAGTGGGGTGTGATGGGGAGGGCTAGCTGCCCATCTCTAACGAGAAAGAACCGCGTAAGCCACCGCCGAAGATTTTTTTCTGCCCCGTCAGCTTCTAGCTTCTCCGACAGGTGCCGCCACAGAGCAACCTTATTTGTCGCATAGCGGGGAAGGCTTCCCTTACTGGGCCACTCTTAGCCCCCGCCAGGCATCTTCTCCTCCAGAGCGCGAACATTGTCACTGACACCACCAGTTTGGCGAAAGCGCCTCTGTTCCGCTTGTGTCTTGGTAGGCCTCTTATGCGGAAATTCCTGGCAGCAAGGCGCCACGCTGGTTTCACTGCGACACACTCGAATAGGGCATGCGATAGCATTTCTTCTCCGTTGCAGTTTGGACATCGAGCGCTGGGGACTATGCCGAACTGATGTAAGCGCTGCCTTGTGGGCAACACTCCCCAGACCCTTCTCCACTCGAAATCTTGGAGTTACTTCGGAAGGTGTCTGGCCTGTGTCTTCTTCTTGGCCTTCACAGCTTCAGCTTTGGTCTTCTCTTCATCGGACAATTGGCTGACTGCAATCGCCTCCACAATGCGAGCCGGTGCGTCCTTGTCCACGTCACAATTGGGGGCTTCCTTGGTGATCATCATGTTGACGTTTGCCGTTGCCTTGTAGAATGCAGAGGGCATTTCGGCAAGCGGCCCTGGTAGCCTGCCCGCGTCCAAGATGTGTGAATTAGTGCTGCACCAGTAGCTCAGAAGACTCTTCCCGACAAACTCCGTTGCCTCGTATAGGGCTCTTACCGTCTTGAGGGCCAGGATTTTGCACGATGTTGCGACGTGGGGCAGACCCAGGCCTCCACTTGTTACGGGAAGTTTTAACGGTGTTCTCCTGACATGAGCGGGTTTGCCTTCCCAGAGAAAGGCATTAACTATGCTGCTCAACTTTGTGGCTGTCTTGTTCCGGATGGCCGCCACTCTGCCCACGTAGTTGGCAAACGCATACACAGCGGTCCTTACCGTCACTGCCTTTTCGCGCAGCGTGAGGTCCTGCTGCTAGAGGTGCATTACTGCCCGGTTCGCCCTCTCGATGGCTTTCTGCCATGTTTGCGGGGCCACCTCCTTTCCCGAGAAGTACACTCCGAGCACTTTCAGTGCCGACACAACCTCAATGCTTCCGAGGGAATCCGCAGTAAAAGAGCCGAAGAGGAGTGCCTTGCACCTATCCTCGTTTAGGGCCGCTCCTGACACTCTGGCATATGTTGAGAAAGTGTCGTGAAACTCTCTTAGGCTTCTCTAATTTCCCAGGAACAAGGACACGTCGTCGGCATATGCCAGGACCTTCAGTTCTTCATGTCCCGCCATCGGGAAGCCTCTGATGTTTGTATTCGCGACCAAACACGTGAGCAGTGGCTCGCGTGTCATTAGAAGAGGGTCGGTCCCAGTGGGCAGCATTGCCTTATGCCTCTTCCGTACTTAAACACTGCGATTACGGTGCCATTGATCACCACCCTGCAGGTCAAGCTGCTATACAGGAGGGTAACGAGCCGTACAAACACCGGTGGAAAGTCAAACTCTCTCATGATGTCATGCAAGTACTTGTGACGCACTCTATCAAAGGCTTTAGCTTGATCCAGGGATAAGAAAACGCCGTTGAGCTCTTTCCTGGTGACGTACTCGAATACGACTTGGGTAGCAGTCAAGTTGGCAAAGATTGACCTACCCGGGACCGCGCACGCCTGTTACGGGGAAATGATTTGGGGCAGCACTGTCTTCATCCGGTTATTCATTATGGTGGCGACTCTCTTGTAATCAGTGTTTAAAAGTGTAATGGGGTGCCAATACGCAGGTTCTCTCGGCGGGGCTCCGTCCTTGAGTATGAGAACAATCCGCCCTTCAGCAAAGGAGAATGGCTTCGTTTCTGTGTGCAGTATTCCGTTTATTATGGAGAGGAATGCATCACCCAGCATATCCAAAAACATCGCGTAGAAAGCCGTCGTTAGGCCGTCGCTGCCTGGAGCTAAGTTGTGGCCCATGCCTGCGATGGCATTCTTAAGCTCTTCCATTGTGATGTCACCACCTATATCAGCCACTTCGTCCGCCTCCAGTCTTTTTAGGTCCCGGCATAATTTTTTAAGGCTGCCTGCGTCAATTTCTGCGTCAGTGTCGTCATTAGAAGCGCCGTCTGCCTCAAACTGCGCTTTGAAATGATCTCGGAAGATAGCTTCAACCTCCTTTGGATCCTTGCTTATCGTACCATCCGGGCGCGTGGCTTCGGCTATCTGGATCGAACCATTCCCTTGTATAGAGTAAGTATCGCGTATTTTCGTGTTGCTTTCTGGGTCAAGCTTACTCGTGGGCCTACATGCTCTTTTCTGTAGAAGTCGGTTGTGCTTCGTGCGTAAGGTTTCTAAGTAATCATTCATGCAGGAGGTCAGTGTGTCCGCACGTTCGATGATCCGCATCCTTCGTAGGACGTCATTTATTGCGGCCGTGTAGCGTCTTTGTCTTGCTTTCTCTTCCTCTTGCAGAATGGCTTGCCACATTGTTTTCAAGTCGTCGCATTCTTCAGGACCCACCTCCGACTTGTCGTGCATCACTGAGCGGAGCCGTTCTTCGAGCCTGTCTACACTTTCGTCATCCAGCAGCAGGGTCTGGTCCAGTCTCCAGTTGCGATTACTGGGGCGGAGACCTTCCTGCCCTCTGAGTGTTACAATTACTGGTAAGTGGTCTGTCTTCTTTTCCAGGTTGTTGGGAAGTTGGGGTATGATGCAGGTTTCCATTTGGGGCACCGAAAATATGGAAGGTAGACACAGTCAATCCTGCTTGTCGTCGTCTTCGTCATGCGGGTGGGCTTGAAATGGTCGTCGTGTATGCGAACCCACGCATCGGTGAGACGGAGATGGCGCAATATTTTACTCAATTCTTTGGCGTGGTACGGGGATCTGCCTTGGCCCGGGCCCCTAATATCCCTGTGGGAATCCACGACGCAGTTGAAGTCTCCCATCAATACGTGTGGGAGCGGCTCGAGCAGTAGTTGGTCCAGTTCTCGTTAAAGCCGTTTGTGTCTGAGCGCGTGACTGGACCGTATACATTCACGAAGCGTACTCTCCTTCCATCAATGTATATGTCGGCAAAGATCGAGCGGCCGTTTGCTCCAAAAGTGCAGTGCGCGTGCTGGCGGAAGCGCCCTGATACAAAAATGACACCTACTCCACACGATCTTGTGTTTGAAAGCGTGAAAAACGCGTCTGTATGAAATTATCTCCGGAATTTACAGACATCGAGAGGGGTTCTGAAGTTCACTTCCTGTAAAAACAGGACGTCTACCCCTTCATGTTTGGCGAAGGCTACGACTTCTCTCTGTTTAAACTTATCTCTAAATCCTCTTACGTTCCATGTGCCAATCTTCATAATGTTTATATTTGTGTAGCTAGTTTAAAAAAAAGGGGGGGCAACATTTTTTGATTTAGCTAACATGAGGCGCGACCACGTCTCACGTCATTTGGTTATCCCCCTCCGACGTGGTTGTGGTCTCGAGGGTGGAGGATGATTCCGGCTGTTTGTTTTTCTTTTTTGACCGTGAGGGGGGGGGGAGGGGGCATCGCTGCTGCTGCTTGGGGTGTCGCCCTTTAACCTTCGATGCTTGCTGTCAGCGGTAGGCGCGCGGCTTTTTGTTTGTTTTTCTTTACTGTTTGGTCGTTGTCGGGACCTCGATCGGTGCCGGTGTTCCGACCTCTCGCCTGTTCTCCCACCGGATTTATTTGAGTTGTCCTTTACATGCTTTGAAGAAAGTGGTGTTTCTTTTTGCGTGGGTCTTTCAGGCTCCGCTTCCGGAATAACATAGCGCCCACAGCTAAGCATTGGTCGGTTGTCTTTGTAGGTCGCTTCAGTTTTTTCCTGTGGTTCCTTCCCCTTTCCATTCCTTCTTTCGCTCCATTGGGTATGGGACTTAGCGTGTGGCTGGTCGTCATCCGCGTGCACGGTTGAGCGGGCGCTCCCTAATACGTCACTGTTGCTATCGCTTGTTGCTGGCGCACTGCTTTTCTCCGTCGTTGTTGCACAATCGGAGCCGCTTGTTTCTGTTTTGCTTGATGAATCCAGGCCCCTCTGCGTTCCGTCGGTGGTGTCGTTCGTTGCCGGCGTGTTCTTTCCCTCTCGCGATGTTGTCGGCTCGCTTTCTCTTGTTTCTATGCCGCTTGTGTGCATTTAAGGTGGGGCCGTGTCCGTCTCGCCCGTGCATGTTGTTTTCATATTTGCAGACGGGTTTACGCTCGTATCTGCAGATTCGCTTGCACTCGCGTCACTGCTGGCCCAATGATCTACTGTCGTAGTTCTTGCGTATTTGGCCTGTGGCCGTAGCACTTGAAAAACACTGGCCGTTGCTTCCTGGTGTGACAGCAAAGATCCTCGTGGTTGGGGGGTTGTGGCATCACCACGTGCCTCTGGAGGCGCACGTGCCGCGAACGCATAAGTCTTTTTCCATAGGCAGTGTCGTGTGCCATGTTGGCCGCCGCAGCGTTTGCACTCTTCAGTGCAACCCTCCGTATTGTGACCAAAATCCCCGCACCGTTTGCAATACGGCTTGGAGCACATGTTTGCAATGTGGACCTCTTCCCCACAATGAGCACATACGCGGCGCATGCCTCTATATTCGCACATGACCCTGTCTCCTTGGATGTTCAAAAAGTTAAGCACAGGTCTGCTCATTTCAATTCTGACTACTCGTACCCCGTTTAGCTTGTTGTGGCGACTGGGCACTGTTGCAATTGTGATGCCCTTAAGTTTCCCATAGGGCTGCAAGGCGCTCGCTAGCGCGTCGTTTGGTAAGTAGGGCGGAAACCTGCACACAATTACAAAGGTGACAGGCGGTCCCTCTGCTTCTACGGGCACCCTCTCGTGATTTAACATAAAGCCTTCTGCAGTCATAAGCTTTGTGGCTTGCTCAGCGTTCCTAGTGCACACTAAGAACTTGGACCCGCCCATATGCTGTAACACGAGAACGCTGTCATCTCCTGCAGTATATTATACCGCGTCTGTCAGATCGTCAAACGACACAGGCGCGTTAAACTCTCCGTTTAAACTTTCTGTTTAACGCACCCGTTGCTCTCGGGCGCGTTAAACAGAAAACAGTTCTCCCTCACTGGCGTCTCGATAGAGGCCATTGTGGGGTCGCAGTCACTGGGTTTCTTGACAGGGGCACCTGAGGCAGCGTGAGCTTGTCTGGTGGTACTGGTAGTTGTGCAGCGGTTGCTGCACCCTCGTGGTCGGCTCGCCAAGGGCAGGAGCCTGAGGGATGGTGATGATGGCTGGAGACGCGACCAGGACCTCTGGGGCAGCGGGTTGCTACCAGGGGCATCGCAACTCCTTGTGGGCAGGTGGTTAGGCTCCAGGCGATGAGGCCTGAAGCCCAGGAACTCGGTGCTTCGTGCAAAACTTGAGCACCAAGCGCTTCTCTGATGTTCTTGGAATTCCCAGGGGCCTTCGTCGGCTCGACGAGACCTCAGGAAGGACTTGTCAACTCACAGGAGAAACAGCTGTTTTGGCAATTGATTTTAGCCAAATAGCTAAGAAGCGATGCAATGTAATTGCACGTAAATAAAATCCATTCTTTCACACCTCGTATTTCACACCTCACACCCATAACAGCTCGAATGCCGCCATTATAGAACGATACTCGGCTTTCGGGTGACGTTCACTCGCAGTCGCCTCTACATGCTGCCATTACACCCGGTATTTTCTCTGTTTCGTGTATCACTGTTACATCGAAGTAAAAGAGTGCCACATGAAGTCGAGTATCTAGCTCATAGCAACAAAAAAACATGGACGCCGACTCACCCGGCGCGCAAGCAAGTCGGCGTAACCAACCGCATCGCCACGCTCTCAACGCTACACAAATGGCGGCGTCATTTGCTTAAAAACCTGCAAACGCCCCTCTGAGCCCTCAGTAATTTGAATAAATTGCCATTGTATTTTTCCTGGAACTAGTCTACATAAATTTTATATTTTTTCATTTATGAAACGCGAACACGCTTCTTTACGATTTGTATACGAAAATTTAAGTATTTTGAGCGTTTAAATTTAGCGCTTCTTTAAATTACTATGATGGCAACATTCACAGCGCTCCAAGATGTCAGTGCTTTTGTGGATATAGCTTTGAAGGCCCAGCATTTCCTCTAGAGCCAGTATAATAACTCTATGGTGTCACCTATGCGTCGACAACCCACCTCCATTGAGACGGAAAACTGGCATACGTAACTCTGGAGGCCGTAGAGTTATTTACAGGCTCTAGAGCAAAAACTAACTATAAAAACCACACATTAAAATCTATAACCACTCGGGTGCCGCCATAATGAAACGACACTCAGCTTTCGGCTGACGTTCGCTCGCAGTCGTCACTGCGTGCTGCAATTACACTTGGCAATTTGTCTTTTTCGTAAATCTCTTTTACATCGCGGTAAGAGGCTGCCACATGTAGTCGAAATTTCGGCTACAGTAGCTACGCCTTTTTCCTGATTTTTCTCAGCCCTACGAGTGCACAAATTGAGCCCGTTAAGGCATGTATGGCCAAACGTTTCATTCGAGACCTGTATACTGCACTATTGAATTTATCGAGTCAGCTTCATGTTGCCACGATATCATTCTTAGATGAATTTTGTTATCAAGCCATCACTCCGTTGTCGACTTTTCTCATGCCAAAGTGGAGCTGTAATCGTTTCGTGATGCACCTTCGTTAGAGGGAATCATATCTAGTGTGACAAACGTTACTATTGCGACGGACACTGAACTCACTCCTTTAAGCGCCGTCTTTGTTTCTGCCTAGTACGCTTCACTTTCGGAAGCTACCTTTCTGTTCGCACCATCTGACGTTTTCGGTAGCTGCCAGCAAACGTAGCTGCCATTCGCTGTTCTGGCGCTTTCTCAAATACCTACCGGTATATCTATCTTAAACCCGAATTAGTAGACCCCTTTTTGTGCCACTTCAAGACGCTCATCTACGTCCTACCTCTCGATGTAGGTGTTACCATACAAATACAATCTTCAATTGAAGCCGATTCTGGAGCTGAACGCGTTGGTTCCTAACCTTGCTTCGGACAGCGTGTCCTCGGACGCATTACACTGTTCTATCGAAAGTCACCTCACTCCGACTCAATGACAGCAGGTTGCTGGTTGATTTCACGTGTTGATTTCTGTTTCGCTTTATCTGCCGGCGGCTGGAATACAACCACTTGGCTGATCCTTTTTCGCCACGTTTTTGTCGTGGCAACACTTTCGCATGCGCCCATTCAATTTGCATTCGTATGCTCATCTCATCATTGAACTATTGGGTGTGATGTCTCCCGCACTTTTCGAGAGTGAAATCACAAATTCGGATCGAAAGAATAAATGTACGGGAAAAACAAAGGAAGCGGACGTTAATGGCGTTTGAAAAAGTTGCACAATAAATGATTTAAAAAATGTGGTGCTGCAGTTCACTTTACAGTTTCTTAGTTTTCAGAACACGTGAATGGGACTATTCTCGCAATTCAGTCTTCAATTTACGATTCAGTTTACACTCAACTGAAGATATTGTGCTAGAGCCTGAGTGATTTGAGTGTCCTGAGTGAGCAAAAGCACGTGCAGCAATTTACGCGCATAGGTATTAGGAAAGCGTGATACATAAAAAGTGGAACTGTAAAGACACTCTAGTAACAGGTGCAATAGACTGAACAGTAGTAGATTGTATATAAAGATAATATATCTAATCATCCTGTTAATCTTCCTGGTGTCAGTATTCAAAACACCGTGAATTGTTAATGCTTCTAGACCCCCTTCATCATACTTTACCATAAAAGTAATATCAAGAGCCTGAAAAAAGATTTTCCAACGCGTTCATGAGTGATTACGCTGAGTGTTCCACAGGATCGCTGCGGTAACATTGTATTCATTCACCCTTTTCCACATACTGGAATACTGTAAATGACAAACAATCATTCGTGATTTGCAGCAATGAGCGTTCAATTTTATCTAAGTTATATATTGTATGTGCTATTATCATCACCATTAATCGTTCGCGAAAACGTAACGGTATTCGTTTACGTACGTAGCCAATGTATTGCGTGAGGCAAGCTAAAACTGAAAACATGTGTTTCTGTGACACGGCAAGTGTAATCCAGTATTCCAGTGACAAGGTAATAATAAAAACTGTGTGTACAAGCTAAACATTCGTAATGTTAGGTTGCTATATATACGTATATTGCGAAGAGTATGTTTGACGTAGCGAAAACAATACACGCTTCAAAAAACTGCTCACTTCTCATTGATCCGAATGGAGAACAATATTTATTCAGGTCGTTGTCGGTCTCCGATTAAAATTGGTCTCCGACTGAATGAAATCATTTATCCTATTTGTGAGTTACTTAATCTGTACTTATTGGCACCAGAATAACTAAGCCTAAGCTGCACCAGAGGTGCATTGTGTAATAACAAGGAACGGATACGTTATTAGACTCTTTACATGGAGAGCAGCTTTTTTTGTCAGAAGTCTATATCATTAGACCGAGGAACAAGTGTGTCATTTACTTGGATTAGAAACGGGTGCATAGCTGTCTGACATTATTATAGTTCTCAGAAGTGCTCTTGTCTTTCTCTTTCAAAATATAGACTTGTGATAGAGATAATTATAACTGTTAGTAACTAGTGGCAATTTTCACTCTCCGACTTGTCTTGTATTCTTACTTATAAGTCACGCGGGAGGTGCATATGCCCTGTTTGCAGTCGACATGAATTTACCGTTCGTGATGAGGGCACGCCTGCTCTTAACCCCTACCAAATTTACCTTATCGCTTTTGCAGGACTTCCACAGTTGCCGCTAGCTCTATAACAATGCTAGCAACTATAGTACGTTGTTTTTTAAGAATTCACTTTGTTTAATTGGGCTCCATGCTGTTTGAGACGCACAATCGTCTGCTTTCGCTGCCAGATGCAGCTGTTGCTGCCATAGCCTAGCTCGGTCAGCATCAGTCAACATTCATCAAACGAGCACCGTGGGGCTCTATTTAAACAGACTTTAGCGGGCAGCTGTCACTTTTCCACGTGTTGTACTCACCGCACTTGCCGGACGTCGACGCATGAAGAGACACAACACGAAAACCCTATCTCGTACAGGCGTCATTTCCTCGCACAGTTGTTTAGCAGAGTTGCGTCAGATTGATTGCTAATAAACGCAGCCGCTTTCCTTTCAATCTCTGAAAATTCAATTTATAGCTCTCATGGTGATTGCTTTGCGCTCGCCAGGAACAGTGACTTTTTTTGTAATATTACGTGAATCATTACGTAATTTGATGCAGCACCGCAGGAATAATACAATCAGGTGGACAGGAGGTTAGCTCGTCGGCCGAGTACATGTGAAGAACCGTAACTACTGGCAACACGCTTTGCGCAGATGTTTTAGCAGTCATTATAAATTTGTTCACCCCTCAGTCTCAGTGTTGACTGAAAACCATTGCTGTTACCTTCTTATGTACCATGAAAAAAAACTACAAAACATCCCAGGTTTTGGTGATCGGAGTATAGATACATTGGCATTCGCCATCTTCCGGAGTATGACAAGAAAAACTATTAATGCTAAGGCTTAAATTGTAATATCTGAAACAGAGTATGCGGCCAGACGTGGAGTGGATTAATATCGCCTTGTGATCATTGCGCTGATCGTAAAGCGACAGTTTTCAGTGGCGGCAATCACAATGGGAGATTTCAACTACAATGGTCTATATCAGTTAGGATCAAGCTCATTCTCATATCCTTCCTTACCCGAAGCGACCAGCTTCTTCAAATAGCGCCCTGATTTCTGCTTGCGTCAGACCGTCACTACACTTGTGAAAAAAACTACGTGATTGCTCTTGGATTTGGTCCTCTGCTCCTCTCACCTGTTTTGTAGCCCACAGTCATCACGATGTTCTACATTGTCTGATCACTGTATTGTGGTTGTCATTACGTAATAGTATTAAAACTACTAAATGTGACAATGAAGAAACTTTGATGCTTTGAACAATGATCTTGCAACTTTTCTAGATGAGCTTTTGACTGACTTTGGCAACCGTTTTCAGCAATTAGGAGGCAAGTTTCTGAAAGAACATCAGTCAATCATTTATTCAGTTATTACTTTCAAGATAGTTTTTTTTCAAATAACAAGACACCATAACATAACGTAACACCGAATCAATTATTGGCTAGAAAAACGTCTTTTTTGCTCTGAAAAACATCGACCATGTACACAAATGTAAGACATCAAATTGCTCCTTCCACCTATTAGGCTGCACTGAAAACCACAAGGTATTCATTTTTTTTGTTCAACATAACACTCCGTAAGTTTTTTGAACAGTTGTCCTCAGGGGTTCTAGAAAGTACTCGCATGAAGATGCATAAACAATACCTGTAACAACACCTAGTCCAGACATTTTCATTATTGAAACACGGTATCGGTGTAAACAGCGTGGCCGGCTACAATTTTTTTTATCAGCTCTTATACGAAACCGTTTCATGAAATCACCTACAATGCAGCACAAAGACGTCTCGAACGCGCTGTCTTTAGGCCTTTCTGAGGCATGCATCACAAACGCGTTCCGAACGCTCTACATTGAAGGCAGTGGCAAGTCACGTTCAAGACAGAAAGCAATTCTGAATACGGGGGATGATTGTGCTCAATTCATTTTTTCTATATTTTGCTGGTGTTTGGCTTCTTACGAATCCTACCACCTAAATTGGAAACATTGCTCGAGCCGCGGCACCCAGCCATCTCCAAGCCATTTCTCCGTGGTGGCTAGGTGACACAGACCCTAAGAAACGCACTCCTTTGTATTTGGCGACAGGGTCAGGTGCAAGAAAAAACATAAAAAAACGAATGAGCCTGGATAAAAAGAAATGCTGGCGTCAGTTCGGACCAATGCTCATTGGTTCCAGCAGTTTTGTAACTGCAATCTCACGACTAAAAAATCAGGCTAGTTGCGAGAATCCAAAGCGCTCACTTTGCGACCACTCACAAAGCGGCTAACGTGGTCACGCGATTGGTGCTAGTCACCGGTACGAACCATCCATTAGCTGCTGCCGTTCAATAGTCATATTCGCATCATACGCTGCTGCTTTGAGCGGTATGGTGGCGCCACCAACGGTGAATGGCGGCGAAAAGCAGATCACGCTGCTGAACTTTGCGTAAAGTGCTCGCTACTAAACACATTTTTTATTCACTTTTTATGTGGTTTGATATTTCCACTGCTGCATTCTAAAAAAGAGCGAGCAAAAAGGGTCTATTTTTGTCCCACAACAATAATCCTCATCTATAATGCGTTCATCCTTGCGCTATTGCCCCGCGCCCGGTACATTCCGGTCACGATCGACATGCCCATTATCAGGGTTACATTGCGTTCTCGATAGGAAAGTGGCCAGCGCCGAGTTTTCAAGAATGGAAGCGCACGCAAGCCTGATGACGATTATTTTTGTGGGACAAAAATACACCCTTTCTACTCGATATTTCTTTCGACTGTGGCGCTATTCCGCCAGACAACCATAACTTTTGTTACGACGATGGTCCTTTTTTATTTCTTTGATTGTGACGGGGTCGTTTTTATCGTTGTGAACGTGTGCGGTGCTTCTAACGTGCATATGTTCAACGTGTTTGCGTGACCAGCCAACACAATAATAATAAAAGCTGTTGCAACATAGCAAGTTCTTCTCGTTTCATCGAACAGCCTGAACAGTACAACAACAATGCAGAACATGGTGGTATGCATGCTTGCGATACGCACAAAAGAAACTTGTTTTCAGCTTCGTCCACCATTTTCAACTTCGTCCAGCTAATTATGAACAGGAACAACAAAGGGAAACATGAGCAGCGCTTTAGCATGCTTCGCATGTGCATAATATTGTATGGAAGCACTAGAGAGTATGTACAAGGAACAATCACATCTTATTTTTTTTAAGAAACTATAGAAAAAAATATGAGGAACTTCATACTGTAGGGAATGGATATTCGCCCAGCATCATCCGCCTGAATAGCGCCAGTGAACTCGGCCGGCAGTCTCCCCTCAACGGCCGGCTGTAGTCACATGATTAATGCGGGGATCCCGTGGCGAAAAGTCCTTTGCTGGCACGAAAATTTGCCGAGTTTGTTTTTGCTAGCCGTCGTCAAGCACAGAGTGCTCGCACGTAGTGCGAGAGAAAAATTATGCTCATCATTTGATTTACAATCGGCGTAGCCTCTGCAGAAAACGTCCGCCGCGACAGCACCGGTCGTCCGGTTGTAATTTCTGCGCTGGAAACAGCTTTGCGAGCACGAACCTTTGCAGAGTTGTTTTCCCTAACGGCCGTCAAGAAAAGAGTATCAGTATTCCAGTGCGGAGACAATTATTTCCCCGTATGCGGCAAGATTGCCTGATGCAAATTCTGTTAGGATGGGGACATATATTGTTAAACAAAAAGAAAAAATCACCGCTGATTACAATATCACCTAACGGAAATATAGAGCGCGGCTAATCAGGTGCTATGCAGCTAAACAGACGCCGAAGAGCTGCGCTCAAAAACAGTGACCATTATGAAAGGTAAATTATCATTACGTACTTGAAAGTCTAATCACTAGTTCTGTTGAAGCCACAATTCTCCTTCAAATGCATTTCAAAATTCAGCCCCCAAATTTGACGTTCACACAAGAATTTCGCACACGTCATATTCCTAAGATTTAAATAGTAAATGTGCATGAGCGTAGTATGTATGCACCGGATGCTAGATCCTCATCAGGTAGGTGAAAAGCCACCTGACATGTGACTCTAGAATATAGTTTGTCGAATGGCGGGCATATAAAGGGCGGCTTCCAGCCTCACTCAATTGGAAAAAAAGAGTATTCCATTTGCAATTCAAAATTAGCCAACACAACAACGATCTGTGACCTGTGACCGCACACCATTGTGAAGTAGATGCACTAGGCCAAGCGTGCTGTTTAAACTGTAGCACAATAGTGTGCGCGTACAGTAATGCCCCGAAACTTGCCGTCATCCAAGTGGTACCCAAGATGTAGCACCTGTTTTCCTCCTCGGGCCAATAAACTGCCGCGACACTGAGAGGTACACATATAGTTGGCTGTCAAGAAAAACCATGGTCTTGTGGGAGGCTATGGTTTTTGTGGGAGGCCGTCTTCAACAGCGACCAATGAACAAAAGCGCACGTCTAAAGCATCGAAGAATTTTAACTTGATGCGATGACAGCTAAACGAAATCATGGCTCGTCGACCAATATGCGGCCCCCACCTCTACGCAATTTTAACGTTGCAATGTCCAAGTAAAGCGCGACCGCGACGACAGCGACAAGCCGCCGTTCTTTGTGGAAACGCTGCCGCCTGCAGAAAGCGCACCGACGTCAACCCCCCCCCCTCCCCCCAAAAAAATAGAATGGTTTAACTTGGAGCATGCGAAGGCAACGGAAGGATGAAAATTCTTGCTGTTGGTAATGAAAAGTTTTGAGAGATGGCGCGTGCTTATTTTTTGACAATGAATGCCCAAATTTATTTGAAAATGCATAGGATTCCATGGGGGTTGAGACAGTCTGCAATCGCTTTATCCGCACTAGTCGAGTGGCCAGCGGAGCAGTGGCACCCCCATTCTGACGCATGACTTGGTATTTCTTTTGACAATACTTCGCTCTATCTTAACAATGTTTTCTTTCTGAGAAAGTATAAAAATGGTTTTGCTGCTTTAGCATTCACGCGTATGACGCAGCTACCGCTTATGAATATTAAACGCTACTTTTTTCTTCGGCCTAATTAAAAACGTGTAGCTTTTGTCGTCACGTCACTCGACATCTTTCTGCAACTTCTGTAAAGGCGTCAATCATATCATGCTGAAATGTAATCCAAATCCTAAAATTACGTAATCTATGCTGCTGAAACACGAATGCACGAATGATCACTTGGTTGCCACTTCCAGTCACAGGAGTCACGTTTTGGAATCGTTCAGAAATCTGAATGTCTCATGGACCGGGAGTACATGCTGACAATTTGCGGAGCGTCAAACAGAGGATAGAGGTATAAAAGGAGGAACGCTATCGCGGAGTATTAGTGCGAGCCAGAGCAACATCAAGGCTTTTCGATAATCGCCCGACGAAGCGAGCACTTCGATTAGAGAAGAGTCATGCCAGATGAAATCGTATAGATGCTATTGAAATCAACAATATCGAAGTTTCAGACAATGAAAATATAGGACGGGATTTGGTAAACACTATGAAGCAGTCTTCACTACCACACCCTTTGATGCTGACGCATTTAAGCAAGATTTTTTTTAGCAAAATGCTGAAGTTGTCAGATGACACCGAATCAGCTTTAGAGCTATCTATATTGCCAACTGAATTGAAAAGGCCTATAGATAAAATGAATCCTGGTAAATTTTCCGGGCCAGACGGCCTTTGCGCTTCGTTTTATAAGGAGTTTAAAAATGTATCTTTCCAAGTAGTTGCAGACGTCTTCAATCAGGCTTATAAACTTGATGGCCTCTCCAGGTTCTTTAGTGAAGCCCAAACAGTTTTGATACCTTAGAAGGCGCAGTCCGAGAAATTAAAAGTAGTTTCATTATATATATAAACCTATATCACTGAAAAATTGTCATTACAAGATAGAGAGATAGGTTTATTTACAGAAAGGCAGAGAGGTCGGCCTGAGCGATAGCTTGCTCTAGCCTGCTACTCTACACTGGGGGAGGGGAAAGGCGAATATAAAGACTAATTAATGACAATGGTGAGATAGACAGGTGTGTATGTAAAATTCTGTCTAGCTGAGACAAATTTTATAGTCGCACATATCGTCCAGTTGCTTCCAAAAAGGTCAAACCGCTCTTGTGACCACCATTGCACTATTCGTGTCTAGGCAAAGGCCCAACACGATCTCATCAGTTAATGACCTACTGCGATATCATTCATTACAAGAAATCAGTGTTTGTTGTTCACGTGCGTATGCTGGGCAGACACAAAATATGTGCTCCAGTGTTTCTGGCACACCACAGTGTTCACAATTAGGACTAGTGTCACTGCGACCGATGATATGTGGGTAACGTCTAAGTACGCCACACCAAGACGAATGCGATGGATCATACTTGTGAGTTGCAGTCTCAATTTAGGGGGCATGTGGAGCCTGATTTCCGGGTTCCGTTTCTAAATCGCCGGTGTCGCCGTTCCGGTTTGGTCCAGTGCTGAAGTTTGTAGACGCGCATCACGCAGCGAAGCAGGGCGTTCGTGTCAGGTCGTGAAAACGCAATGCGTTTTCAAGGAACACTGCTTAAGGCATTTTTAGCTTCAGCATCTGCCTCTTCGTTTCCCATCAAACAATAATGAACGTGATAGCACTAGCACGGCGACTCCAGTGGGTAATCAAAAAGTGGGCAGGGCCCCCTAAAACACGCGGAATTGTGGGGCGCTCTATTGTGACCAATACACGCAAGATGCACTGTGTGCTCGAGTGTTGCGATGCCAATCAAAGAGGGGTAGCAATTCTACGATTGATGTCGAGAAAGCTTTCGATTGTATTTCCAGCAACCTCTCCTTGCCATTCTCGACCATTTTCGATCACGTCCTG
The DNA here is from genome assembly GCA_013436015.1 of Rhipicephalus annulatus. NCBI lineage: Eukaryota > Metazoa > Arthropoda > Arachnida > Ixodida > Ixodidae > Rhipicephalus > Rhipicephalus annulatus. The sequence goes on along the minus strand of WOVY01010363.1, from coordinate 457,997 downwards.
ATGCTGAGTGGAACAACACATCGTGAGACCACCGCCTACCACCCACAAACGAATGGGCTGACAGAGCGTCCTAAACAAAACCATTGAAGACATGCTTTCGGTGTACGTCGACGTTTAACACGAATATTGTGATTAAATCTTGCCATACATTACGTTTGCGTACAACACGGCAAGGCAAGACATGACCCGCATGACTCCATTCAGCCTCGTTCATTGGCCCAGACGCCGACACGTTTACGGAACGCGCGAAAGGAGCTAGGCAACTTGCACGTTTGCGCATCCACCAGCAGCAAGAATACGATGCAGACCGTGCCAATGCCCACTGCAGAACAATCGTCTATCAAACCGGCCACAAAGTATGGGTTTGCACACCCATACGGAAACGAAGAATTTCTGAAAAGTTCTCAAGAAGATACTTTGGGCCATACCGAGTGCTGCAACAACTGAGTGATGTCACTTACGAAGTTGTTTCCGACAGTTCGTGTAGTACGAAGCGTCGCCAGCACCATATTGAACTCGTTCATGTAGTGCGCATGAAGCCTTACGTCAGCGAGTGATTGCGCAAGACTTGCCTTTAAAAAAAAGCTGCATTATTGGCTTCGCATCGGGTCGATTCTGTTTGCGAGAGAGGCAAATGACCTGTGTCTACATGTAAACGAAAACGATGATGGGGGGATTTAGCCGACACTAGGTAGGGGGCCTCTGACTTGACTCGAAAACGAAGACGACAATCTTGCTGTTCAGCTGTTGAGAACACGAAGCGTTCACTGTCTCAAGGCGTACCTGTGCTTTGTTCAGATTGTGCCGCGACAATATGCATGTCATATGAAACATGACTACGTGCTACGTTCATAGAATGCTCGCGGCTGTTTAGCTTGCTTCACATATACCAATATTGGGATCGTGTCACGTGGCTAAACGACGAAGGTAATCGACACGTCAAATTATGATAGTCATAATATACGTGTCATGTAAAACCTGACTACGTTCTATGCTCATAGACTGTTCGTGTCCGTTTTGATAGCTCCCCATATACCAAGTTTGGTATCATGTAACATAATTAAATAACGAAGGTAATCGACACGTCCAAACATGAAATTTATGACAGCTATGTTACGTAAAACATTACTACGTGCTGGGCTCATATCGTCTTCGCGGCCGTTTCGGTTGCTTCACATATACCAAGTTCGGTGTTACGCAATGTGAAAGGATGACAAATGTATATGACAAGTGCAAATGTGATAATTATGAGATGCGTGTCATGAAATAACATCACCAGATGCTACGCTCATAATGCGCTCGTGGCCCTGTTGCTAGCTTTCTATATAACAAATTTAGTATCACAAGAGGCCATAGACGACAGACGTAATCAACACGTTCGAACATGATAGTCATGATATGCATGCGATGTAAAACATGACTACGTGCTATTCTCATAGCGTGCTCACGGCCACTTCGTTTGCTTCAAATATACGAGGTTTGTTATTACCTCACGCGAATGTACGATGAACACCAATACCAGCTAAGACACGTTGCCGGGCTATTTGGTTTGGGTTCATAATTTATAAGGGTACAGCTGTACCCTTTTAAAATATGAACCAATACTAGGCGCAAACATAATAATCATAATATAAAAGTCTTGTAGGCATAATTTACGCCTGCCTTGTAACGACGTGCTGGTATTACAGGGACATAACCAACTTTCCCATTCTTGCTTCGCATATGATCGGTTCCCAGTGTACGCGGAATCAGCCTATTTTTTCTCCATTTTTAGACGCAGTGCACCCTAGCAGCTAAAGCTAAAAACGGATGCCACGTTTTCGTGGCAGCCGAAAACACAAAAAGAAAAACAAGACACGTTCGGCTAACCTTGCACATGTGTCGATGATACTGGCCAATACGCAACACCGTAAAAGAAGCTACGAGTTCGTCGCCCATAGTACATACGCCAAACTCAGTAGCGAGGGGGGCGCTGCCACGTGGAGGCCTATGAAAAGTTTGGAAAGTTTTCAGCTACTTGTACATGAAGAGTGTTGATAATATGTGTAGGAATGAATTCGATAATTTCAAGCAAGTATTTAGACAACAACAGAATACGAAGAATAAAGGAAACGTCGGTTAAGAGGAAGGTGGAAAAAACAGAGAGGGACATGTGGAAGATTGGAATGCTTACGAAATCGTCACTGGAGACCTACTGAATTTTCAAGCAGGAAATCGAAAAAAAATATCTACGATCATTCTTGGGGTAGTTCTTTGCTGTTCGAGGCCAGGGCGGGAGTATGGCTGACCAAGTGTGCCGGGCCGAATATGAAGGAACAGACACGTTATGCAGTCCATGTGAAGAGGAGAAGATAATGGCTAAATGAACATTTCATGATGTCCTGTAAAGGGCTTCCAGATATAGACCAAGATAATGGCGCAAAAGTTTTCAAAGCATTGGCGTTTAGGGACAGTCTAGGCAAAATGGATTTTAAACGGGTAGAAATTACTAGGAGAAGGCTAACAGATTAGTGGCGCGCGAGTGAATTGAACGCGCGAGTGAAATTCAATCCTTGAACACATAGTGGTAGTGCTGAACGTTATGGCAAGGTAGCATCAGCCACCACCCGATCTACAGGACACAGTCGGATACATTATTCCATCTATAAATCCTATTTAGGGGCCAATAAACTGAAGCCTAGAGGTACTGAAGGCACCAAAGATTATCTGGACGCTTTCTTCGGTGGAGTGTCCACACCTAAACTAATTTTCTTACAACGTGGCCTGACCAATCGTATGGAGTGCCCTTGCATGCGATGGAAACCAACGAGAGGTACGTGACAGCCTGAACAATAACTGACGCCATCATTGTGGACTCTTTCAAGCACTGACGTAGCGGGGCTTACATACTGGACCGCCGCGCATAAAGTTGGAGTAACGTGACGTCTTTGCGGTCTTGAGTCTTTCCGTCTCTTTGTCTTTTCCTCATCGGGTAACGCTGTAGCCATCTTCTCCAAATCTTGTGCGACACAAGCCTCAAAACGCGATCAGTAAGCATTGTTTTAACAGATGTTTCTGGGTTTCATATGGAATGCCAAGCCCCTGTGGCCATACCCACGTTCCATTCATCATGGTATCGAGCAGTTTCCGCATTCTGTGGCCCTTGGTCTCACAAGTGAATAAAGGAAATATTCATGAAATGAGTGACAAGTATTTGATTTTATGCATGTAATGACTTCTCCTCCTCTCTTCTCTTCCTCCTCCTCCTCCTCTTCCTCCTTCTTCTTCTTCTTCTTCTTCTTTTTCTGCTGATAGATAGGTAGATAGATAGATAGATATATCTATATATACATATATGTAACGTAAGAACGTAGCGATGGTTAGGTAGAGGCAGAGAAGGAAAAAGACAGAACGGAAGTAAACATGGCGTATGAGCCAGGCCCGTCACCCATTCATCATAGCGTCACACAAGTCGACAGGATGGAGACCTGCCTGCCGCTTCATCAGTCACTCATCATCGACGCAGTTCCCCAGAAGACGCCCAGACCGTACATTGACTACCGAATCATCGCCTAGGAGGACAACGACCAGCACCATGACAGAACCGTCGGCTGACCTCAACATCCCCAAGTACACCGGATCAGCGGACGACGGACCCGTACAGGACTGGTTCAACCTGTTCGAACTCCACGCTACCGCTGCATCGTAGTCGGAACGGGAGATGGTTACGAACTTCAGCGACTACGTCACCTGGTGAGGCATTTAAATTTTACCTTATTCACATATTCGAGAACGGCGAGTCATGGCAAAAAATCATAGAGGAGATGATTACCCGTTTTAATGACTATGACCAAGACTTACTCATTGCCAACCATCTAGAGACAACTGCACACTATCGTCAATTTCCTAATGTGTAATTTCCTAATGTAAGTAAACGCACATGCGTTTACTTACAGAAGGCCATGCGTATATTGGGAAAAAGCCAACCACCAAGCGCGCCTCCCTTCTGCGCGAAAGACGGCCTTTCCGAAGTCATCGCTTCAGCATATGACACGACACGTTGCTCAACCACCTGATGCCCTTCACTCTTCGTCTCGCATGCGTGGTCCACCACCTGGGTTTTCGTCACGCGGTTCTTCAAGCGCTCCTAACGCTCCCTACTTGCCTTATAAAGACGCCTTGCTCATGGTAGACCAGCTGACGCATGGAGAAAATCCCGAACAACGCCATGACTACTCGAAGAGTGGAAATCCTGGTTTTACATCACTTGGCTCTTTCATCGCTCACAACGCTCACCTCACGCCTCACTCGCCCACTACGGTTGGGATAGAGCTGCAGAACTCCGAATATACTCGGCCAAGCCCTGAACCTACCATCCAGATTCAGGCGCAAGAACCACTTGCAGCGAACAGCGAAGAAGAAGCCCCTGATGATGTATCTGTCAACTCTGAAGCATTACCTTCATTACCCGAAATGCAGCACAACAGCCTGGAGACTACTACCTGCCCACTCGACACCACACTCAATTGCCCAGAAAGTCAGTGTCATGGTGAAAAAGGGCTGCCACCTCAGGTCTTTTCGCAGCAACATCATCAATGCCAGCAAATCCAAGAACAACAGAGATTCGAAGGGCTATACGAACAAGGACGACGACGAATGGAATCATCTTCGGAAAAACACACGCGGTTTTTGAAAAGCCGTTTACAAACGTGTCAACCAAACCAACGACATATTCAAGATTTCTCGCTCGAAACAAAGAAAGCATCGAAGACAGGATATTTTCCCAAGGGACGTCGAGTAAGCTTTCTCCAGTCGAGATAAAGACTCAGGCAACACGACATACAACGTCGAGAAAGGCGCCAAACCATGCCCTGTATTCCGCAAGGACGCAGAAGTCACCGCACCAGCCTCGGTCAACAAGCACGCAAACGGGTGGCGACGCATGGGTTCCAATCAAGACAAATAGCACGACACCTGCGCAAATCATCCAGCCAATGTTTCAAGGCCATCATACCACGTTCATTCATCGCAAGAATACCGGCTGCGTTTCCATCTGATTTCACGCTCAAAGCATGCTTATGTTGTCAAGAGCGCAACAGCCAGCCTCGCCCTCCAGAGCTGTACTTGATACCCCAGATTGCTGTTCTCTCCTGTGAAGCTATAGTGTGTTAACGGAAACTTCCTCGGACTTAGAATGATCTTCTCTTTTTGAAAGTGCTCAGCTCTAAGCCGTGCATGTTCAGTTTTCAATTCTGTTCATCTGAAGCGACTTCTTTCGGGGGGAGGGGGAATCCTGTAACGTAAGAAGGTAGCGATGGTTAGGTAGCGGCAGAGAAGGAAGAAGTCAGAATGGAATAAACGTGGCGTATGAGCCAGGCCACGTCACCCATTCATCATAGCGTCATATATATATATATATATATATATATATATATATATATATATATATATATATATATATATATATATATATATTATATATATATATATAGAGAGAGAGAGAGAGAGATAGATAGATAGGTAGATAGGTAGAAAATTGCCGATGAAGAAGTCGCTGCAAATTATGCGCCGAAGACTACATTCACAAGGACTACAAATCGATAACACAACCTAAGTGTGCCGATTGCAAGGGACGCCACGCTGCGTCGTTCTCTGGATGCCCGTAGAACAAGGCGGCTTCTCTTCAATATCAACATGACATTATTTACGGTCGCACGCGACAGCATGACGCGCCTGAGCCCAACATGAACACCATGAACTCTGCACGGCCTCCTCGACCACAAGCACCTAAACGCCAGGACCTTCTAATGACGTACGCGCAAGCTGCAAGAGGACAGTGAAAGCAAGGAAAAAGTGTGAGGACATCAACAAGCCAGCAGCAAGTTCGACAAGAGTCTCAGGAGGAACCTCAAGAGAAAAGTGACCACGTGGTTAACATCCGAAATATCACTAGCACATCGCGTCCAGTAAGTGCAACGCAACCAGAAAACTCCTCTGTGTTGATAGCTCATGTCGTCATACCAATGTTATTATCGGCTTTAAAAGCCATACTAGCCGCGATCCCACAGACTAACAACTTTCCTGAGGTCAAAGCCATCTTGTCGATGTAACAGGTAGTGTTACAATTAGCCCACAAAAGTCACTGCGCAAGCAAAACATGAATAATTGTTATCAAATGTCGCGATCTTCCAATGGAATGTGAATAGTATTCGCCCTAAGTGTGCAGACTTCCGAAAATTTGTGACTCACAGCTCCTTTCCATTGTTATGTATTACAGAGGCCGGGGTAGACACCACTTTTCGGTTATCGAACTAAGTTGTGTATTTGTCTCTAGATCTACAGGACCGAGCAGAGCGATCATATATGTGAGAAAAAATCTGCCATCAGTACAGTTGCATGCTACGTCATCGGATTATCCAGAATATGTAGCATGTAAGGTTAGATTTGGTCCAGTAAATATAACAGTATTCAGCGTTTATCTCCAGCCTTCCACAATTATCTCGCTTTCTGCATTGACAGCACTTTTCCAGACGTACACGAAAGCTGTGATATATTGCGGAGATTTCAATGCTCACAATGTCATGCGGGGAAGTGCGTACTGTGATCGTCACGGATAGGACCTACAAAAAGCAATTCAGTGTAGTTCATTATGCTTGTTGAATGACGGTTCAGTGACGTTCCTACGTGCTTTCAATTACTCGAGTTGCCGAGATCTCACGCTCTGCTCACATATATTGCATCTGTGGCGTCATGGCGAACAGACATTGAAACAAGGGATAGTGATCATTTACCTATCCTAATGCAGCATCAAAGACTACGCTTTACTAAATATAGGCCATCAGCAAAGATAACTAACTTGCAAGCATTTCGTTATCATATATCACATCAAGCTGACTCTGTTACTGAAACTGACAGCTTAGTTCACTAATAGAAAACAAATTAAATCAGTGTGCCAAGTTCGTTAAAATTCCTGAAAGTTACGTTGAAATAGACGCTGAATACGAAAGACTTAGGGCCATTCACCGTAGAGCTGAAAGAAAATACAGACGCATGGGTCTACTTGAAGATTACCGCGACTGTCAAAGAACGCACGACCGCATGAGACAACTGGATAGACTAGGCAAAAAGCGCTGGTGGGAATTCTGCACTTCGCTAACGCCATTTACACCCGAGTCAAATTATGGAATATTCTACGTTCTTTAAGTGGGACAGTAACACATCAACAACCATTTAGAGCCTTAGCTTTAGTGAAAAATGTACCGGAAACGACCGTTGCGGACGAATTTTTTCAGCATATTACATGACCTAGTGCAGCCAGGCACACACCTGAATACATTAAGTCTGTTCGGGATATTAAAGTATTATTTACTTTTTCTCTTAATAGACATCATGGAGACCTAGATCATCTGTTTTCACTGCAAGAATTAAATAATGCTCTTAAATTGTGCCGACAGAGGGCAGCAGCTGGTCCTGATGGGATAACATATGCACAATTAAAAAACCTGGGTCCTGCGGCCGCATATACTTTGTTGAAGATATTTAATGATGCATGAAGAACAGAGTGCCTTCCACCCTCCTGGAAAGTTGCAAGAGTGGTCCCAAATCTCAAAACCGGAAAAACGCCTTTATCCATAGATTCTTTCCGTCCTGTCGGCCTCACCAGCTGTCTTTGTAAACTTATGGAGAAGATGATCGACGTTAGACTTCAGTGGTGGGTGGAATGTACTGAACGTGCATTCCAGAAATTTTGGCAGGCTTTCGTAAACGCCGCTCACCATGGATGCCATTCTAGACATTGTAACTTATGTAGATCATGAAACGGAGCTGTGGAAAAATGGTCGTTGCAGTATTTCTAGATATAAGGCGAGCATTTGGCACAATCAGCCACGCTAATGTACTACACGATTTAGTTCAGTTGATAATAATAGGCAGGACACTAAGATGGGTTTCAGAATTCTTAAGAGACAAGAAAATCTTCATTTATAGCGGCTGACGGCAAAAGTAAGGCAGCATGAAGTTAGTCAAGGAGTCCCACAGGGTAGCGTACTAAGTCCATTTTTATTTAGTTGCGTTATGGCTGAAATATCCCATATCTTACCTACTAGTTTGAAAGATTCCATATATGCAGATGATCTGTGCATTTGGGTATCAGACACGAGCATTCAAGCAGTTCAGCAAAAACTTCAAGATGGGCTGACAATAATGAATGGCCTTTTTAAAGAGCAGAGGCACGATTCTTTCCCATGAGAAAACATCCGTACTTCCGTTCACAAGAAAATGCCTTAAGAAATTCAAACTTCAGAAAGACTTTCAGCGCTTACAACTTGTGCGGCAGTACAAATTTTAGGTGTTATTTTAGACAGACGTCTGTCTTGGGCACCACAAATAAAATCATTAGAGGACAAAGTCAACTCCCTTATATAATGTATCACTTCGACTGACCGGAGTGAGATGGGGTAGTTCATGTTCTTCTTTATTGCGTGTACAATCAGCAATAATTCGACAAAGAATAGCCTAACTCTGCCCCGGTTTTGCATGGGATTTCACGTAACTTAGAGGAGAGGATTCAAAGATTGTTGGCCAGAAGCCTTTGTATACTGTCTTGGTGTACTGCGAGCGTCTGCCAGTGCTTTAGTAATTGCGGATTCTCGTCAACCGACTTTCCATGCTATGAGATTTACGGAAACTTGCCGGCATTATCTTCGGTTGGCAACTTAACACGCTAATCCCCTATATCGAGCTATTCAGGAGAGATCAGCTGCAAGAGAACATAAAATATAGTAGAATTCAAGTGTTTACTGCCTACGCATGAATACTGGCCTCCATGTGCATCCCACCCACCATGGCGACTCTTTATTGCTAGATATTACAACTTCGATTCCGGGAATAAATTGTAAGAACAATCTGCCCATAAGCGTATAAAGCAATTGACTTTAATACACCTTTATACCAACTATGAAGACTATATTCACGTGTACACCTGACGGATCATGTCTGAATCAAAGCTCTACTTCGGCCTTTTTGTACCTGCATACCAAGCTAGAAAAGCTTTTAAACTCAGCCATTTCACAACATCGACAACGGCAGAACTCTATGCAATACTCTGTGCTTCACGCTTCATATGCTTATAGCCAGGTGCACTTCAATAGGTAGTTATCAGTGACTCACATTCCTCAATAGTTTCTTTAAAAGGAATCATCTTGGAAACAAAGCTAGTGAGCTCGCATATGAAATACACAGGACGTACGCTATAGCAAAAGATTTAAACCACAACATGATACTCCGGTGGGTGCGAAGCCACTTTGGAATCACAGGAAACGACATAGCTGATCACATTGCACGTGCAGCACATCAAGAAAATAATATATCACTGCTACCTCTATCGATGAGCGATGCACGGTGTCTAATAATAAGCTGAGCTGTGAACTGTCTAAGGAAACCTGATTCAAAGGTGGTGCGCGAAACTCTCTTTTGTATAACATTGATCCTGGTATAGAATTGAATATTCTGTTAAAGGTTATCCGAACGGTAGAAAGAGTCATCCATAGGCTTCGACTTTGTACAGCCTATACGAAGGCTTTTCTGTACAGAATTAGGAAAGCTGGCAGTCCTCTTCATGTGGAGAAGCTGAAGAAGACGTGGAACATATTTTTCTGCATTGTAAAAATCATGAGGTACCTCGAAAGAACCTTTTCAAAAACTCAATTCTCTGGATAAGCGACCTCCATCAATTGCACAAATCTTCGGTCCATGACCAGAAGGGAAGCTACAGGCCACTGCAGCACGTGCAGTCGTTCACTTTCTGGAGGAATAAGAAATAGCTCATAAGTAGTAATTAAAAATAATATGTTAACCGCGGTATGTTTTAAAATAATATTTTTGTGTTTCAGTACGATAGTTTAGAGAAAACTTTTCTGAAAACATGTCAGTATTTAAGCGACAAGATCGCCTTAGACATTTCATTCAACTTTCACGTTTTTGTGTGAACACATAATTGTCGTGATTACTTGTGTGGTTTTTTTTACCAAGCTCAGTGAGGTGCGGATACAGTTCTATGCAATGTGAACCCATTTCTGTGTGGTGTGTACACTCAGTGTGGAAAAACGTCAACTCATTGTGTAAGTGTTGTGCTATGTACATATGTATAGCCTTGTGTTTGCTACAAAATGTGCGATGTTGACTTTTGTGGAAGAGAAGAGGAGTAGTCGGTGCCACGCATTGGCACCAATCTCTCGTTACATAGACTTCATAAAAAAGGAAAAAAAGAATTGGTCGATGTTCTCTTGGGTCGCCAAGAAATGCTTTGCACTGTGAAATGGAGAGTGGATGCGCACCGCTAATATCTCATGGCGTCTTGGTCGAATGCCTTGATTCCTTTTTAAAGGCAGAACAGATGTTTCCATCATTGGGCTAGTGACTGCAAGCACCGTGGTCAATTTGAACAGTTTTTATATCGTGGTTTTTTTCTTTCATTGTCGCCCCGCCGCGGTGGTCTAGTGCCTAAGGTATTCAGCTGCTGACCCACAGGTCGCTGGATTGAATTCTGGCTACGGCCACGGCATTTTAGACGAAGGCAAAATTTGGGTGCACGTTAAAAAACCCCAGGTAGTCGGAATTTTCAGAGCATTTCACACCAGCATCTCTCAGAACCATGCGATGGTTTTTGGACGTGAAATCGCACATATCCCTTTCTCTCATTTAATATTCTTTTCATACATTGCTGCAACATCTGGTCATGCAAACAGTGATGCCATGCTATTAAGGTAAACGTTTCTCCATTTCCGTTTTGCAGCTATAAGGGCGCACATGTGTGCGTTCAAACAATTTGCAATGTATTTTGCAAAAAGAGTTTTCCAGAGAATGTAGCCTCTAACATCGGGACACAAGGGAACTCGCCAGGTATAAAAACACGCAATCCGATAGATGGCTCACATCCTTTCCGAACTCTAATGAATAGGTATTGTGCTCTCTACCTCACAGCTGCCTGGTGAGTGCATATTTTCGATTTTTTACAGCACTGTGAGGTACAACGTCTGCGTACGTAACTTTTAGTAAACCAATTTAATCATAAAGCTTACAGATGGTTTGAATGATCCTTTTAGAGTGCATTGTAAAAGATGATTAGTGCTACGTACAATGCTGGTTACAAAAACTTTCGCTCGCCGTGGTGGTGCAGTGGTTGTTGTGCTCTGACCCGGAGATCGAGGGTTCGATGCAAGTCGTGGCGGTTGCATTTCGAGGGAGGCGGAATATTACCCTTTTCCGTAAAGTGCACTGTGAGTGCACATTCCAGGACACTAAATGGTGTACATTTATAGAGCCCTCCACTAAGGCGTCTCACATATACATATCTTGGTTTTTCGATGTCAAACATCATTTATTAGAGAATTATCATTTACATACTCAGTTACAAATATATGCTTAGCGCTAGTGAATAAATGTCATAAAAAATTGCAGTGACTCCTCACACGTGAGGGCGCTGAAGCTGTGAAGAGTCGGTCTCATTTTGTCTCTGGTTTATAGCATCACGAATCTCCGAAGATTACTACTGGTACTTAGCATAAAGTGCAAAACTGTAGGTAATTGGCTGCGTGTGGGAAGCTCGTGTAGCAACGCAGATGAAGTGGGTGGAAAACTATGGCTTCTGCACGGTCACTATGTAATTAGAACTTGTTAGCAAAACAAAAAAGACAAGACTATGATATACCTTGGGCACTCACGACAGGTAACAAAGCCTGTCACAGCACTTGCCCTCTGAAAACCGGAAAAATAAGCTAAAAGACAGTGTAATACGCGTTAATTTTAACAGCGAATAAGAAGATAGGCATAAATTAGCTCTTACATGCAAGTCACTTGGCTATGAAAAATAGTTTTATTTCAGGAGAAAGTAGTAGGGCTCGTACTGTATAGTTTTCTTGTGCTCCTTCTTTTTCGCGCTTATTTCTTGCAGCATGCTTATTTCACGAAATGTGAAACAGATGGGCTAGTTTATTATACAGACTCGATGTGAACTTCTTCAATTCTGTATAGTTTAGATAACGTAGAAAGGAAGACTGCTTTTCAGTGTTGCCGAAAAGTGTTAGTAGAAAAAATACGCTACTTTACCTCTTCTGAAATCTTGCTGCACATCTAAGGCTATATTTTTATCACGTCAGCTTGCATGTGAAAGACCAAGAATAGCCAAAAAGCCTGTATTTTTTTACGTGTACGGATGAATAAGGAGGGACAGGTAGGAGAGTTATTTTCTAAATATTTTGTTTTGTTTCAGTATTTGCTCATTGAGGCAGAAAGAGTGAAATTGCGAAATATAGCAAAAAGTATAACTCATCTTTTTTTTTCTCGGAATCTGTGTAACACCAAACAAAAAGGCTTCTTTTCAAAGAGTCTTTAACGTTTACGGTGCATCGTTTTGTCGCGAGGACGAATGAAATAATGCTACAGCAAAATATTGCAAAATCACGCGCAGCACGCAGCTCAGGCATAAGCACGGATGAAATGAGCATACACAGGAAATGCGTGTACTAACGACTGTCACAGCTCGACACTTAAAGCGCGCTGTTCAAACAAAGGGGGAGATGCGGGAAACAAAGCACAAGTTTACGTAGGACAGTTGCGAACAACTGTGACAAGTCCAACTTTATGTGTGAGCAGCGTGCTCTTTTTACAAACGAGGCCATGGCAGCGAGTGAAGTAACCTTCGTGCTTTCTCGAATCACGAGCCTCAAAAGCGCTCGCACAGAACAGATCATGCTGCATGGAGGTGGTGCGCATCAAAACGCATGAGGTTACGACCTTTAGAGTGCACCCAATGCAAGATCTCCACGCCATCTCGCTACTGATGATGCAAACGAGTTGACAACGCAGAGCTCTGAGGGCCGCCAGATAATTAATATCTTGTCTATATAAATGGCTTGCTTTTAGCAGTCGCCAAGACTACTGCTTCGTAACTCACTCTTTAACGCCCCGCGCATTGGATCGAAAGGTGGCTGGTTCGGTGCACCGTGGCAGAATTTATTTTTCATTTTTTATTTGCACTACTTGATGCATAACTTTGAACGTCATATCCGTGACACAAAAACATAAGCGGAGCTCGGGTGGAGCCTGAAATCAAACAATTTCGCGTTAAAAAAGAACTAGCACTTCTGACGGGCGCACGGCAAGCTCCCCTAGCGCGCGTTTTCCAGATAGAGCAAGGACTGTTGAATGCTTCTTGGGTGGCTCTGAAATCTCTGTGTGAAATTGTGAGGCGTAAGAAAGAGAACAATTAGCATAAGCTCGTTAAGTTCCTACTTTCATATTATGTGTTTGCGTTTTCTCTTTCGTGCAAACTTCAGGTAACAAGGGTCATCCCTGCTGTAAACAATGCTTCGAAACATGTGCAAGACAGTGGACGGCTTCCTCATCAACGACTTCATGCATGACGACAACGTGCGCTCGGCCCTCAACTACGCTGCTCGACCGGACGATATCTTCGTGGTCAGCTACCCCAAGTGTGGGACGACATGGACGCAGTATATTGTGCTATGCGTGCTCAACAAAGGGCAACCACTCGAGGATTTCACTGAGTTCATGCTGCGCTCGCCCTTCCTGGAACTCTTGGGCGCAGAGTCGGCTCATCGAATGCGTCGGCCGGGGCCTATCAAGACTCATTTCCCGTTCGACAGGCAGCCGTTTAACTCGCAAAGCAAGTACGAAACCTGCACCGATTCCTCTAACCGTATTGTGATAATCTATTTGTCGCCTATCTCTTGTTAATGTAGGATGTTTAAGCGTGAGGTACAGAGTCAAGTTATGTGCTAGAAGCTGTGCTGAACTCCTACGTATCTGCACTTGGCCTAAGCAGCTAGCCTCGCCTAGCACCACACAGGCGTCTAGCTAGGACGTCGCTCCGCAGAAACCATGGTGCTTCTCCTAGCTGCGCACAGCCAAAACGACACTCAGAGTCAAGTTGCCGCTTCGCTCATCTATTTCGTACATCCCAAGCTTCGCAGATGTGTAGGCAGAGGAAAGCCGCAACGTCGCGGTGTATCTGCATTTTTTTATATCGATCATTGTGCCCTTGGTTAGGCAATGAACCTTGGAGTATAGAGCCAAGTTATGCCGGGCCATTTTGGTAAGTCCCCCACACTGACCGGGAATAAAGGCAATAATAATATTAATAATAATAATAATAATAATAATAATAATAATATTATTATTATTGTTATTATTATTATTATTATTATTATTATTATTATTATTATTATTATTATTATTATTATATTATTATTATTATTATTATTATTATTATTATTATTATTATTATTATTATTATTATTATTAACTATCCTTTAACTCCCCGAAAGCGCAATATGTAATGGGGATGCCGTAGTACAAGGCTCCGGAAATTTCGACAATCTGGTGTTCACCAAGCCTGCTCGCCTCCATCAAAAACGTGGCCGAGGTAGTCGGTATTCGATCCCGTGACAATCGCATGAGCGATGAAGTAATTACAGACCACCATATCGGGTTGACGGTGAATCCTAGCTGGACAAGGATGATAGGGGAAGATACTAGGTCGAGCCTTCTCTCGTCCTTGTCGGCAACGTTGAATCGTCAATGCAAACAGTGCGCTTATTTTAACTTTTATTGGAATCATGTTTTACGGACTAAAACTTTTCCACTGTTGCTCGCTTAGGGCAGGCTACATCCGGCTGAGTCGAAAGAGCATCGAATGTTATCGGCTTATTCAATAATATAAATCTGGCAGCAGCAATATTGATAGGTGTATGGTAAAAGATCCATGAATGTCAACGTGTTTTCCAAAAAAGCACTTTCCTAACACTTCTACTCATCACCGTGACCTTATTGTGACTTTTTGGTTTTTCTAGGTAGAGGGTCGCCCGCTAAAGAGCGAGGTCTTTGCCGATTTCGTAGCTGCATAGTTCACTGACGAAGGACTTGATAAACAAAAACATGTGCTGGCTGTTTTTATATAGATCGTTAGGATATGCAATAATAAAGAGTGCGCGAGAAACTATTAGTTATAAATAAAGCCTTAGAGGACTATAGTACTCACAAGGGTAACAAGAAACAGCAAATAAAAACTGATAAGATAGCTGTTGAGAAGACGTACAGTCGAAACTAGGTCCCTTTTTTTTTACATCGCGGCGTCTTGCGATTCCCCTTTCACTCAAACTTTACTGGCCGCCGCCCCTCTCATCCCATATATGTCTTTCGCTGGCAATGATTTGACTACCTTCCCTAGTTTTCTTGATTTTCAGGGTACTACACGGCGAAATAGCTGTGTGTATTTATTTCAACAATGATTCGTTGGCGCAGACAGTAAGCCTTCATAAACCTCAACTGCGATCTCGATATCCTCCTTATAGTGACTACGTGCGACGCTCTACGTAAAACCACGATCAAAATAGTCTGCTTTGCCCAACCAACTAGTCGCTAGGCTTCACTTTATTATAAGCGTAATATACTTTGACGCAAAAGTTTTTACAGTGCAATTGTGGACTTCACTGTCGAATTACTTTGGACGTCCTTTGATATAGTTTGACGCAACAGCTTCGTAACAATGTTTCGTATCCGTTTGGTTAACGTAAGACCTGTATATACCCTGTGTCGTTTGCTGTATCAAAAAAAAAAAAACCGTGGCAGCTGCTATCTTTCACAGCGTCGGTCTATTTGAATTGAGAACTCTTAGTTTATGATTGAATGATGAGCTGATTGATCATCTCATGGAAGTCTAACTGTTTGAGAGCTTATGTGGCAAAACGACTTCTCCGGCTAATTTTGGCTCGAGTATCGTTAGAGGAAAATAAATTAATAAACACTGGAAATCAGCAGGTAAAAAGTGCGAGAAAGTATGAATAACGAAGAGTGTGCGATAAATAAACATGAATAGAAATATAGAAAAGAAAAGTAAGGTGATAACTGCAAAAGTGGATAAAAAAAAGTAGAACTAAAGATAAACACACTTAGCAGCGCAATTGCGTTACGCTTGCTACCATTAGCGCTAACAGTCCTCTTTTCCGTGACAAAGTACAGACAAACGAACTTTAATGAAAAGATTTGGCTGGTATATGCGCTGAAGAATGGTGGTAGTGTGTAACATAAATATCAAATTATCAGTATATGGAGTGCTGGTTAAAGATAATCCCACTAGGAAAAGCGCGTTGAACTTGTGCATTGAAATAGGCGAATGTCTCTAAAGGATGTGGGAAAATTAAGCTTACCTTTACCTTGAAATAGAAGCCGCAGAACTTAGTATAATCTGTATTTGAGAAACTGATGACGACGTTTTGATCCGTCTTGTTTTTTTTATGTTTCCGCCCGCAGATACATATACGTCACCCGGAATCCCTACGACTGCTGCGTTTCCTACTTCCACCACGTGCGAGACTCGCCCGTCTACAACTACGCAGACGCGACGCTAGACGAATTTGTTGACGTGTTCGTCGAAGGGAAGGTCAGTTGTGGGGACTACTTCGACCACCTCATCTCGTGGTACGAGCACCGAAACGACGAGAACATACTCTTCATCACCTACGAGAGACTTAAGGAGGACTCTGCAGGGTCAGTGCTGCAGATAGCCGACTTCCTCGGAAAACAGCACGGGGAGGAGCTGCGCCGAGACGCCGCACTGTTCGCGAAGATCACCAATATGGTGAGCGCACCTAGCATGCGCCAGGCCTTCAGCTCGGGCATCAAGTCCGTCATGCCCAACCTACTCTCTTTGCCCCCGGAGAAAGCTCTGAAATCTGTGGAGGTGTACCGAAGTGTGCTGAGGAAAAAGCGCATGTCCACCGTCAAGAGCGAGTTCATCCGAAAGGGCGTTGTCGGGGACTGGAGAAACCATTTGGAGGAGAAGCACATTGAAAAGATCAAACACTGGATTGCACTTAAAACGCAGGACAGCGATGTCATGAAGCTTTGGGCAAACGTCTGGCTGCCATAAGTGCTTCTTGCCTTTAAGAAAGGTTCAAAATTGCCTTCTGCGTCTAAGTCAACCGTTGGCAGTGAAATATATCCTATGTAGTCAGCTCGTAATAAATGGCGAAGTAGTGAATACACTAACGCTGTGCTTTGCTCTCTTTAATTCCCAGTGTTGAACAAAGGAAGGGTAATGTTTCTTATGGACTCGGTTTCATACACATAGAAGTATACACATAGAAGTCAGTATAACTGACATTTATGCATTAAATAGCTGCAAAAATAGCCCTTCGCTCACTGCAATATGCAACAATAACCTTTGTATACTATGAAAATTATTTAGCAAAGGTGTCTATTCTAACAAGAATAAGAAACCCTCGTGCACTCTTCAACCGCTAAAGTGAATATTGATTAATATGTTTTCTTACATACACACGAACGCATACAAACACCCACACACTAGATTGGACCTGCACGCGTTATTATCGCCAGATGGGTTTGTTCTCGTCGTGACACTTGACGAACAAAATGCGTTACAGGGGCCCTTAAACACTCTCATGTAACTAAGAAATGGATTCACTACGAGAGCTTATTGCCTCACGAATTGAACACCGCGAAAATTTTAAGAATCGACCCAGTACGAGTGGAGCTACAAATGTTTGTCTCAGGCTGCAATTGTATTATCTCTTTTTTTGTCTCGACGAAAGTGCTGGAAGCTAAACAGAGAGGGGTGGCAGGGCAAAGAAACTACCATGCCTCGTGACCTTGAGCACTTTTTTTTTCTTCGGAAACGCGGCTTTTTCAGCGTGATCGCGCGCGCACGCCTGGACAAGTAGCGGCCTCTCGCGGCAATCTCTGTAACTTGAATTTTCGGTCACAGACGCACAGACGAATTTTTGCTCACAACCAATGGGGCCGACGCTGGCGGCAGGTTTTCTGTGACATGAGCTCTCTAACGCTATCGCGTTAAAAACGTCACTTGCAGGACTTCATACGGGAAACGCGGACGACCTCAGTAGTTCGATAACGATGGTCGGCTGGGGTGACGAGTTGTGTCACGCGATAATTCAATGGAGCATTCTCTTGTAAAGCTGTGTAAAGCCCGATGAACCATGTTTGAAAGTTCTCACACAATACAGGTGTGCAAACAGGTTTCAAGAGGAGCACATAATCCTCAGATCAGAAGGTTATAGCACGATGTCGTTAATTGTAAACACTGTTTCTCTCTTGCTTTCTGGCTTCAGCATTCTTGCAAGCACGTTCACACTGTGCCTCTCTTGAAAAGTAGTTCTCGGAACCGTATAGAAAAGAATTTGCGTTTCATATAAAAATTTACGTCTAGAAAGAAAGTAGAGAGCGAAAGTAATTTATAGGTAAAATATTGAATAGCCGGCTGTCTCTCGTATGGCTCTATCATACACGAAAGTTATGAATGGTATTATTGCATTCCAGTTGTTGTGAGTCTGGTTGAATACTGGCGCCGATCATGTTGGCAAGAGTGCAGTGGAATCGCTCAGTCAGGCCGTTAGTCTGAGTATGGTATCTAGAGGTGGTCTTGCGAGTTGTGCCATAGGCGCGAGGAGGTTCGTTCACTAGCCGAGAGAGGAGAGCTTCTCCACAGTCACTGATCAGAACACGTGGAGAGCCATCGCACCGTTTAATGGCACGGAGAATATAATCGGGAATTTCCGAAGCTGAACAAGTAGTGACAGATGCCGCATCGGCATTGGGCGTTAAATGATCATCGGCTGTCACTCTTCACCGATTCCTAGTGGCACAGAGTGAAAGGAGGTCAGCCCCAAAGGAGTGGTCTAATGGCTAAGGTACTTGAATGCTGACACACACTTCACGTTATCATATCTCCGCTGTTGCGGGTGCATTTTCGATGGAGGCGAAAATGCCGAAGGTCCAGGTACTTGAAATTGGTTGCATGTTAAAGAACTCCACGTGGTTGAAATTTCTAGAGCCTTTCAATACGGCGTCTCTCATATTCATTCATTTGTTAACTTGAAAGTTCTAACCGAGTTGTCATTACATTGACACTGATGCTCGCAGATGCGCGAACGCAAAAAGAAAGTCGCGTCTCCACAAAACCATTGGATTAGCAATAACCTTCTTGAAGCAACGCACACACGCCCAAACATTAGAAAAAAATCTAAAAGACACCCATTTATTATAAACTTATGTGAGTGGTATAGGGCATTTTCCAACTCACTATCTGCTAAATATAAATAAGCTAAAGCCAAATAATACAAAAACATACCTAATTGTGGTCCTGTTGAGAAGAAAAATGAAGATTGTGAAGAAATTTTGGAATACAAAACAAGCAGCCTACAACATATTAAGAGTATCCTATGATGGTAGTGCTTATCTTACGCATCGTAAGATTGCAAATGCATTTGGGGATTTTTTTATTTTCTGGTGGCAATTCGCTAGCACCACAAACCTTATGCGCCCCCCCCACGCTTTCCACAATCACTCTAAATGTTTGCAATTAATCCAGATGAGGTACCATCAGTAATTGGCAATTTAAAAATAACTAAATCGCTGGGCTGGATAATATTCATCAGGGATATAATAAATATATTTGTAAACCAGTACCAATGTCATGTCTGAAATTATGTTCAAAACGGGAATCTTTCGCGAGAAATCCAACATGGTAGAATAACTACAGTTCTTAAGAAAGGAGATCACTCAAAAGTATTTGCTCATTTGTGTTTTACCTTTTTTGAACGAGGTCATTAAAAATCATTTAGAAACAATTGATAAATGACATAAACAAATTCAGCAACTTCTCAAGTAAGCAATTTTCGTTAAGCTCAGGTTACCCTACTGACCTAATAGTTATAACATTTACTGACCAACTTAAGAAAGCCATCATAAACGGTAAATTTGCAGCATTTATATTCGTAGAATCATTCAAACGTGCATTCGACACCATCAACGAAGACATTCCGACTATTATTCTAGACTAAATTGGTATATCCGGTCCTTCTTTATTATAACTGCGTGACTACTTACAAAACAGGGGCCGAATTCACAAAGCTTTCTCTTGGCTACGCATTTTCGTAGCCAAAAATTTTCTTATCAGGAGGGCTTACTATAGCACAGGTACGAATTTAATTCATTCGGCACTTAAGACGGTGAGGAGGACACACGATAGCCGATGAAACGACAAAGAAAGAAAGAAGGAAGTGTGTGCCGATAATATCAAGGAAGCACGCAAAGCGTCTAGCATCAAGAGTTTACGATGATAGCCAATGATTTGCTGCACCAAAGTTTCAGTTCCCCGAGCGTCTGCTACAGCGCTTACGGGATACCACGTACGTTGTAATAGACGTTTTTATGTGCTGTGCAAAGCCAAGCACTCGCCTTTCATCAACGACTGTAGCTAAAATATAAATTGATCGATGGCCTTAAACCATCAAGCAATACATGCACTATCTCGCTGAGTACAAGTTAACAACACTCCAGGTGCACCACATCAATAATACCACGCATAAATCGATGCATGCAATGCTTAAAAATGTGCCTCAGATGTCTTCCCCTGTTTGACGCCACCAGTTACCCTACATTTTAATGAATCGGCAGTGCTACTGAACTAATCCAGTGTAATCGAGCATGGTATATTGGTGAACATAAGGGTGTTTTGAACCTAGACGTAAAAGGTTGCCTTTCTTACAATATCCTTATTACAAGACGCAGGAGCGACTTTCGTGCCTCCGGACGAATTGTGCAGAAATAGAGAACAGCAGCAATCAAATGATATTGTGAGCGGAACTTAGATGCTTCCATGCACCGCAGCATTTTTATAAAGCCAGAATGCGAGAACGTGCATACGTCTACGTGTAGATGTGTGTTTACGTAAAAAAAGGAGACTCGTCGGGAGGTATTTCAGTGCTAATGCTTTTCAAAAAACACGGTGCGAACATTTCATCCAGCGTTGCTTGAGTGAGCAAACAAAGCAACGAACGTGTACACGAGTATTGAAGTCAAGAAACGTTATTACACCTGCAAAAAGGACCAAGAGAGAGAGAGAGAGAGAGACGCTCGTTTCGTCTCCGTGAAAGGTTGCAATTGATAGATAATACAGACACTTTTCTGGCCTAGCAAACGTCAGGGAAAGTTTCCGCATCGGAGCGATGCTTTGAGAGCATAAAAAAAGTGGAGTGCGCGTTCTATCGGAGCGACAGCTACACAGAAAGCGAGATGAAGTGTGACTGTCCTTAGATGTGAGAATAAATGCTAATTAGGATAGTTGCGAGTTAATGAGCCAAATCTTTCCTGAATAACTGCAATGCGAACAAACTGAGTATTCATTTAATGAAAGTGACACTGGTGGTAGTGAATTCATAATAGGTGATTAGCGTTGTCACATGCGGTATATCTTTTATTGATATTTGACAAACTCTGAGAAGGAAGCGTTTGTTAGAACCGGCTGTCCCGACATCAAGACAGTAATGTACAAGATAAATAGTGCACGGTTATAATGCCACACGTGGCGATTTCCATTTTCCAGTAACCTTGGAAAACGCAATCTAACTATTTTTTTTCTATTTTTGACCAAGTTTAAACTGACGTTTTTGCATTTGGCGTCATTCGAAGCATTGACCATATATCAGCAATAGAATGGAAGGACGCGTTGCTGCAGTGGATGAGCCGTTACAGCACTCAGCTATAATGTATGAGGTACTGGGTTTGATCCGCAGTGTCCCAGAGCTGTTTTTTGCCACACCTGAAAGAGCTGCGCCATGCTCCTTCATAAATTACACAATTCAGGGTTCATAATTTTCCCCTCCATCCTCTTTTATCACAAAAGTGCCCAGTGCTTAAATACCAATATCATTATCGGTATATCAATTTTAACGTGTTTTGATTTTCAAACAATGATCAGTCGTCACGGTGTTTTGAAGAAAATCTACACATGGAGCGAGCTGATTGCTTGAGGCCAAGTTAACTGCCTTCGTTGGGACACGTTTTCATTGTAATTTGGAGGGCATCATTACATGCGGTTATGCCGAAGAGCACGGACAGTTAGAGAATACACAGAGTGAATAGTTTCTGTCTTCTCCCGCTATCTGTCATATTGCGCGCTTCAAAGTAATGTCGCTATCAATAGATAAAATAAACTATACCAGTACTCAAGTTCTGCTGAAAGGGTCTCATATTGTCCGGAACGGAGCACAACAATGACAATTTGATTTACGTCATACAGAGATACTCTGCTTTTGATTACTACAATAAATTTTTAAACATAACTTTATTTCTTAATAGCAATAGTTCTAGTACAGATGAAAGGTGCATGGACAAAATGCATGTATTCAGCTTGACTAGGTTCGTGTTCTTAATAGTAGTTGTCGACCGGTAATACAATATGCATAAATATCATACACATATACAACGACGGATGATATCTTGTTTATTCTGAATAAAATGGATATATTGAAATTGACATATTTGAACAACGCAATGTGTACAAGATATGCCATGTAGAGTAGCTATGCACTAAACTAACCTTCGCTTATTGGTTTTATTTCACCCAATTTCTTGCTCATGACTGTACGTTGGCAAATCAAACAAGTTCTTCAAAAGCACATATTTTGTGCAAGGTTACATTTCTTTTTATGCAGTATGGAGTTTAAATGTGTAATGGCGCAGAAGAAAAAGAACTAGAAACAAATTCACCCAAATCATTATAGCACTTACTCATAAATGATAAACGGAATCTCATTTAAAAGATACATACATACATACATACATACATACATACATACATACATACATACATACATACATACATACATACATGCATACATACATACATACATACACTGAGGAGTAAATATCAAGATGCATGGCTATAAAACAACGATTCTAATACACTCATTTTGAACACAGAAAGTAACTTACGAGAGATTTCCACCAGCACTGTTATGGCTGAAGTTGGCGTTTCTCGAACCATCTCGGGAAAGCTTGAGGCATAGTTTCTGCTGCTGCCCAGTGACAAGCAGATTTTTTAAAAGAATAAAGCCCTTGACAAGGTCCTACTGAAGAAAAGGGCTGTGTATTATTTTTCGTACATATCTGCAATAATACTCTGTTTATTTACATACCTGGGCTCATTTACAACACACTAACAAAACATGTTGCGACACTTGGACTGGAAGTCGCCACCGCGCAAAGAAATTTTAGACAATACATGAATAATACAATTCTAAGCTACTAAGCTCCTTGGTGCAAAGGGTGTTTATATTAAAATCTATAGATCCCATTTTGTTTCCCGAAAACACTTCTCAATCGCCTTCGAAGTTTTCACATCAACACAGTTCCCATACAGCTGTCTGTTAGTCTACTTGAAAAAAATTCAGTTCACTGGTGGGCAAAGACGGTACAATATTTATATGAAGTGATGCTCTAGTGCACTGAATGCATGTCTTTCTGTTGGTCTCAACTGCGATGATGCGTAGCACATAATTGTAAAATCACAACTAATGCTAAGCCACTGCAGAGTAATTATGTGTCATTTACATGAAAGAGGGACCACAATGAAAGTACATAAGAACATTTACCTTTACACCATTAAACAATGTAAATACATTTACAATGGAGTTTTCACAGCTCATCTGAGTGTAGTATTAAAGGTTATAAACACATTTGCATTTCCACAAACAAACAATTTTAAGATGCCAGCTTCAGTATTAGAGAATACCAGTACCTTTGTAGGTCTTACAATTGTACAGGCAACCAGAAAAAGATAAGTAAATGCATGCTATAGCTACATATCAAATGAAGTAAATACTTTTACTTCTAGTCTGAGTAGAGCTGCGTAGATTAAAAGTCACCTGCATAGTACCCAAATACATTATGATCAAGCCCATCTGAGCAAAGTATACATTAAAAAGTCACACTTACACAGTAGAAACAGAGGAGTAGACTGCTGAAGAACGAACAGGCAGTAGGATAACAATACACAAGCACTAAAATCTACTTTTAGATGCACTAGGAGTAGTGCTGATCCTCTTCCTTCCAAATAAAATATTTCACATAGAATCCTTTCCCATAGGTTATACACACATTGCATTATTGGTGCTATACAAATGAGTGTATACTGAAGTATTATATCGACTAAGTACTAGATTACGGCATCCATAGCTTTACTTCTCGTACTACAGAGAATGCAAACATAGTTGAAATTGCCGGCAATGGCTGCTGTGATTTATGGCAGTTAAATGCAGAGACATGCAGGCACTTTTATTAACATGCATGTTAAGAACTTCAGCTTAAAATTACTTGCCCACTAACACTACGGCAGCCTTAAATTTAGTGCCATTGTTTGGTATATTCCATGCAAAATATAAATATTTAGGAATGCGAGCAAAGGAACTGCTGAATAATGCACTGCTGAGAAGTTAAACTGCAGCTGCACAGAAAGTTACTACGTATACAATTCAAACTGCTCCTGAGACCACAATGTACTCTTTCTGCTGTCGTAAACTTTGATCATGAGAACAGTCACTGGCAGTACCTTTCTACTTGTTGGTCTTCTGTGCTCTGTTCATGATACACTGTACATTACCGTGGTGCACCGGATCCCTTGTTACTGCTGGAACTTAGAAAAATACAGGTCATTGTTACAACCATGCTACATGCAAATGTGTACAGTTGTTAAATACGTGCTTATATATACAGATGTCATATTTTCAGAAGCCCTTGACAAGTATGCAGAAATAATGAAAAGAAACGAAGTCTCAACATCCAGACCAACAGTGAAGACTGAAAATATATTTTATTATTATACAAGAGCAAAACTACGCTGTTATAGATGGAGGCATGAAACTTCTGCCAGACATATTAAGCCAATTGTTTCTTATGTTTCGACTTTACACTAGGTGCAAGAAGAAGACCACAAATAAGGTCACTGAGAAACACAAGTTAGACTTCTTTACAACACAACGGCTAATGTTCCTAACTTGAAGGCTGTCTAACATAGCCGGCTCACCATACTGCGTATAGGAGCAAATGAGTAGTCTAGAAGACACAAAGCACTTGTGGATTATGAGTGTGCTTGTTGCTGACATGTATTATTCCAAACGAGGAAAACCTTTCAAAAATGCTCTTCATCAGGGGAAATAATCATACGCAACAAACACAACGGGCTCCTACAGGTGGCACCATCACTCACCAGTATTGTTGATATCAGTGTCTTGCCGTATGAATATGCTCTGTCCTGCACAGAACACCAAAGGAGCACTCCGTGACTTGGCTTGCGTGTGTGCTGGCTGCAATGCACTGCTGCTGAAGTAGGCTAGCCACAGACAGAGAGATGAGAAGCCATGGCTTTGAAGCACACTGGACGTCACCTATAGAAATCAACAATGCCTGCGTAGGCCAGGTACAATTTGTAGAAAAAAATATATCACTATGCAATCGTTGTGAACACATTCGGCTGAAATACAACATGCCACAGCAATTCGAGAGAGAAAAGTACATATTGTAAAAGATGCAGTTACTGACCCTATGTCGTCTGATCCTTGTTCAGTAGGTCTTTCTCCTTGCAAGTTGTGACCAGCCAGGCGATGTTCACCCACTTGCTGTTTCCTTCCAGAGCATTTGATCCACAGAGAGAGTCACAAGCTCGAGAGCTCAATAAGGATTCAAAGTTTTTGTGCTCATTCAAAATCACGAGCTTTTGAGCCACAAATGATTGGAGTTTCATTCATAAGCTGCAGGTTTCAACATTCAGCATTCTCAATTATCTCGAAATTTAGTTCTATTATTATTTAATAGGCATTATGTGAGAAAATAATACAGGTATCCACTGCAAGGAACCATGAATAGGTTTTTAATTTGTGCAGAGTAAGTTGTGTTAACTTAATCGTATGTATTAATGAAAACTAGCTTGCAGGCAGCCTTTAAGCAGTTTTGTGCCGTCGAAGCTCCCAAAAGGATCGCAGTACTTCCAAACGAGGCTGACACGCAGGCTTCCAGGCCACATTCGGGTCCGTTGAATGATAACAGTCCCAGCAGCCACATAGAGGTGTACAGATTGGGAGTAGTTGTCCATCCTATTTTTGTACAGGTGCTCCAAGTCAAGATGAGGCTTCATGTGCCAGTGTGTGCAAAGGATTGCAACAGAGGACCTTAACAAACTAATCTCTGCGATCTGTGAAGAGCCAAAAACGAGATACTGAAAACAATTATCAAAAGCACTCATTTCTAATGCTTATTTCATAAAGCATTTACTTCGTCAAAGTGATCAAATCTGCTATAATCACTTTAAAACAAACTGAAGCGTCATGTAAAATATACCTACCGCAATATATATGTCCTAGTGAAGTATAGTGCTACCACAGCGGTAATCGTCTTTTGAAATAATTTATCAAAATAACAAATTTCTCAAGTGCAACCTGGCTCCTCGATAATAAACTCAGATTAACTTTCGAACTATCAAACGTGGTAAATCGACAGGCCCATCTTAATAATCACTCAAGAGCTCACTTGTATCAAATCACAAAAAAAACTTCTGGTGTATTAGCCCGCCTCTCCTTTATATACGTATGTATATACCAATAGTAGTAAATTGTTCATGCTTGAACTTAACATAGGGAAACATAAATCAGATGGGCTTAAAAACTTGCACACGTGTTGCACACACTAAAAACTTGCACACAAACTTGCACATACAAACACACTTTCAGAAGCCTGCAAGTGTGTTTGTGTGCCGGTAGCAGTTCGTTCACGTGACTTTCCAGTTTCTCATTTGGGTGCTGTGCGACATTTCGGATTGACTGCGTTTCGGCACGTTACTTGAGTGACCCCAAGTACGTGCGAAAACGTATGAACTACGCGCTGTGTTCGGTTCTTGCTTCGCCACTGGTTATCCCGTACGCTAATATTTTCTTGCGAGCAATCTAGTGTTCGGGGGTGAAACTATGCTCGCTGTGAACAGTGGCGCTGTATTGACGTTTCCAAGACTTGTAAAGAAGCTGTGCTCATGTGACCGAAAGTCGAAAGACAGCGTTGATAACTGTTTTGCCCTGCGAAGTTGCGGTCGTGGAGCTTGGCGCTTTTGTTTGTTAACTCATCACTTCTCCTTTTTGTGATAACCATAGTACTAGCACTGTGATGTGATGAATCAAAGCTGCGAGATGCTACATTCTGTTATGGATCGTGTTACTTTGGTAGTGGCCTAGACTGTTTTTTGGTAGGAACTTGAGAGTTCTATGTGGCAGCGAGAGCCCGTGAACGTCAAGCTTCCCTCCGGCCCCCAGACCTAGCGCTGTGATGTGATCAACAAAAGCTGCGAGATGCTACATTCTGTTGTGGATCGTGTTACTTTGGAAGCGCGCCTAGACTGTTCTTCGGTAACAACTTGAGAGTTAGCGAGAGCTCGTGAACGTCAATCTTCCCTCCGGCCCCCAGAAAAAGCAAAGATTTCACCGGTGCCTTGCTTTGGATGAAGTTGTGGGCCAATGTCGCCTAACTACAGGTTTCCGAGTTAGTCTGGCCGTCGTTTTGCACGGCACTAGAGCCTTGACAACAGACGGTCATGGCCAGTTCTTACACTTTATCAATGGAGGTGCACGCCTGGCTAGCCCTTCATTGCTGTCATTGGCAGCTTCCAGACTGCAGATGCTCTTTCCCTGTTGGCCGTATTTGGTTCCTTATGACACCGACGGCTACTAAATGCTGCCATTGGTGAGTTCACCTTGCAGAACTAAATTTCACCGGTACTATAAGTCACACAGTTCTATAACGTGTGCAAGTTTTTAGGCCCATCAGATGTAATGTTTCTCTATGGTAAGTTGAAGCAGGAAAAATTTACTACTACTGCTATATACATACATATTATGTTACGGGAGATTTATTCGCCGAGAGCTGGTCTTGCTAACGTCTTCGAGAGCGCCCAGTCAAGCAGGCCAACGGGAGAAACTTCAGAGTCCAACCCACTACAACCACGTTGTCGTCTTCTTCATTTGGGTGCCGATTCAGTTGTGTTGGTGCGACAGTTCCATACACGTATCATCACCCCGGCCCGTAAGGCACCGTCTCGGTGCCTGTTAACTGAGCGAGTCGGCATTGTAGGGCTTGAGAAGAAAAAGGTGGACCACTTCCGTTCTGGGAGCAGCAGCTGATGAGTTTGTGGTAGCGGCAATCTCGTAGGTCACAGGTGTGACTTGACGAATGACTCGGTAGGGCCCAGCGTATCGCGATAATAGTTTCTCGCAGAGGCCAACACGTCTAGATGGGAGCCACAGGAGAACAAGAGATCCCGCAGAAAACACGGCATCTCTATGTCGACGGTCATAAAGAGACTTCTGTGCTGTCTGCGACGACGATAACCGAGCACGCGCTACCGCACGTGCCGTGAGGGCACGGGTGATTGCATCCTGAGCGTACGAGGTGGAGGATGGGTGGTCTGACGAAAGCAATGTGTCGAAGGGCAGTAAGGGATGACGTCCGTAGAGTAGATAAAAAGGGGAGTAGCCCGCTGTTTCATGACGCGACGAGTTATAGGCGAAGGTTACGAACGGAAGAGCTATGTCCCAATCGGTGTGGTCGGTAGATACGCACATGTAAAGCATGTCTGTCAATGTGCGGTTTAGTCGCTCCGTAAGGCCGTTAGTCTGAGGGTGGTAAGATGTGGTGAAGTTGTGACGGGTAGCACAAGATCGGAGTAGATCATCAACTACACGAGATAGAAAATAGCGACCACGGTCTGTGAGCAGGTGAGTCGGAGCGCCGTGCTGGAGAATAATGTCGTACAGCAGGAAGTCGGCAATGTCGGTTGCGCAGCTGGTTGGTAGCGCTCGAGTGATTGCATACCGAGTGGCATAGTCTGTGGCCACTGCAATCCATTTATTTCCAGTTGCAGAAGTAGGAAAAGGGCCTAGCAAGTCCAACCCCACTCGATAAAATGGCTCGGCTGGAACTTCAATAGGTTGAAGTAGACCGGCAGGGGGAGTCGTAGGCTTCTTTCGGCGCTGGCAGAGGTCACAAGATGTGACGTAACGGCGAACAGAGTGGTACAGACCCTTCCAGAATACTCGTCGTCAAATGCGGTCGTAAGTTCTGGAGACTCCTAGATGTCCAGAAGTTGGAGCGTCGTGGAATTGTCGGAGAACATCCTTTCGCAGGTGATGCGGTACGACGAGTAAAAGTTCGACGCCGTCGGGGTGTAAGTTGCGGCGGTACAAAACGTTGTCTTGAAGCAGGTATCTGCTAAGAGAAGGATCAGCATAACGCGATTGAAGGCGGTCAATGATGGTGAGCAGCGATGGATCTTGGCGCTGTTCGTCAGCCACGTTCAGAAAGTCAGTGATGGCTAAAACGCAGGCATCGGATTCCAAATCAGTGGAGCTAGGTGAATCAACAGGGTGCCGGGATAAGCAGTCAGCATCGCTGTGCAGCTTTCCAGATTTGTAAACAACCGAGAACGTGTACTCCTGTAATCGAAGTGCCCATCGGCCGAGTCTTCCTGTAGGGTCCTTAAGCGTCGACAACCAGCAAAGCGCATGATGGTCCGTGATGACTGCGAAGGGACGTCCGTATAAGTACGGACGGAATTTCGCAATAGCCCAAACGAGGGCTAAGCATTCCCGCTCAGTGATGGAATAATTTTGTTCCGATTGCGACAAAAGACGGCTAGCGTAGGCTATCACACGGTTGGTGCCATTCTGTATCTGAGCAAGTATAGCACCAATGCCTTGGCCGCTTGCATCGGTGCGAAGCTCTGTTCGAGCCACTGGATCGAAATGAGCCAACACAGGTGGTGATGTGAGGGCGGTAATTAGCTACGCGAAGGAATGTTCTTGGTCCCTTCCCCAAGAAAATGCCAGATTGTTTTTGAGGAGATTCGTGAGGGGCCTAGCAATATCCGCGAAATTGAAGACAAAGCGGCGGAAGTATGAGCAGAGCCCAATAAAACTGCGAACTTCTTGTGTGGAACGCGGAACCGGGAATTCTCGGACTGCACGGACTTTGTCAGGGTTGGGTTGAACACCAGTGGCGTCAACAAGGTGGCCGAGTAGTTTAATCTGCCGACGTCCAAATGAGCATTTCGACGAATTGAGTTGGAGACCAGCGCAACGAAAAACGTCAAGAATTGCCGAGAGACGAGACAGGTGGCTTTCGAAGGAGGGCGAGAAAACTATTACATCATCCAGATAGCAGAGGCAGGTCGACCATTTGAAACCGCGAAGAAGAGAGTCCATCATACGTTCAAAAGTAGCCGGGGCATTGCACAAACCAAAAGGCATGACCTTGAATTGGTAAAGGCCGTCGGGTGTGATGAATGCCGTCTTCTCGCGGTCGCGGTCGTCGACCGAAATTTGCCAGTATCCGGATCGAAGGTCAAGGAACGAGAAATTGTTGGCGCCGTACAGGCAGTCGAGCGCATCATCGATTCGAGGTAAAGGATAAACGTCCTTCTTGGTGATCCGATTCAGGCGGCGATAGTCGACGCAAAAACGCCAGGTGTTGTCCTTTTTTTTAACTAAGACCACAGGGGAGGCCCAAGGACTCGATGACGGCTCAATGACGTCTTTACTGAGCAATTTGTCGACCTCCGTCTGTATTACTTGGCGCTCAG
Organism: Rhipicephalus annulatus; assembly: GCA_013436015.1. Lineage (NCBI taxonomy): Eukaryota > Metazoa > Arthropoda > Arachnida > Ixodida > Ixodidae > Rhipicephalus > Rhipicephalus annulatus. The sequence continues at coordinate 427,504 of WOVY01010363.1, read as the reverse complement.
CACGTGACACGCGATAAGGGCGTTTGTGAAGTGGACTGGCGTCGCCGGTGTCGATGCGGTGGGTTACGGCAGTTGTGCGGCCCAAAGGACGGTCGTGAACGTCAAAGATATCCAGGTAAGAAAATAGAACACCCCGGAGCGCCGCAACTTGGGAAGGTAAGAGGTCACTGGATATCATTTTGTCGAGGAACGCCTTATTTTGCGACGTGATGACAGGTTTCGTCATGGTCTTAGTGTCAGGTGTAAAAGAACAAATCGAACATTCATCAAGGGTGGAAAGATCGGCTAAAGTGATGCCTTGGGGAAGCACTTGGGTCGACGTAGAGAAGTTCAGGACTGGAAGTAGCACCGTGTTGTTAGTAACAACCACTATAGTATGTGGTAGTGCGATGTGGTGCGTAAGAGTCAAATCAATGAGGGGAGCTACCAGATAGTCTCCATCTGGAACGGACGGGAAGGGCGACAGAGGAATGTACATAGCAGCCTGGGGCGGTAGCCGTAGAGACTCCACGGATCGTAGCCGAGTGCGACTTGTAGGAGTGAAATCGGAGCACAAAGGCAATTCGAGCCGTAAGATACCGGTAGAACAATCGATAAGGGCGGAGTGGGCGGTTAAGAAGTCAATTCCAAGGATGACGTCGTGTGGGCAAGCGTAGAGGACTGCGAAGAAAACGGAAGTGTGGTGGCCAGCAACAGTAACGCGGGCAGTGCACATACCAAGCACCGATGTTCGACTTCCGTTGGCAACTCAAACAGTGGAGAACATAGCTGGTGTGAGAACCTTTTTCAGGCGAGATCGAAGTGTAGAACTCATAACAGATACTTGGGCACCAGTGTCAATTAGAGCTGTAACGGCGTGGCCATCAACGAACACCCTAAGTAAATTGCGTCTTGAATTTGTAGCCGGTTGAGGGTTTTCGTTCCGAGTCGTCAACGCAGCGCCACCTCCAGGAGCTGCACTCGTCAGTTTCCCGGGGAATGGGCAGAATAAGCCGGTGACGGAGAGCGGCGGCGTTGAGGGGAGCGTGACGGCCGACCCTGAAATGACGGCGAGCGGCTGGACCAGTTTCTCTGGGCGACGACGTCAGCGTAGAACGGTTCGGAGCGTGGAAATGAACGGCGAGCTGAAGGGTCCAGAATATGGTCATCCGGAAAACCGGGTTGCGAATAGTGTCCGCGGTCCTGACGGCGATCTACATTACGAAAGCTTGGCCGGAAATACGACATGTTGCGGCAACGGCGGGAGATGTGCCCAACTCGAGAGCAAGAAAAGCAGATTGGTCGATCATCATGCGTGCGCCACTCAGATGGATTTTGGTAGCGTGGTGGAAACCGAGGAGTCGAAGCTGCCGCAGCGACAAGTGGAGGAGAGTGGTGGTCAGCGTTGTGGACGGGAGTGCTCATGGGCTGCGGCCTAAGTCTGGCGGGCTGGGGAACCTGGACGCCCAGGCTAGCGAACTCCTGACGTACGACGGCTTGAATAAGCGAGACTGTTGCCCAGTTGTCTTGCGCAGGGGGGCTGATAGGAAGCGGGTGCCATGGCTTCCAGCTCCTGACGAACAATCCTTGCGATATTGGCAGGAGGGCCAAGTGAACGGGGCGCTGCAGAATCCTCGCAAGACGAAGTCGCAGCAGTGTTTGGTAGTCTCGCGATTTGGTGGGTGATTCACCTGCTTTTAGCTTGCTCAAATCTCCGGCATTCAGATATGATGGAGTCGACAGTGGTGCAGTTCTTGCACATTAGTATGTTGAAAGCATCATCAGCAATGCCTTTCAACACGTTGCTGATCTTGTCCGCCTCGGACATGTTTTTGTCCGTCTTCCGGCACAGTGCCAGTACGTCTTGGATGTACATGACGTACGACTCCGTAGACGATTGAACACGCGACGCGAGTTCCTGCCTGGCTGCCATCTGACGAGCGACTGACCGACCGAACAAATCGCGAAGCTTTTGCTTGCATGTGTCCCAGCTGGTTAATTCTTCTTCATGCGTCTCATGCCAGGCGCGTGCCGTACCACGTAGATAGAATAGAATATTTGCCAGCATAAGCGTTTCGTCCCACCTGTAGTGCTTGCTGACGCGCTCGAATAATGCGAGCCCTTCTTCGACGTCCATGCTGTCCGTCCCGGAAAACGTGCCAGGGTCGAGAAGATGGGGGGGAATCACAGGTGATGGAGCCGGCGCGGATGGCAAGGCCTGAGTGCCAGTTTCAGGCATCGCGGCTGGACAAAGCTGGCGTCCACTGCGGAGTTCCAGAGCCGGGTTGTGTGAAGACCCGGCACCTCCACCAAAAGATGTTACGGGAAAGACTTATTCGCCGAGAGCTGGTCTTGCTAACGGCTTCGAGAGCGCCCAGTCAAGCAGGCCAACGGGAGAAACTTCAGAGTCCAACCCACTACAACCACGTTGTCGTCTTCTTCATTTGGGTGCCAATTCAGTGGTGTTGGTGCGACAGTTCCGTACACGTATCAATATTATGAAGCAAATACATGACTGTGTTTGCATTCTTTGTAGTACAAGAATAAAGCCATGGACGCGGAAATCTTGTACTCAATCATCATAATCCTTCAGTATACACTCATTTGTATAGCACCAATGATGCCATGCGTGTATGAGCTCTGGGAAGTAAATTTATGTGTATTATTATATTTGGAAGGAAGAGGATCATCACTACTACTAGTATATCTAACAGTAGAGATTAGTGCTTGCGTATTCTTATCCCACTGTCTGCCCGCGCCACAACAACCTATTTCTCTGTTTCTACTGTGTAAAAGTAACTTTTTAAATGTATGCTTTCCTCGGGTAGATTTGTTCACATTGTAAATGCGCACTATGCAAGTGACGTATCAGCTATGCAGCTTTACTTAGGCAAGAAATTAAAGTATTTTTTTATTATATGAGTAGCTCTAGCATGCATTTACTTATATTTTTGTATGTGCCTCTACAATGATTTAGTCTTACAAAGGTACTGGTATACTCTAATTTTGAAACTGACATCTTAAAATTTAAAATAGTTTTTTTGGGGAAGTAACAATGTGTTTATAACCATTATTACTATTCTCATATGAGCTGTGAAAAATCTATCAATATGTATTTGCATTTGTTGAACTGTGTGAAGATAAACATTCTTATGATCTTTTATTGTTGTCCCTCTTTCATGTAAATGACACATAATTACTTTGCAGTGGCATAGAATTAGTTGTGATTTGACACATATGTGCTGTGCAACATCGCAGTTGAGGCCAGAAGCAAGACATACATGCACTGCACTGTAGCATCTTCTCTTATAATTAGTGTACAGTCTTTGCCCACCTGGTAATTGAATTTTTTTCATGCAGACTAACAGCCAGCTGTATGGGAAGTGTGTTGATGTGTAAACTTTGAAGTCTTTGTGAGGGGTGTTTTCGGGAAAGGAAATGGCGTCTATAGCTGTCAATAGAAGCACTGTTTGCCCTATAGGAGCTTAGTAGCTTAAAATTGTAATATTCATGTATTGTCTAGAATTTATTTGCACTGTGCCAGCTTTCAGCCCAAGTGTCCCAACATGCTTTGTTAGTGTGTTGTAAATGAAGCAAGCTATGTAAATAAACACATTGTCAAGGGCTTTATTGTTGTTTTTTATAAAAAACTACTGGTCACTGGGCAGCAGCAGAAACTATGCATCAAGCTTTTCCGAGACTGTTTGAGAAACATCGAGTTCAGACATAAATGTGCTGGTGGATTTCGCTTGTAAGGCACTTTCTGTGCCCACTAACACTACGGCAGCCTTAAATTTAGTGCCATTGTTTCGTATATTCCATGCAAAATTTAAATATTTAGGAATGCGAGCAAAGGAACTGCTGAATAATGCACTGCTGAGAAGTTAAACTGCAGCTGCACAGAAAGTTATTACGTATACAATTCAAACTGCTCCTGAGACCACAATGTACTCTTTCTGCTGTCGTAAACTTTGATCATGAGAACAGTCACTGGCAGTCCCTTTCTACTTGTTGGTCTTCTGTGCTCTGTTTATGATACACTGTACATTACCTTGGTGCACCGGATCCCTTGTTACTGCTGGAACTAAGAAAAATACAGGTCATTGTTACAACCATGCTACATGCAAAAGTGTACAGTTGTTAAATACGTGCTTATATATACAGATGTCATATTTTCAGAAGCCCTTGACAAGTATGCAGAAATAATGAAAAGAAACAAAGTCTCAACACCCAGACCAACAGTGAAGACTGAAAATATATTTTATTATTATACAAGAGCAAAACTACGCTGTTATAGATGGAGGCATGAAACTTCTGCCAGACATATTAAGCCAATTGTTTCTTATATTTCGACTTTACACTAGGTGCAAGAAGAAGACCACAAATAAGGTCACTGAGAAACACAAGTTAGACTTCTTTACAACACAACAGCTAATGTTCCTAACTTGAAGGCTGTCTAACATAGCCGGCTCACCATACTGCGTATAGGAGCAAATGAGTAGTCTAGAAGACACAAAGCACTTGTGGATTATGAGTGTGCTTGTTGCTGACATGTATTATTCCAAACGAGGAAAACCTTTCAAAAATGCTCTTCATCAGGGGAAGTAATCATACGCAACAAACACAACGGGCTCCTACAGGTGGCACCATCACTCACCAGTATTGTTGATATCAGTGTCTTGCCGTATGAATATGCTCTGTCCTGCACAGAACACCAAAGGAGCACTCCGTGACTTGGCTTGCGTGTGTGCTGGCTGCAATGCACTGCTGCTGAAGTAGGCTAGCCACAGACAGAGAGATGAGAAGCCATGGCTTTGAAGCACACTTGACGTCACCTACAGAAATCAACAATGCCTGCTTAGGCCAGGTACAATTTGTAGAAAAAAATATATCACTATGCAATCGTTGTGAACACATTCGGCTGAAATACAACATGCCACAGCAATTCGAGAGAGAAAAGTACATATTGTAAAAGATGCAGTTACTGACCCTATGTCGTCTGATGCTTGTTCAGTAGGTCTTTCTCCTTGCAAGTTGTGACCAGCCAGGCGATGTTCACCCACTTGCTGTTTCCTTCCAGAGCATTTGATCCACAGAGAGAGTCACAAGCTCGAGAGCTCAATAAGGATTCAAAGTTTTTGTGCTCATTCAAAATCACGAGCTTTTGAGCCACAAATGATTGGAGTTTCATTCATAAGCTGCAGGTTTCAACATTCAGCATTCTCAATTATCTCGAAATTTAGTTCTATTATTATTTAATAGGCATTATGTGAGAAAATAATACAGGTATCCACTGCAAGGAACCATGAATAGGTTTTTAATTTGTGCAGAGTAAGTTGTGTTAACTTAATCGTATGTATTAATGAAAACTAACCTTGCAGGCAGCCTTTAAGCAGTTTTGTGCCTTCGAAGCTCCCAAAAGGATCGCAGTACTTCCAAACGAGGCTGACACGCAGGCTTCCAGGCCACATTCGGGTCCGTTGAATGATAACAGTCCCAGCAGCCACATAGAGGTGTACAGATTGGGAGTAGTTGTCTATCCTATTTTTGTACAGCTGCTCCAAGTCAAGATGAGGCTTCATGTGCCAGTGTGTGCAAAGGATTGCAACAGAGGACCTTAACAAACTAATCTCTGCGATCTGTGAAGAGCCAAAAACGAGATACTGAAAACAATTATTAAAAGCACTCATTTTTAATGCTTATTTCACAAAGCATTTACTTCGTCAAAGTGATCAAATCTGCTATAATCACTTTAAAACAAACTGAAGCGTCATGTAAAATATACCTACTGCAATATATATGTCCTAGTGAAGTATAGTGCTACCACAGCGGTAATCGTCTTTTGAAATAAATTATCAAAATAACAAATTTCTCAGGTGCAACCTGGCTCCTAGAATATAAACTCAGATTAACTTTTGAACTATCAAACGTGGTAAATCGACAGGCCCATCTTAATATACACTCAAGAGCTCACTTGTATCAAATCACAAAAAAAACTTCTGGTGTATTAGCCCGCCTCTCCTTTATATACGTATGTATATACCAATAGTAGTAAATTGTTCATGCTTGAACTTAACATAGGGAAACATAAATCAGATGGGCTTAAAAACTTGCACACGTGTTGCACACACTAAAAACTTGCACACAAACTTGCACATACAAACACACTTGCAGAAGCCTGCAAGTGTTTTTGTGTGCCGGTAGCAGGTTCGTTCACGTGACTTTCCAGTTTCTCATTTGGGTGCTGTGCGACATTTCGGATTGACTGCGTTTCGGCACGTTACTTGAGTGACCCCAAGTACGTGCGAAAACGTATGAACTACGCGCTGTGTTCGGTTCTTGCTTCGCCACTGGTTATCCCGTACGCTAATATTTTCTTGCGAGCAATCTAGTGTTCGGGAGTGAAACTATGCTCGCTGTGAACAGTGGCGCTGTATTGACGTTTCCAAGACTTGTAAAGAAGCTGTGCTCATGTGAACGAAAATCGAAAGACAGCGTTGATAACTGTTTTGCCCTGCGAAGTTGCGGTCGTGGAGCTTGGCGCTTTTGTTTGTTAACTCATCACTTCTCCTTTTTGTGATAACCATAGTACTAGCACTGTGATGTGATAAATCAAAGCTGCGAGATGATACATTCTGTTATGGATCGTGTTACTTTGGTAGTGCGCCTAGACTGTTTTTTGGTAGGAACTTGATAGTTCTATGTGGCAGCGAGAGCCCGTGAACGTCAAGCTTCCCTCCGGCCCCCAGACCTAGCGCTGTGATGTGATCAACAAAAGCTGCGAGATGCTACATTCTGTTGTGGATCGTGTTACTTTGGAAGCGCGCCTAGACTGTTCTTCGGTAACAACTTGAGAGTTAGCGAGAGCTCGTGAACGTCAATATTCCCTCCGGCCCCCAGAAAAAGCAAAGATTTCACCGGTGCCTTGCTTTGGATGAAGTTGTGGGCCAATGTCGCCTAACTACAGGTTTCCGAGTTCGTCTGGCCGTCGTTTTGCACGGCACTAGAGCCTTGACAACAGACGGTCATGGCCAGTAATTACACTTTATCAATGGAGGTGCACGCCTGGCTAGCCCTTCATTGCTGTCATTGGCAGCTTCCAGACTGCAGATGCTCTTTCCCTGTTGGCCGTATTTGGTTCCTTATGACACCGACGGCTACTAAATGCTGCCATTGGTGAGTTCACCTTGCAGAACTAAATTTCACCGGTACTATAAGTCACGCAGTTCTATAACGTGTGCAAGTTTTTTGGCCCATCAGATGTAATGTTTCTCTATGGTAAGTTGAAGCAGGAAAAATTTACTACTACTGCTATATACATACATATTATGTTACGGGAGATTTATTCGCCGAGAGCTGGTCTTGCTAACAGCTTCGAGAGCGCCCAGTCAAGCAGGCCAACGGGAGAAATTTCAGAGTCCAACCCACTACAACCACGTTGTCGTCTTCTTCTTTTGGGTGCCAATTCAGTTGTGTTGGTGCGACAGTTCCATACACGTATCATCACCCCGGCCCGTAAGGCACCGTCTCGGTGCCTGTTAAATGAGCGAGTCGGCGTTGTAGGGCTTGAGAAGAGAAACGTGGACCACTTCCGTTCTGGGAGCAGCAGCTGATGAGTTTGTGGTAGCGGCAATCTCGTAGGTCACAGGTGTGACTTGACGAATGACTCGGTAGGGCCCAGCGTATCGCGATAATAGTTTCTCGCAGAGGCCAACACGTCTAGATGGGAGCCACAGGAGAACAAGAGATCCCGCAGAAAACACGGCATCTCTATGTCGACGGTCATAAAGAGACTTCTGTGCTGTCTGCGACGACGATAACCGAGCACGCGCTACCGCACGTGCCGTGAGGGCACGGGTGATTGCATCCTGAGCGTACGAGGTGGAGGATGGGTGGTCTGACGAAAGCAATGTGTCGAAGGGCAGTAAGGGATGACGTCCGTAGAGTAGATAAAAAGGGGAGTAGCCCGCTGTTTCATGACGCGACGAGTTATAGGCGAAGGTTACGAACGGAAGAGCTATGTCCCAATCGGTGTGGTCGGTAGATACGTACATGTAAAGCATGTCTGTCAATGTGCGGTTTAGTCGCTCCGTAAGGCCGTTAGTCTGAGGGTGGTAAGATGTGGTGAAGTTGTGACGGGTAGCACAAGATCGGAGTAGATCATCAACCACACGAGATAGAAAATAGCGACCACGGTCTGTGAGCAGGTGAGTCGGAGCGCCGTGCTGGAGAATAATGTCGTACAGCAGGAAGTCGGCAACGTCGGTTGCGCAGCTGGTTGGTAGCGCTCGAGTGATTGCATACCGAGTGGCATAGTCTGTGGCCACTGCAATCCATTTATTTCCAGTTGCAGAAGTAGGAAAAGGGCCTAGCAAGTCCAACCCCACTCGATAAAATGGCTCGGCTGGAACTTCAATAGGTTGAAGTAGACCGGCAGGGGGAGTCGTAGGCTTCTTTCGGCGCTGGCAGAGGTCACAAGATGTGACGTAACGGCGAACAGAGTGGTACAGACCCTTCCAGAATACTCGTCGTCAAATGCGGTCGTAAGTTCTGGAGACTCCTAGATGTCCAGAAGTTGGAGCGTCGTGGAATTGTCGGAGAACATCCTTTCGCAGGTGATGCGGTACGACGAGTAAAAGTTCGGCGCCGTCGGAGTGTAAGTTGCGGCGGTACAAAACGTTGTCTTGAAGCAGGTATCTGCTAAGAGAAGGATCAGCATAACGCGATTGAAGGCGGTCAATGATGGTGAGCAGCGATGGATCTTGGCGCTGTTCGTCAGCCACGTTCAGAAAGTCAGTGATGGCTAAAACGCAGGCATCAGATTCCAAATCAGTGGAGCTAGGTGGATCAACAGGGTGCCGGGATAAGCAGTCAGCATCGCTGTGCAGCTTTCCAGATTTGTAAACAACCGAGAACGTGTACTCCTGTAATCGAAGTGCCCATCGGCCGAGTCTTCCTGTAGGGTCCTTAAGCGTCGACAGCCAGCAAAGCGCATGATGGTCCGTGATGACTGCGAAGGGACGTCCGTATAACTACGGACGGAATTTCGCAATAGCCCAAACGAGGGCTAAGCATTCCCGCTCAGTGATGGAATAATTTTGTTCCGATTGCGACAAAAGACGGCTAGCGTAGGCTATCACACGGTTGGGGCCATTCTGTATCTGAGCAAGTATAGCACCAATGCCATGGCCGCTTGCATCGGTGCGAAGCTCTGTTCGAGCCGCTGGATCGAAATGAGCCAACACAGGTGGTGATGTGAGGGAGGTAATTAGCGACGCGAAGGAATGTTCTTGGTCCCTTCCCCAAGAAACTGCCAGATTGTTTTTGAGGAGATTCGTGAGGGGCCTAGCAATATCCGCGAAATTGAAGACAAAGCGGCGGAAGTATGAGCAGAGCCCAATAAAACTGCGAACTTCTTGTGTGGAACGCGGAACCGGGAATTCTCGGACTGCACGGACTTTGTCAGGGTTGGGTTGAACACCAGTGGCGTCAACAAGGTGGCCGAGTAGTTTAATGTGCCGACGTCCAAATGAGCATTTCGACGAATTGAGTTGGAGACCAGCGCAACGAAAAACGTCAAGAATTGCCGAGAGACGAGACAGGTGGCTTTCGAAGGAGGGCGAGAAAACTATTACATCATCCAGATAGCAGAGGCAGGTCGACCATTTGAAACCGCAAAGAAGAGAGTCCATCATACGTTCAAAAGTAGCCGGGGCATTGCACAAACCAAAAGGCATGACCTTGAATTGGTAAAGGCCGTCGGGTGTGATGAATGCCATCTTCTCGCGGTCACGGTCGTCGACCGAAATTTGCCAGTATCCGGATCGAAGGTCAAGGAACGAGAAATTGTTGGAGCTGTAGAGGCAGTCGAGCGCATCATCGATTCGAGGTAAAGGATAAACGTCCTTCTTGGTGATCCGATTCAGGCGGCGATAGTCGACGCAAAAACGCCAGGTGTTGTCCTTCTTTTTAACTAAGACCACAGGGGAGGACCAAGGACTCGATGACGGCTCAATGACGTCTTTACTGAGCAATTTCTCGACCTCCGTCTGTATTACTTGGCGCTCAGCACGTGACACGCGATAAGGGCGTTTGTGAAGTGGACTGGCGTCGCCGGTGTCGATGCGGTGGGTTACGGCAGTTGTGCGGCCCAGGGGACGGTCGTGAACGTCAAAGATATCCAGGTAAGAAAATAGAACACCCCGGAGCGCCGCAACTTGGGAAGGTAAGAGGTCACTGGATATCATTTTGTCGAGGAACGCCTTATTTTGCGACGTGATGACAGGTTTCGTCATGGTCTTAGTGTCAGGTGTAAAAGAACAAATCGAACATTCATCAAGGGTGGAAAGATCGGCTAAAGTGATGCCTTGGGGAAGCACTTGGGTCGACGTAGAGAAGTTCAGGACTGGAAGTAGCACCGTGTTGTTAGTAACAACCACTATAGTATGTGGTAGTGCGTTGTGGTGCGTAAGAGTCAAATCAATGAGGGGAGCTACCAGATAGTCTCCATCTGGAACGGACGGGAAGGGCGACAGAGGAATGTACATAGCAGCCTGGGGCGGTAGCCGTAGAGACTCCACGGATCGTAGCCGAGTGCGACTTGTAGGAGTGAAATCGGAGCACAAAGGCAATTCGAGCCGTAAGATACCGGTAGAACAATCGATGAGGGCGGAGTGGGCGGTTAAGAAGTCAATTCCAAGGATGACGTCGTGTGGGCAAGCGTCGAGGACTGCGAAGAGAACGGAAGTGTGGTGGCCAGCAACAGTACCGCGGGCAGTGCACATACCAAGCACCGATGTTCGACTTCCGTTGGCAACTCGAACAGTAGAGAACATAGCTGGTGTGAGAACCTTTTTCAGGCGAGATCGAAGTGTAGAACTCATAACAGATACTTGGGCACCAGTGTCAATCAGAGCTGTAACGGCGTGGCCATCAACGAACACCCGAAGTAAATTGCGTCTTGAATTTGTAGCCGGTTGAGGGTTTTCGTTCCGAGTCGTCAACGCAGCGCCACCTCCAGGAGCTGCACTCGTCAGTTTCCCGGGGAATGGGCAGAATAAGCCGCTGATGGAGAGCGGCGGCGTTGAGGGGAGCGTGACGGCCGACCCTGAGGTGACGGCGAGTGGCTGGACCAGTTTCTCTGGGCGACGACGTCAGTGTAGGACGGTTCGGAGCGTGGAAATGAACGGCGAGCTGAAGGGTCCAGAATATGGTCATCCGGAAAACCGGGTTGCGAATAGTGTCCGCGGTCCTGACGGCGATCTACATTACGAAAGCTTGGCCGGAAATACGACCTGTTGCGGCAACGGCGGGAGATGTGCCCAGCTCGAGAGCAAGAAAAGCAGATTGGTCGATCATCATGCGTGCGCCACTCAGATGGATTTCGGTAGCGTGGTGGAAACCGAGGAGTCGAAGCTGCCGCAGTGACAAGTGGAGGAGAGTGGTGGTCAGCGTTGTGGACGGGAGTGCTCATGGGCTGCGGCCTAAGTCTGGCGGGCTGGGGAACCTCGACGCCCAGGTTAGCAAACTCCTGACGTACGACGGCTTGAATAAGCGAGACTGTTGCCCAGTTGTCTTGCGCAGGGGGCTGATAGGAAGCGGGTGCCATGGCTTCCAGCTCCTGACGAACAATCCTTGCGATATTGGCAGGAGGGGCAAGTGAACGGGGCGCTGCAGAATCCTCGCAAGACGAAGTCGCAGCAGTGTTTGGTAGTCTCGCGATTTGGTGGGTGATTCGCCTGCTTTTAGCTTGCTCAAATCTCCGGCATTCAGATATGATGGAGTCGACAGTGGTGCAGTTCTTGCACATTAGTATGTTGAAAGCATCATCAGCAATGCCTTTCAACACGTTGCTGATCTTGTCCGCCTCGGACATGTTTTTGTCCGTCTTCCGGCACAGTGCCAGTACGTCTTGGATGTACATGACGTACGACTCCGTCGACGATTGAACACGCGACGCGAGTTCCTGCCTGGCTGCCATCTGACGAGCAACTGACCGACCGAACAAATCGCGAAGCTTTTGCTTGCATGTGTCCCAGCTGGTGAATTCTTCTTCATGCGTCTCATACCAGGCGCGTGCCGTACCACGTAGATAGAATAGAATATTTGCCAGCATAAGCGTTTCGTCCCACCTGTAGTGCTTGCTGACGCGCTCGAATAATGCGAGCCATTCTTCGGCGTCCGTGCTGTCCATCCCGGAAAACGTGCCAGGGTCGAGAAGATGGGGGGAATCACAGGTGATGGAGCCGGCGCGGATGGCAAGGACTGAGTGCCAGTTTCAGGCATCGCGGCTGGACAAAGCTGGCGTCCACTGCGGAGTTCCAGAGCCGGGTTGTGTGAAGACCCAGCACCTCCACCAAAAGATGTTACGGGAAAGATTTATTCGCCGAGAGCTGGTCTTGCTAACGGCTTCGAGAGCGCCCAGTCAAGCAGGCCAACGGGAAAAACTTCAGAGTCCAACCCACTACAACCACGTTGTCGTCTTCTTCATTTGGGTGCCAATTCAGTTGTGTTGGTGCGACAGTTCCATACACGTATCAATATTATGGAGCAAATACATGACTTTGTTTGCATTCTTTGTAGTACAAGAATAAAGCCATGGACGCGGAAATCTTGTACTCAATCATCATAATCCTTCAGTATACACTCATTTGTATAGCACCAATGATGCCATGCGTGTATGAGCTCTGGGAAGTGAATTTATGTGGATTATTATATTTGGAAGGAAGAGGATCATCACTACTACTAGTATATCTAACAGTAGAGATTAGTGCTTGCGTATTCTTATCCCACTGTCTGCCCGCGCCACAACAACCTATATCTCTGTTTCTACTGTGTAAAAGTAACTTTTTAAATGTATGCTTTCCTCGGATAGATTTGTTCACATTGTAAATGCGCACTATGCAAGTGACGTATCAGCTATGCAGCTTTACTTCGGCAAGAAATTAAAGTATTTTTTATTATATGTGTAGCTCTAGCATGAATTTACTTATATTTTTGTATGTGCCTCTACAATGGTTTAGTCTTACACAGGTACTGGTATACTTTAATTTTGAAACTGACATCTTAAAATTTAAAATAGTTTTTTTTGGGGAAGTAACAATGTGTTTATAACCATTATTACTATTCTCATATGAGCTGTGAAAAATCTATCAATATGTATTTGCATTTGTTGAACTGTGTGAAGATAAACATTCTTATGATCTTTTATTGTTGTCCCTGTTTCATGTAAATGACACATAATTATTTTGCAGTGGCATAGTATTAGTTGTGATTTGACACATATGTGCTGTGCAACATCGCAGTTGAGGCCAGAAGCAAGACATACATGCACTGCACTGTAGCATCATCTCTTATAATTAGTGTACAGTCTTTGCCCACCTGGTAATTGAATTTTTTTTTCATGCAGACTAACAGCCAGCTGTATGGGAAGTGTGTTGATGTGTAAACTTTGAAGTCTTTGTGAGGTGTGTTTTCGGGAAAGGAAATGACGTCTATAGCTGTCAATAGAAGCACTGTTTGCCCTATAGGAGCTTAGTAGCTTAAAATTGTAATATTCATGTATTGTCTAGAATTTATTTGCACTGTGCCAGCTTTCAGCCCAAGTGTCCCAACATGCTTTGTTAGCGTGTTGTAAATGAAGCAAGCTATGTAAATAAACACATTGTCAAGGGCTTTTGTGTTGTTTTTTATAAAAACTACTGGTCACTGGGCAGCAGCAGAAACTATGCATCAAGCTTTTCCGAGACTGTTTGAGAAACATCGAGTTCAGACATAAATGTGCTGGTGGATTTCGCTTGTAAGGCACTTTCTGTATATTCGAAATGAGTGTATAAGAATTGTTGTTTCATAGCCATTCAGTTGAATATTTACACATCAGTGCATGTATGTATGTATGTATGTATGTATGTATGTATGTATGTATGTATGTATGTATGTATGTATGTATGTATGTATGTATCTTTTGAATGACAATCCGTTTATTATTCATGAGTAAGTTTGTTAATGATTTGCCTGAAGTTCTTTCTAGTTCTTTTTCTTTTGAGGCATTATACATTTCAATTTGTTTCTTACTGCATAAAAATAAATGCAACCTTTCACAAAATAAGTGCATTCAAAGAAGTTTTTTCTTCTTTTGCCAACGTACAGATATGAGCAATAAATTGTGTAAATTGGAACAAACGAGTGAATACTAGTTTAGAGCATAGCTACTCTGCATGGAAAGTCTTATATACATAACGTTGGTCGAATATGTCTATTTCAACATATCAATTTTATTCTGAATAAACAAGCTATCTGCCGTGGTTGTATATGTGTGTGATATTTAGTCATATTGTAATACCGATTGGCGATTACTATTAAGGTCACAAACCTAGTCAAGCTGATTACACAAATTTTGTTCATGTATCTCACATCTGTACTGGAAGTTTTGTTAAAAAATAAATTTCGGTTTAAAAAATTATTGTAGTAACCAAAACAGAGTACCTCACTATGACACAAATTGAGTTGCCATTGTTCTGTTCCACTGTGAACAATGGGGGACCCTCTCAGCAGAACTCGATTAACTGCTATAGTTCATTTTAACCAATGACAGCGACATTACACTGAACCGCGCAACATGACAGATAGCGGGAAAGAAGACACACACTAATCACTCTGCTTGTGTCTTCTCTAACTGTACGTGCTCTTGGGCCTTTCTGCATGTATTGATGCCCACCAAATTAGCACAAAAATGTGTACCGACAAAGGCAGTCAACTTGGCCGCAAGCAGTTAGCACGCTGCATGTCTAGATTTACTTCAAAACACCGTGACGAATGATCGCTGGTCGAATACTGAAACACGTGAAAAGTAATATACCAGGTATGATATTAGTAACTCAGCACTGCGCACTCTTGCGATAGGAGAGGATGGAGAGGAAAGTTATGAATCCTGAGTTGTGCAATTTATGAAGGAGCACGACACAGCTCTTTTGAGTCAGAAGGGGAGTGAGAGAAGAGAGCGCGAAGGCCACATTCTCAAAAAATTAGTGCCCGCCGCCACGTATATTTTCATGCAGGGCAAGCTCCTGAAAAATGTGCTTGGTGGCACTGCAGATCAAACCCAGTGCCTCCTATATTGTAGCTGAGTGCTGTAACCGCTCGTCCACAGCAGCAGTGCTCGCATTCATTCAATTGCTGATATATCGTCAGTGCTTCCAATGACGCCAAATTCAAAAACATCCGGTGAAATGTGGTCAAAAATAAAAAAAAATCGTTAGAATACGTTCACCCAATGTTACTAGGAGATAGAAACCGCAACGCATGGCTGTATAGCGAAGCAATATTTATCTTGTACATTACTCTCATGATGTTGGGGTAATTGGCTCTAACGTACGCTACTTTAATAAAAGTGTACAATGGCTTGTGACAACGCTAATCGACTATTGTGAATTATCTGTCACTAGTGTCACTTTCACTGGATGAATACTCAGTTTGATTCTATTGTAGGCATTTAAGGAAGATTTGGCTCATTAACTCCAAACTCTTAATTACCATAAATTCTCACATCTAAAGACAATCACACTTAATCTCGCTTTCTGTGTGGCTGTCACTCCCAAAAACGCGCACTCCACTTTTTTATGTTCTCCTTGCATGGCTCCTTGCGGAAACTTTTCTTGACGTCTGCTGGGCCAGAAAGTTCTCTTTATTATCTATCAATTTTAAGCTTTTGCGGAGACGAAACGACACCTTCCCTCTCTTTTCGTCCTTTTTGCACGCGTGATAACGTCTCTCAGCTTCAAGACTTGTATACACGTGCCTTGCTTTGTTTGCTCACTCAAACGACGCTTTACGAAATATTTGCACAGTGTTTCGTAAAAAAAAGCATTAGCTCTGAAACGCCTCCCGAAGGGGGTCTTTTCTTTTACGTAGACACATATCTAAACGTAGGCGTATGCACGTTCTCGCATTCTGGCTTTATAAAAACGCTGCAGTGCATGGAACCAGCGAAATTCCGCTCACAATTTTATTTGATTACTGCTCATCTATATTTCTGCAATATTAGTCCGCAGGCACAAAAGCCCATCTTTTGCCTTCTAAGAGAATTATTGTAAGAAAGGCAACCTTTCACGTCTAGCTACAAAAGACGCTCAAGTTCACCACTACACCGTACTCGATTACACCAGGTTAGTTGAGTAGCAGTGAAGATTGATTAAAATGTAAGGTAACACGTCGCGTTAAACTGGGGAAGACGATTGAGGCATATTTTCAAACACTACATGTATCAATTTATGCGTGGTTTTATTGATGTGGTGCACCTGGGGTGTTTACTTCTAATTGCTCCATGGATTGCTCGATGGCTTAAGGCCATCGAGGAATTTCTTTTTTAGCTCAAGATTTTTTTTTATAAAAGGCAAGGGCTCTGCTTTGCACAGCACACCAAAACGTCTATTTCAACGTACGTGTTATCCCGTAAGCGCTGTAGCAGACGCTCGCGGAAACGAAACCAAATGCAGCAAATCATTGACTATCATCGTATACTCTCGATGCTAGACGCTTTGCGTGCTACCTTGATATTATCGGCACACACTTCTTTTTTTTTTCTTTGTCGTTTCATCAGCTATCGTGTGACCTTCTCGCCTTCTTAAGTGCCGAATAAGTTAAAGTCGTACCCACGTTTTAGTAATCCCTCCAGACAATAGAATTCTTGACTAAGAAAATGCGTATGCAAGAAAAAGTTGTGTGAATTCGGCCCCTGGTTGTTAGTATATGAAATGCTTGTTCTAAATTGAAAATTACGAATTTAGGTGTGTTTTAGGGTGCTTTTGAGGCTACTTTCTACCTATTTTATAATATTCACCTGTATAATACTTTAGCTTCTCTAAGTGCATATTGTATGCAGATAACCAAACAATTATAATGGTAATGAAGGTCTATCAGCAGTAGTAACCAAGCTAACAGCGACCTCCACAACTTGTTACGATGACGCAAAACTAAGAAACTTGCCATTGTTCCTTCTGAAGCTATTGTCACGGGGTCGTGACGTGGCCGAAGACTGGAGACTTCGTGTTGGGATTTAAATGTTTATTTGGGCGAACCTGTGCCCGGTAAATGGAAAGTCCAAATACAGCAGCAGTCTCGCACAGATAGCAGTCTCGGACTGATAGCGGCGAATGGAGCGTCGGCCTTCGATCAACAACTGACAAGCGGCGAAGCGCGTCAGCATTTATACTCTTGCTGTCGAATGTTCTAGCGTTATCGCTGGCGGTGGCGTAGGTTTCAGAACAATCTGTACCGTTCGAACAGTGGGCGAGATCTTATCGAAATGATCTACTACAGTCCGGAGCCTTCTCAAAAACTGCAGGCGCGGTTTGCGCTGAGAATTGTGTGGTGTTTTGGGACGATAACAAAAACTTGGGAAATGAAACGTGGCATTGCCCCCCTCTGAATTAAGGCATCGTCCCGATGCTTTAACTAAAGATGAAGGTACAATAATAATGCAAGAAAGTACAGTGAATTATTTACGATACAAGAATAATAAAAAGCTCTGTTTCAGTTAGTTAACGCGCATGGAACGGCTTGAGGCGCGCGACATGTACGACTAATTGGCGTCGTTGAGAGTTCGTGATGCCGTCGGATACAACCTCGTAATCAAGTGGGCCGAGACGTCGAACCACCCTGTACGGTCTGAAGTACCGTCACAGAAGCTTTTCACTTAGTCCACGTCGGCGTATCGGCGTCCACACCCAAACACGTTCACCGGGCTGGTATTTCACGAAGCATCATCGAAGGTTGTAACGGTGGCTGTCGGTCGTCTGTTGATTCTTGATACGGAGACTTGCAAGTTGTCGGGCTTCTTCGGCGCGTTAAAGGTACTCACTCACATCGAGATTTTCTTCGTCGGTGACGTTGGGTAACATGGCATCGAGCGTCGTTGCCGGGCTCCTTCCGTAGAGCAATTTGTATGGAGATATCTGCGCCGTCTCCTGCACCGCCGTGTTGTATGCGAAGGTCACATACAGAAGAATGACGTCCCACGTCTTGTGTTCGACATCGACGTACATTGAAAGCATGTCGGCGATCGTCTTGTTAAGCCGCTCGGTGAGGCCGTTGGTCTGTGGGTGGTACGCTGTCGTCCGGCAATGGTTTGTTTGGCTGTATGCCAAGATCGCTTGAGTTAAGTCGGCAGTGAATGCCGTTCCTCTGTCGGTGATAAGGACCTCCGGGGCGCCATGACGTAGGACGATATTTTCGACGAAGAACTTAGCTACCTCGGATGCACTTCCTTTTGGCAGGGCTTTTGTCTCGGCGTAGCGGGTGAGGTAGTCGGTAGCTACCACGATCCACTTGTTTCCGAAAGCCGGCGTCGGGAACGGCCCCAGTAGGTTCATACCAATCTGCTAAAAAGGTCGGCAAGGTGGATCAATTGGCTGCAGAAGTCCCGCTGGCCTTGTCGGCGGTGTCTTGCATCGCTGACAGTACCGGCATGTCCTCACATAACGAGTGACGTCGGTGGTAAGACGTGGCCAATAGTACCTTTCTTGTATCCTCGCGAGCGTGCGAGAAACACCGAGGTGCCCTGCCGTCGGATCGTCGTGCAGGGCCTGCAGGAGTTCTGGTCGCAGAGCTGAAGGCACCACAAGGAGGTACTTAGCTCGAAGCGGTGAAAAGGTTTTCTTTTGTAGAAGACCGTTTCGTAGAAAGAACGATGCAAGTGCGCGCTTGAATACCTTCGGGACTTCGGCGGTCCTGCCTCCGAGGTATTCTATTAGGGCCTTAAGTTCCGGGTGGGCCCGCTGTCGTTCAGCGAAGTCGTCGGTAGTTATCGTTCCCAAAAAGTACTCGTCATCCGGGTCGTCGGGAAGCGGACGGTAAATGACAGTAATGTCATACTCTTGAAGTCTCAGGCTCCATCGTGCGAGGCGACCTGAAGGGTCCTTCAAGGTGGCTAGCCAACACAAGGCGTGGTGGTCGCTCACAACTTTGAAGGGCCTGCCGTAGAGGTAGGGGCGAAATTTCGACGTAGCCCAGATGATGGCGAGACACTCCTTTTCTGTTGTGGAATAATTTGCTTCTGCTTTGGATAGCGATCGGCTGGCGTAACTAATAACCTTTTCAAGTCCGTCAGCCCTCTGCACAAGAACGGCGCCAAGACCTACGCTGCTTGCGTAAGTATGTATTTCTGTCTCGACAAATTCGTCAAAATGGGCAAGTAACGGAGGCGTCTGGAGGCGATGTTTAAGCTCCTGTAAAGCGTGTTTCTGTGGCGTTTCCCACTTGAACTCCACGTCGGCTTTGGTAAGGTTAGTGAGAGGATCGGTGATGCGGGCGAAGGTTTTCATGAACCGCCTATAATAGGCGCACAGGCCCAGAAATCGGCGCACGGCTTTCTTGTCAGTGGGCGGCGGGAAGTCAGCGATGCTGTTTTCGTAGATCTGGACGAACTCCAGACTTGCTGATAACGTGTCCCAGAAACAAGAGCTCCTCATACGCAAATCTGCACTTTTCTGGCTTCAGTGTGAGTCCGGGAGTCTTGATGGCTTGAAGTACAGTTTCAAGGCGCCGAAGATGCTCGTCGAAACTCGAGGAAAACACGACGACGTCGTCCAAGTACACAAGTCAAGTCTGCCACTTCAATCCTGCCAGTACTGTATCCATAACGCGTTGAAAAGTTGCAGGCGCTGAGCAAAGGCCGAAGGGCATCACCTTAAACTCGAAGAGGCCGTGCGGTGTTATAAACGCCGTCTTCTCTCGGTCCCTTTCGTGGACTTCGATTTGCCAATTGCCAGTCTTGAGGTCCATTGACGAAAAGTACTTGGCGTTATGGAGCCGATCAAGTGCGCCGTCTATTCGTAGGAGAGGATACACGTCCTTTCTTGTGATTTTGTTCAGGCGGCGATAATCGACGCAGAAACGTAAGGTCCCATCCGTTTTCTTCACTAACACCACGGGGGATGCCCATGCACTCTTGGATGGCTGGATAATGTCATCCCGAAGCATTTCATCAACTTGTCTCTTCATGGCCTCACGTTCTCGCGTCGAAACCCTGTATGGACTCTGACGGAGTGGTCTGGAATTTTCTTCGGTTATGAGGCGATGTTTCGTGATTGGGGTCTGCTGAATTTTTGATAACGACGAAAAGCAATCTTCGTATTGCAGGAGCAGGGCCTTGAGCTGTTCTTGCTTATCGTTCGAAAGTCTGTGATTGACGTCGAAAGCTATGGGAGGGGCTTGGTTCCTCTGAGCAGGTTCCGCAGAATCGGCGAGGGCGAAAGCACTGGTGGCTTCGACAACTTTTTTGATGTATGCGACCATTGTTCCTTTGTTCACATGTTTGTACTCATTGCTGAAATTCGTGAGCATAACCGTTGCTTTGCCTCCCAGCAGCTCTGCAATTCCTATTGCGACGCAAACATTTCGGGAGACCAACAGATGCTGACTGCCTTCAACGACGCCTTCCAAGTCAGGGTATTTAGGAGTGCCAACTGAAATAATGACGCTTGAGCGAGGCGGAATGGTGACTTGTTCTTCCAGCTCATTCAAGGCATGGTGACCTGACAGCGTGTGCGGCGGTAGAGCTTCTTCTGTGCATAATGTTATCGACTTTGTTTCGAGGTTGATGACAGCACCATGGAGGCATAAGAAGTCCATGCCAAGGATGACATCTCTCGAGCAAAGCTGCAGGACTACGAAGCCTGTAGGATAAATACGGCCGTTAATGGTAACTCTCGCTGTGCAGATTCCTGCAGGCGTTACGAGATGACCTCCGGCTGTGCGGATTTCAGGGCCTTTCCAAGCTGTCCTAACTTTCTTTAACTTCGCGGCGAACAACCCACTGATGACAGAATAGTCGGCTCCAGTATCAACGAGAGTGGTCACACTGTGGCCGTCGATAAGAACGTCGAGGTCGCTAGTTCGCCGTCTCGCATTACAGTTAGGGCGTGGCGTCGGGTCACGGCTGCGTCGGCTTATTCCGCTGCTTCCATGCTGCGTCGTCAGGCCACCTTCGGTAAGTGAGCTTTCGCCGTCAGGGCTTTGCTTGGTTGGCGTGGTGTTCGAAAAGCTCCGTCGCGGTGTCGTCATCGTCGTCAGATCTTCGGTAGTTTGTCGCACAGCAACAGCAACACCATTGGTTGCTGCCCTTAGTTTCCCGGATACGGGCTAGGAGACCGTATCCGGTGCGGTGACGTGCCGCGGCTGGGCGACGGCGACCGCGAAGGGCTTCGTGGTGTCCACCGAGTTCGTGTCAGGTAGTCGGCGATGTCACGTGGTCGTTCTCCTGGCTGTGGACGCGGTGCATTGACGGCGAAGCCACGAAGTTTCATCTGTCGGTACTGGCAACGGTGGTATGTGTGTCCGGCCACGCCGCAGTGAGAGCAGAGTGGGCGATGGTCAGGGGTGCGCCAGACGTCAGTCTTTCTTGGTGCACTGCGCTGGGCCGCTGGCGAACGGTATGACGTCGGTGGGGGTGGGGGCGGTGGTGGCGTCTGTCGACGGAAGTGCGATGGGGCGGCGTTTTGGCGTGGATGGGGAGGAGCGTTGTGGCGCAGTGCAGTGACGTAGCTCATAGCTTCCGGCTCGGGCAGTTGTGCGTGGGGAATTTGAAGCGATTGCCGAACTTCTCGCACAATGTCGGCGATCGAATCCACTTGAGGCTGCGCCGAAGGCAACAGCTTGCGCAGCTCTTCCCGCACGATCGCTCGGATCGTTTCACGCAGGTCTCCGGAGTTACTGGCTTGAGCAGTGCAGTCAGGCGACGATTATACTATCTGGTGCGCATTTCCAGCGTCTTTTCGATAGTGGTCACTTCGGCTACAAATTGTTGGACGGTTTTCGGTGGGTTTCTGATCAGTCCCGCGAAGAGCTCAAACTTTTTTCTCCTCAGGCATGTCCGGGTCAGCGTGACGGAATAGTTTGTTAATTTCTTCTGTGAAAATGACGACATTTAATTTGGTAGCTGAACCCGGGTCTCTATTAAAGCAGCGGTCCTCTCTTTGCGAGCGACGCTCGTGAACGTTTGCAGAAATGCGCCGCAGAAGACATCCCACGTTCGGAGCGTGGACTCACGATTCTCTAGCCAGGTTCTTGCGGTGCCTTCCAGGTAGAAGTACACACGACGGAGCTTTTCTTCGTTGTCCCAGTGGTTGAGGGCGGCCACACGGTTGTATGTTTCTAGCCAGGTTTCCGGGTCTTCAAACGATGACCCATGAAACGTTGGTGGTTCCCTGGGCTGATGAATGACGATCGCGGGCTGGGACACTCCGGTTGTCATTGTCGCTGCAGTAGAGGTCATGGCCTTGGCCTTTCGCGCCTTGTCTTGTAGAAGCCCGTACTCCAGTGGGAGACCTTGCTGTCGGCGGCCTGTTCGCTGCTCTTGGTAGGCGTCGGTGTCTTCTCCGCGACGTGGGCTGGGTTCACGGCTTGACGGGGGAGGTCGTTACATGAACGAAGCAGCACCTCCACCAGATGTCATGGGGTCGTGACGTGGCCGAAGACAGGAGACTTCGTGTTGGGATTTAACTGTTTGTTTGGGCGAACCTGTGCCCGGTAAATGGAAAGTCCAATTACAGCAGCAGTCAGCTGGCGAATGGAGCGTCGGCCTTCGATCAACAACTGACAAGCGGCGGAGCGCGTCGGCATTTATACTCTTGCTGTGGAATGTTCTAGCGTTATCGCTGGCGGTGGCGTAGGTTCCAGAACAATCTGTACCGTTCACACAGTGGGCGTGATCTTATCAAAATGATCTACTACACTCCGGAACCTTCTCGAAAACTGCAGGCGCGGATTGCGCTGAGAATAGTGTGGTGTTTTTGGACGATAACAAAAACTTGGGAAATGAAACGTGGTACGATATTTTATTTATTTATTTATTTATTTATTTATGTATTTACAGATACTGCTGTCTCGATACACGAGACAGCAGGAGTGGGTACATTAGGAAGAGGAACGGACATACATTAAGCAATACCAAAGAAAGATACAAAGCATTTAACACATATTACAAAATATGGTTAGGCAGTTCTTTCAAAAACAGTTCAATTGGTTTTTCGCGTAGGGAACTATCTAGGTTGTTCCAAATCTCAACAACGACTGGAAAAAAAGAATGCTTAAAGCAATTTACAAATGGCTGGAAGGGAACAATTTTGAGTGGGTAAGAACGGCGCGTGACTCGTTGTGCTCAATCACAAAAAGTAATTGATGTTTCAATGCAACTGCGGCTGTGTACAATCTTATGTAGCAGAGTGATACGGTCAAGTGTGCGTCGGAAAGCAAGGGGTTCTAACGACAATGAGCATGCGTGAGATGTGTTCTTATAACAAACTACGTCACCACGATGCATTCTGCGAATTTTTTTATATCCACGCATTATCAGCAGGTGAGTTATGTGTTGATTTGGCCGTTATTATTGACCATAACTTGAAATTTACAAATCATCCTAAAACAAAGTTATCTCATGCAAGACGCATGCTTATCAGAACATGTTCATTTTGTCTCGTTTTTTTCTTACTTTATTTCGCGTTTATACACTCGCACATCAATTACTGTATGACCTCATGGTGCTACACACGCAGTTTTCACCTTAAACCACTACAAGTAATTCTAACCAAGCACTTCTGTTAACCATGTTTCGGCCACCCACCTACAAAGCTACACAGTTGTTCAAAGAAAATAATATTGTTGATATTGACGCTCTTGTGAAATTCAATCTCGCCACTTTTTTTACCAGCTGAAGAATGAATCAATTTTGTTACCATTATTTCTGTTGTCTTTTCCAAATATAAGGCAACTCATTTAGCGCCGCAAAACAACTTCAATCGGGCAAAAATGTGAACTGAGTATGGCTAACAGACAGTTGTTTGCCGCTCTATCGTTATGGAATACTTTGCCATTTAATACTTTGCCAATTACTCC
Source organism: Rhipicephalus annulatus (assembly GCA_013436015.1). Lineage (NCBI taxonomy): Eukaryota > Metazoa > Arthropoda > Arachnida > Ixodida > Ixodidae > Rhipicephalus > Rhipicephalus annulatus. Next base: position 403,636 of record WOVY01010363.1, on the reverse strand, counting down.
ATGAATTAAGGAAGTTTCTGTTATGTGACATTCATGCTTCCGTCTAACTGGCTTTTCTCTTGTCATGTCAATCTTTCTCTAGTCTCTTGTTTTTTTCTTTTTCTTCTTATGTTATTATATTTATTTATATATATATATATTGTACATTCTTCTAGAGTTTACAGTTCTGATGACACATTGTTGATGTTAGAACATCACATATTTGTATGTGTATCTCATTCCTTCAAGTGCAAATGCATTTGTTAGTCAGGCTATGTCAGGCGTCTGTCGGGATCAGTCCACCAGCCTCTCACATAGCAACAGCTGCGAGCGAGCGCTTCCATAGCAACCGGAGCACCCACTGTGTCAAGCTTCGGCGCTGGCAGCTGTCAGCAACAGCTGTGGCCACGTGTGCTTATCCTCGCACCTAGCAACCGGAGGCTCAGATCCTTCGCTTGAACGTGCTTGGACGCCGTTTCAATGCAAGCATTTGAAACGCATTTGTAGCGCTTGCACTGGCAGCGTTTGTGTAACATTTGTGTAACGTTTAGGTTGATAAGACGCTGACACAATGCCGTTAGGCAGAATGACAGGGCGCAGTGTTTCGGCGCTTCTTCCCTCGTCGCTCGCTCTCTCTCCTCTCTGCATCGTACAATCTTGTCCGCTCAAACCACATCCTGAACCGTTCGCTTGCTGGGCACCTCTCAAGAACATTCCCAAGTGTGTGCTCGAAACGCCTCTGCGAAACACCAATGCCGAGCCGTCTCTCGCCCCTAGCAGCCAGAGCCTCCCCCCCCCCCCCGCTCCTTGACTTGTACCAGACTTGCCACCGCATCAATGCAGTGCATTTGAAACGCATCTGAAGCGTCTGTGCTGCCAGCGTTTGTATAGCACTTCTGTTGATAATACACTGACACAACGGCCATCAGGTACAATGACAGGTGCAGCGCTTCGCCTCTCTTTTTTTCGCCCTTCGCTTTCTCTCCTCTCTTCACCTCTTTCTACAGTCCGATGATGTAAAGCGTGCGCCTCATAGCAATGCCGACTAAATTTCAAGGCCGAAAGGCTGCCGCAGTGACGTCAGAGGTTGAGAGCCCAGTTGTCCAACTGAGCATGCTCAGTAAGACGTTTTTTTTTCACATCTTTTATTCAGCCCAGTCAAGCCGCAGCAGCTGCGAGAGCGGGAGCGTTGGTTCTCCTAAAACGTGAACGAAACACAGGCTTTCCACCGCGTAACTGGGCCTCTCCCCTCTGACGTCACTGCGAAAGCCTTTCGGCCTTGAAATTTAGTCGGCGTTGCTCATAGTCGACCTTTCGCTGCCTGGGCGTCTCTCAAGGCGATGGCAGAAGTCGGTGAAGACAAATGTCTGACGGCAACAGTACCCTTAGCAAAAAATTGGCAGCATGTCCACGCATTGAATGATGGGGAGTAGGGCGAGGCATCCGTCCATCCATTCGTTCTTGCTTCCATCCGTCCATGCGTCTGTCTGTATGTCCATGCGTCCATCCGCCCATCCGTGCATGCGTCTGTTCGTGCGTCTGTCCCTGCTTTCATCCACGCATGCACCCTTGCGTCCGTCCATGCGTCCATCCATGCATCTGTCTGTGTGTCCGTCTGTCCATCTAATCAACACTCCAAGTACTACCTTCTCGCATCTTTTCATCATATATTCCCCATATAGAAGCACCGCCATTCAGGGGACATTCCAAGGACTAAACGAAATGTGGCGAATGCACACTTTCTTGCGGCTTGCGCTCCTGTTCCACTTTCCACCTTTAACCACCTCTAGTTCATGGTATATACTAGTTCACTGTATTCATGGCACTGCGGCCCAACGCTCACTAAACCTTTCTAAAACCAAGAAGGTTACGCCAAGCGAGTATGACGTAGCAACATTTTCCTATCAGATGGTGATCAATGTACATGCCCATGGCTGCTAATGGGAAATGAGAGACAGGAGAATTCGGCTTTCAGCTTTTTACGACTTGCGCTTGGTATCTACTTCCCACATTTAACAACCTCGAGTTCATTCATGATATATACTAGTTCATTGTATTCATAGCACTGCGGCTGAACGCTCACTAAACCTTTCTAAAACTAAGGAGGGTAAACCCAGCGAGTATAACGTGGCAACCCTTTCTTGTCACATAGTGCCCAATGTACATGCCAATGGCTGCTAATGGGGATCGCAGCGTGCGCGTTAACTAAAAGCCGAATGCTCCTGTGTCTCACTCCCCATTAGCAGCCATTGGCATTACATTAAGCACTATTTTTTATTGTTCAACAACACACAGAAGAACTCTCACCGGCACCACCTTGGAATTCAACATGTTATACTTGTTACATACTACAACGGCTACGAGGCATGAAATGGTGTTGCTCTAAGAAGCTGCGCCCCTAATTGTGTAACTCAATCCAACCCGAGAAAGAAACCTCTCGCTGGAGGTGAAATCACTGCAGTACATTCACCATCATCATCAACAGAAGGAGAAGAAGTGGAAACAGGCTGTGAAGTCAAGAGCGCGTGAAGCCGAAGACAAGCGAGCAAAGCGAGCTGCCCATACTGAACTCCGTGCTCGGTGAGCTGCTGCAAAGCGCCAACGCCGAGCCGAGGGTCCGGAAATGTGTACTCGATACGCAGCTGTCAAACGCTAACACTAAACTGAAAACGCTGTTTGTTTTCTTCCCTTGAGTGAGTGAAACAGCTTTATTGTTGACCCGGCATAACAGGGAAAGAGGTAGAGAAATCATAGTATTTTTTATCTGTGCGCGCTAGCAACTAGAGCTGGAAAGGCACACCACGTTTCTCGCGAAAAAAAAAACTCCACGTGTCGTGAATGGTGCGGCGAAATAGGGTGCATGGCGTAATAATACAAAAATAAAACATTACTTTTCTAATTCTGGGTTTTCACGAGCGAAACTCCGTTATGGAAGCTACGCGTTGCATTAGCATTTCCTCACTATTCCCTATGGAAAGGGGGGGGGGGCATTTTTTCACCTCTTAATCAAATATTTTCGTACTGTTGTTGCCATTCGAATGCTTATGTTTGCATTTCAGAGCAGGTCCCATTTCAATGTATATTACGGGCCTGTATGTATATTATCATCATCATCATCATCCTGATTATGTCCACTGCAAGACAAAGGCCTCTCCCATGTTCCGCTGGTTAACCCGGTCCTGTGCTTGCTGCTGCCAATTTATACCCGCAAACTTCTCAATCTCATCAGCCCACCTAACCTTCTGACTCCCCCTAACCCGCTTCCCTTCTCTGGGAATCCAGTTAGTTACCCTTAACGAACCGCGGTTATCCTGTCTACGCCCTACATGCCCGGCCCATGTCCATTTTCTCTTCTTTATTTCAACTATGATATCCTTAACCCCCGTTTGTCCCCTAATCCACTCTGCTCTCTTCTTGTCTCTTAAGGTTACACCTACCATTCTCTTTCTATTGCTCGCTGCGTCGTCCTCAATTTAAGCTGAACCCTCTTTGTAAGTCTCCAGGTTTCTGCTCCGTAGATAATTACCGGCAAGATACAGCTGTTATATAACTTCCTCTTGAGGGATAGGGGCAATCTATCTGTCATAATTTGAGAGTGCTTCGCGAATGTGCTCCACCTCATTCTTATTGTTCTAGTTACTTCAATCTCGTGGTTCGGCTCTACGGTTATTACCTGCCCTAAGTAGACATAGTCTTTGACAACTTGAGGTGCACTATTACTTATCTCGAAGCGCTGCTCCTTTCCGAGGTTGTTGTACATTACTTTCGTTTTCTACAGATTAATTTTAGAACCCACCTTTCTGCTCTCCTTGTCTAACTCCGTAATCATGAGTTGCAATTCGTCCCCCGAGTTACTCAGCAATGCAATGTCATTGACGAAGCGCAGGTTACTAGAATAAGGTATTCTTCATTAACTCTTATCCCTAACTGTCCCCATGCTAGGCTTCTGAAAACTTCCTGTAAGCACGCGGTAAATAGGATTGGGGAGACTGTGTCCCCCTGCCTTACACCCTTCTTGATTGGTATTCTGTTGCTTTCTTTATGAAGCACTATGGTAGCAGTTGATCCCCTGTAGATTTCTTCCAGAATGGTTATATATACTTCATCTACGCCCTGATTCCGCAGTGTCTGCATGACGGCTGATATTTCTACTGAATCAAACGCCTTCTCGTAGTCTATGAAGGCTATGTATAGTGGTTGGTTATACTCTGGGTATTTCTCTATTACCTGATTGATAGTATGGATGTGGGCAATTGTTGAGTAGCCTGTTCGAAATCCTGCTTTTTGCTTTGGTTGTTCGAATTCTAATGTTTTCTTTACTCTGTTAGCAATTACCTTTGTAAGTAGCTTGTATACTACAGAGAGCAAGCTTCTCGGCCTGTAATTCTTCAAGTCCTTGTCATCTTTTTTCTTATGTATTAAGATGATGTTCGTGCTCTTCAAAAACTCTGGTACTCTTCCCGTCGGGAGACACCTCGTAAACAGGGTGGCTAGTTTTTCTAACACTATCTGTCCTCCATCTTTCAGCAGATGTGATGTAACCTGATCTTCACCAGCAGCTTTGCCTCTTTGCATGCTCTCCAAAGCTTATCTGACTTCTTCTATCATTACTGGTGGGGTGTCATCTGGGTTACTGCTAGTTCTTATAGTATTAAGATCGTGGTTGTCTCAGCTACTGCACAGATCTCTGTAAAACTCCTCCGCTATATTAACTATCCTATACATATTGGTAGTTATTTTGCCTTCTTTGTCCCTTAGTGCATACATCCGACTTTTGCCTATCCCAAGTTTCCTCTTCACTGCTTTGACGCTTCCTCCGTTTTTCATAGCGTGTTCAATTCTCTGCATGTTATACCTTCTTACATCGCATACCTTACGTCTATTAATCAACTCCGAAAGCTCTGCCAGTTCTATTTTGTCTGTTGTAATTGACACTTTCACGATTTGGCGCTTCTTAATTAGGTTCTTCGTTTCCTGGGAAAGCTTGCCAGTTTCCTGTCTAACTACCCTGCCTCCAACTTCCACTGCACACTCTGTAATGGTACTCGTCAGATTATCATTTATTGTATCTACGCTAAAGTTGGTTTCCTCCCTAAGAGCCGAGTACCTGTTCTGCAGCGACACTCTGAATTCCTGTACTTTCCCTCTCAGTGCTAGCTCATTGATTGACTTCTTGCGTATCAGTTTCTGTCGTTCCTTCTTCAAGTCTAGGTGAATTCGAGACCATACCATTCTATGGTCACTGCATGGTGCCTTGCCCAGCACTTCCACATCCTGCACGATTCCTGGGTGTGCAGTCAATATAAAGTCTATTTCGTTCTTATTTTCGCCATTAGGGCTCCTCCATGTCCACTTGCGGTTTTCTCGTTTTCGGTAGAAGGTATTCAAAATCCGTAAATTATTGCGTTCTGCGAATTCCACTAGTAGCTCACTTCTGGCGTTTCTAGTACCGATGCCATAATCTCCTACTGCCTGGTCTCCAGCGTGCTTCTTTCCCACCTTTGCATTAATGTCGCCCATCACTATAGTCTACTGTCTTTTTACCTTACTCATTCCCGATTCCACGTCTTCATAGAAGCTTTCAACTGAAGTGTCATCATGGCTGGATGTAGGCGCGTAAGCCTGTACTACCCTCGCCTTGTATCTTCTATTTAGTTTAATTACGATACCTACCATCCTTTCATTATTGCTATAGTATTCTTCTATGTTGCCAGCTATGTTTCTGTGAATTAGGAACCCCACTCCCAGTTCTCTTCTGTCTGCCAAGCCCCAATCAGTTGCCAAGCAACTGACCGCCGCCGTGGTCAGTTGCTTCGCAGCTGCTGGGGACTGAGGGCCGTGAGTTGTTTGACGTATGCATGTGGGAGGTAGTGGCCAGATACTGCACCAGGGTGGCCAATCCTTCTCTGGTGAGGGAGTGCGCTCCCGGCGGTGGTTGCCGGTGAGGCCGCACCCCAGGTCTCTTAATGCAGTTCCATCAACACGCGGATTTTTTTTAATCCGGTTGGGAAATGCGCGGCACCGAGATTCGAACCACGGACCTCTTGCATGCGAGGAGGATGCTCTAGCCACTACGCCATCGCCGCTCTCTTTATATATATATATATATATATATATATATATATATATATATATATATATATATATATACAGGACCCCATACTACGGTCCTATATATTATGCTTGTTTATTGGAAAATGAAAGTATAAAACTTGACTTTCTATTATTTCGTTGGGGACGGTAAACCCCACATACACTGAATCAATAAAAAGGGGCCATAAAGATACATACTACAACTTCAAATGGGGAGACCTGGCACGGAAGTGGCTGTAGTGCACCAGCGCGAGCAGATGTTGGTAGTTTTCTACATTAGCAGGCTCTGCAGGACGCGACGTACGTACCCCGCTACAGTAGTGGTAATTCCAGGCCAATGAAAATGACTTCAAAGGCAGTCTTAGGTTTTATATTGAAACGGGTGGGCGGTAGTGAAATAATCATAAAACGTTCTGAGGACGAAGAACATAAGAGATTGGGAAGAACGGTAACCCAGCGCTGACCATCAAGATTTTGAATTCAGCAATACAGCATCAAGTTGTGCATAAGGAAGGGGTATGGTAGGCTCAAAGATAAATGTAAGTTTTGGCGTAACAAGTTAGAAATGGTTACAAGTATGCGTATAAAGTTTTACGCGGTCGAAAAAAATGCCACTGGGTATCAAGTGACAACCTTCTTTAAGCCAAGGTCACCTATCTTTCCTATGTCCCATTCGCAAATTTCCAAGGGGATTCACCTATTGAATGCACGTGTACCTTTCCTCTGCAACTACAAAAAGAAATAAAATTATATGCAGCCATGGTGTAGTAGGCTCATAGGTTACATCTGAACTAAAACATATTACCTTTAAATGAAGGTCTTCTCAAAAATAAAATTAGTGCAAATTAGTGCGCGGGGTCACAGAGAGTGTGTGTACTTGTGTAAGTTTTTCACAGCGTCAGATCATAGGAAATCCTAATTTTTAAAGATTGTTTCTAATTTGTTGTTGGTCGCGCATGCAAAGTTTGCGGAAATTTATTCATTATTGTTGAAGGAATCGTACATTGAAGTTGCAAAAATAATAAAACGCTGTTTAAGAAAAATAAAGTTTACCGTGTGCGTATAATGCTTGCGCCAGAGGGGCGTGGTGCACTTCGCCGCGTATTTGAGGCCATTTAGATTGGCCGCCCGAGCTCAAGTTTCCGCAGGTTCGTTCCCCTGAGTACAATAGGTGTTTTGGCGTCGAAACTGCAAATTATATTGGGGCTGGGTGAGGGGGTCACCCTATTATACCGCCTTCAATTGCGTGTGTTCGCGTTGGAGCCTCGCATTAGGTCGACGCAAATAGCCAGCAGGTAGCCTGTCATACGCTGACCGAAAGGATCAGCCAGCTGACGAGAAGGAAAGTCTGGCTCGTCGTTCAAACGAAGCTGATCGACATAAGCCGGAGAAGACAACGATGTAGAAGTGGGCTTCAAGAGCGTGTTGTAACAAGTGATTACGGAACGCTGAGTGGGGCTCCAGGTAGTGGGCAGTGACAAAGAGCGCTGGTGTCACTATGATCTTTGTTGCACTTCGGGGTGATGTAGAAATCATGCTCCCAGAGGCGCAGAATCCAGTGGCCTAGCTTGATAGTCTTCATTGTCGAAAGCCAACATAGCGCGTGGTGGTCGGTGATAATCATAAAATGGTGGCCGTGCAGACAGGCACGAAACTTCTGCAATGACCAAATCACAGCAAGGCACTCCTGCTCGGTGATCGTGTAGTTTCTCTCGTCTGCAGAGAGTACGCGGCTCGCGTATGCAACAGCTTACTCTCCCGAATAGTTGTATTGTAGAAGCACGGCCCTCAAACCGTGACCACTAGCGTCTGCCTGCAGAGTGGTCGTTTCGTCCTCGTGAAAATTGGAGGAAAATACAGGGGTGGTCGAGAAGACACTCTTCAACACCTCAAAAGCCTTTTCACATTCCTGACGCCACTCACACTGTAAGGCACACCGAAACCAAGTAGCTAATGGTGAGACACCGCTGGGGAGGCAAAATATTGTATGAATCGCCGAAAGTAAGAGGCGATTCATACCTTTCCACGATTCATACCTACATGCTATTGAAATGATATCTCGATTATGGCTTTTAAAGGGCCAGTAAACAGGCTTTGATATTTTACACCATCCAAACAAGCTTGACAATTTTTCGAGTACACAATGGCGATGTCTTTTTTATGAATAATACAGTGCTCCGGGTTTCACAGAGCCACCACAAGTTGAAAAAAATGTTTACCGTGCTCCTTTCCTACGCCTTACGTGTAGTGAGGTGAAGTCGCCGATCTATAACTTGACGGGCACGCAGCTCGACGTTTGGTCTAAACCAGGTCTCGACAAGCAGCACTGAAATTACGTCAGTTCCGGTCCCCACCCACCATTATGAAACTGTCCCTCGTTTCTTGGCACTGCGGTGATGCAGTGGCAAACAGTAAACAACCAGGGGTGTAGTCGCTGCGCCAATCTATTGTTTTTTGTTCAAATAACCGAATAAAATTTTTCCGCAATTGCACCCCAGGCGCCGAAGCAAAAGTAAGTGCGTTGCGACTGACAGAGCGTGCCTTTTTTTATGACTGGCGTCGTGCCATGTTTTTGAAGTTGGTGGAGTCACGACGACGGGATACGCCTTCTTTTCCCTGTAAGAAAAAAGCTGTAACGAGGCCACCCGAAAACGAGAAAACAGCTGAAACCAACGTTGTAACTCCAGTAAGTTCCTCAATGTATCACGTTACGTAAAATTCTTGACGCAGCAAATTCACAAACACTGCATATATTTATAATTGTAACAGTTTATTGAACTCGGAAATGTTTGCTGGCTCTTTATGGTCTATTGTGCTTAGTATCTTGGCCGAATGTTTTCCAAAAAAATACATAGAAAGTCACTTTCCGCGAGCATGTCAAGCAATCCAGGGCATCTTTAGCGTGGTGAAAAAAGGCGCTGGGTGTAACGCTATTGGTGGCGTTTTTCAAAAATTGATTACGAAGCAATGCCTGAATTTTCGCTAATTGCACTTCAGGTACTCAATGCTGACAACGTTCTTATGCTATAAAACACGATTACATTTAAGTGACCAGCTAATTTTTTTTACCTCACACACTTATGCGTATCAATTGTAAACTTATGGGGTGATTATTCAAAAGCTAATTGTAGCGCAACGATACGTTATTCGCTAATTGCACCCTAGTGGCATGTACGATAGGGCAATCTGTCTTTGTTTTTGCAATTTCGCTGGATTGCGTTTGGCGGGTTTTTTTCCTGAAGAGCTTTTTCAAATCAATAGTTTGGCAAAGCAGCATTGCAGGAATAAAGAAGTCACCTGTTCGTAAATCGATGATAAAGTGGACGTTGATCATAATAAAACCTCAGAAAAAGTTAGTAGATGTGATGAGATTATGTCAATGAAGCATCAGGTATTTCATAAGTGTAATAAATGATTACCACAAACGTAACTATGTAATTTAGACCTATGGGGGAAACACTCTCAATGTAGAAGCACATATGTGGTACAGTACAGATAGTGTTTTGATAGGAACAGTCACAATAAAGTGGTAGATAACAATTTTATACTGTCACGGGGTCGTGACGTGGTTGAAGGCAGGAGACTGAATGGTCAGATCAAAAAGTTTATTTCATTGAACTGTGCCCGCTAAATATAAGGTCTGGCCGCCGAGTTACTTCACAAGCTGTCGGGTTACGGTAGCACACTTGCACTACCAGTGCAAGTATGCTACCGTAACCCGACAGCATGTGAAGTAACCCGACGGCATATGAAGCGTTTGCTGCCGATCAACTGACAAGTGGCGAAGCGCGTCGACATTTATACACTTGCCACCGAATGTTTTAGCGTTATCGCTAGCGGTGACGTAGCTTCCAGAACAATCTGTGCAATTCGCAGAGTGGGCTTGATCTTGTCGAAATTATCTACTACAGTCTTCTCAAAGACTGCAGGCGCGGTTTACCTTGAGTATTGCGTAGTGCATTGGGGCGATAACAAAACTTGAGAAAAGGAACGTGGCATTGCCGCCTCTGAAAAAGGCATCGTCCCGATGCTTTAACGGAAGATGAAAGTCAACAACAATGCAAGAAAGTACAAGGAATAAATTATGATACCGCAATATTTTAAAAAGTGCCGCCGTATTCACGAAGTGATTGATGATGAGTGGGGGAAGCTCTGGAGGTAAACCTGGTAAATCAGGTTTCCCTCAGGAGCTTCGCCCATTCAAAATGTACGAGCCTCCATACATTTTTGCCCAAAACGTACAAACCTCCGTACATCTTGCCCACTCAATTTCATTACAACGCTCCCCCTACCGTACGTTGCCACACTAAATCAAACGATTGCCTTCCGCCAAGGAGACGCGCCATATTAGACATCATTCCTATTTTATAATATCTCGCATATTTCATCATCAACTACAAGTACTGCCATCTAGCATATAACATCTTGCATCTTTTTATCATTAGCTACAAGTACCACCATCTAATGAACACTGCAAGCACTAAACGAGAGGTGGCTACATACAGGGGACGCAGAGCCCACGCTTCAAAGAGCTTTGCCATCAAAAGACACCGTTTCAGTTTGCTAACGCGCATGAAACGGCTTGAGACGCGTGACATGAACGACTTCAGGTCGTGATCGGCGTCGCTGAGAGTTCGTGATACCGTCAGGGACAACCTCGTAATCGTGTGGGCCGAGACGTCAAACCACCCTGTACGGTCCGAAGTACCGTCGCAGAAGCTTTTCACTTAGTCCACGTCGGCGTATCGGCGTCCACACCCAAACACGTTCACCGGGCTAGTATTCCACGAAGCGTCGTCGAAGATTGTAACGGCGGCTGTCGGTCATCTGTTGGTTCTGGATACGGAGGCGCGCGAGTTGTCGGGTTTTTTCGGTGCGCTGACGGTACCTACCTACATCGAGGTTTTCTTCGTCGCTGACGTTGGGAACATAGCATCGAGCGTCATTGCCGGGCTACTTCCGTAGACAGATTTGTATTGAGATATCTGTGTCGTATCCTGCACCGCCATCTTGTATGCTAAGGTCACGAACGAAAAAATGGCGTTCCACGTCTTGTGTTCGACATCGACGTACATTGCCAGCAAGTCGGCGATCGTCTTGTTTAGCCGCTCGGTCAAGCCATTGGTCTGTGGTTGGTACGCTGTCGTCCGGCAGTGGTTTGTCTGGCTGTATGCCAAGATCGCTTGAGTTAGGTCAGCAGTAAGTTTCATTCTTTTGTCGGCGATGAGGACCTCCGAGGTGCCGTGACGTAGGACGATATTTTTGACGAAGAACTTAGCTACCTCGGATGCACTGCTTTTGGGCAGGGCTTTTGTCTCGGCGTAGTGGGTGAGGTATTCGGTAGCTAAAACGATCCACTTGTTTCCTGAAGCCGACGTCGGGAACGACCCCAGTAGGTCCATACCAATCTCTTGGAATGGTCGGCGAGGTGGTTCAATGAGCTGCAGAAAAGTCACTGGCCTTGTCGACGGTGTCGTGTGTCACTGGCAGTCCCGGCATGTCCTCACATAACGAGTGACGTCGGCGGTAAGACCTGGCCAGTAGTACCTTTCTTGTATCCTCGCTAGCGTGCGAGAAACAACGAGTTGCCCTGCCATCTGGTCATCGTGCAGCGCCTGCAGGAGTTGTGGTGGCAAAGCTGAAGGCACCTCTAGGAGGTACTTGGCTCGAAACGATGAGAACATTTTTTTTTGAGAAGACCGTTTTGCAGGAAGAACGACGAAAGTGCGTGGTTGAATTCCTTCGGAGCTTCAGCAGTCCTGCCTTCAAGGTATTCTATTAGGGCCCTGAAGTCTGGGTCGGCCCATTGTCGTTTAGCGAAGTCGTCGGCAGTTAACGTTCTTAAGAAGTAGTCGTCATCCGGGTCGTCGGGCGGTGGTTGGTCGACAGCCACACGAGAGAGAGAGTCGGCGTTGGAGTGTTTTTTGCCGGAGTTGTGAACGATGGTAATGTCCTATTCTTGAAGTCTCAGGCTCCATCGTGCAACCCGACCTGAAGGGTCCTTCAAGGTGGCTAGCCAACACAAGGCGTGGTGGTCGCTCACAACTTTGAAGAGCCTGCCATAGAGGTAGGGGCGAAATTTCGACGAAGCCCTGATGATATTGAGGCACCCCTTTTCTGTTGTGCAATAATCGGCTTTTGTTTGTGTCGTAAACAATAACCCTTTCCAGTCCGTCCGCCCTCTGCACAAAAACGACACCGATACCCACGCTGCTTGCGTTACAGTGTATTTCTGTCTCAGCAAATTTATCGAAATGGACGAGTAACGGAGTCATCTGGAGGCGATGTTTTAGCTCCTAGAAAGCATGTTCCTGCGGCGTTTCCCACTTGAACTCCACTTCGGCTTTGGTAAGGTTAGTGAGTGGATCGGCGATGCGGGCAAACGTTTTCACGAACCGCTTATATTAAGCGCACAGGCCCAGAAATCGGCGCACTACCTTCCTGTCAGTGGCCCCGCCGCGGTGGTCTAGTGGCTAAAGTACTCGGCTGCTGACCCACAGGGTGCGGGTTTGAATCCCGGCTGCGGCGGCTGCATTTCCGATGGAGGCGAAATTGTTGTAGGCCCGTGTGCTCAGATTTGGGTGCACGTTAAAAAACCCCAGGTTGTCTAAATTTCCGGAGCCCTCCACTGCGGCGTCTCTCATAATCATGTAGTGGTTTTGGGACGTTAAACCCTGCATATCAATCAATCAATCCTGTCAGTGGGCAGTGGGAAGTCGGCGATGGCGGCTGTTTTCCGCGTATTGGGACAGACTCCAGACTTGCTATAGACGTGTTCCCGGAACATGAGCTCCTCGTACGAAAATGTGCACTTTATTGGCTTCAGGGTGAGTGCGGGCGTCTTGATGTCTTGAAGTTTATCTTCAAGGCACCGAAGATGCTCGTAGAAACTCGAGGAAAACACGGCGACGTCGTTCAAGTACACAAGGCAAGTTTGCCATTTTCATCCTACCAGTACTGTATTCATAACGTGTTGAACAGTGGCAGGCGCTGAGGAAAGACCGAAGTTCATCACCTTGAACTCGAAGAGGCCGTCCGGTCTTATAAACGCCATCTTCTCTCGGGTCTCTTTCGTCAATTTCAATTTGCGAATAGCCAGTCTTGAGGCCCATTGACAAAAAGTACTTGGCGTCATGGAGCCGATTCAGTGCGTCGTCTATTCGTGAGAAAGGATACACATCCTTTTTTGTGATTTTGTTCAGGCGGCGATAATCGACGCAGAAAGGTAGGGTTCTATTCTTTTTTTTCGCTAACACAACGGGGGACGCCCATAGACTCTTGGACGGCTAGATGATGTCAACTCGTAGCATTTAATCATTTTATCTCTTTATGGCCTCGCGTTCTCGCGTCAAAACCCTGTACGGGCTCCACCGGAACAGTCTGGCATTTTCCTCGGTTATGATGCGATGTTTTGTGATTGAGGTCTGTCGAATTTTTGATGACGACAAAAAGCAATCTTCGTATTGCAGGAGCAGGGGCTTGAGCTGTTCTTGCTTACGCTTTGCAAGGCTGGGATGGATGTCGAAAGCTGAGGGAGGGGCTTAGTTCCTCTGAGCAGATTCCACAGAATCGGCTAGGGCGAAAGCACTCGTGGCTTCCACAGTTTCTTCGATGTATGTGACCGTCGTTCCTTTGTTCACGTGTTTGTACTCATTGCTGAAATTCGTGAGCATAACCCTTGCTTTACCTCTCCGCAGCTCTGCCATTCCTCTTGCGACGCAAACATTGCTGGTGACCAACAGCTGCTGACTGCCTTCAAGGACGCCTTTCAAGTCAGGTAATTTAGGAGCGCTGACTGAAATTACGATGCTGGAGCGAGGTGCAATGGGGACTTGTTCTTCTAGCACATTCGAGGTGTGGTTTCCTGATGGCGTGCGTGGCGGTAGTGCTTTTTCTGTGGATCACGTTATTGACTTTGTTCTTAGATGGATGACTGCACCAAGGAGCATAAGAGGTCGATGCCAAGGATGACATCTCTCAAGCAATGCTGTAGGACTACAAATTCTGCAGGATAAATATGGCCGTTAATGGTGACTCCCACTGTGCAGATTTCTGACGGCGTTACGAGATGACCTCCGGCTGTGTGGTTTTCACGGCCTTCCCGAGCTGTCCTAACTTTCTTCAACTTCGCGGTGAACGACCCACTCATGACAGAATAGTCAGCTCCAGTATTGGCGAGAGCACTCAAATTGTTGCCGTCGATAAGAACGTCGAGGTCACCAGTTCGCCGTCTCGCGTTGCAGTTAGGCCGTGGCGTCGGGTCACGGCAGTGTCGGCTTGTCGCGCTGCTTCTATGTTGCGTCGTCAGGTCACCTTCGGTAAGTGAGGTTTCGTCGTCAGGACTTTGCCTGGTTGGCGTGGTGTTCGAAAAGCTCCGTCGCGGAGTTGTCATCGTCATCAGATCTTCGGTAGTTCGTCACACAGCAACAGCAACACCATCGGTTGCTGCCCTTAGTTTCCCGAATACGGGCTAGGAGACCGTCCCCACGTTGGACCAGAGCACTGCCGGTTGTGCGGTGACATGCGGTGGCTGGACGACGGGGAACTGGAAGGACTTTGTGATGTCCATTGAGTTCCTGTCAGGTAGTCGGCGATGTCACCTGGCCGTTCCCCTGGCTGCGGACGAGGTGCATCGACGGCGAAGCCACACAGTCCCATCTTTCGCTACTGGCACTCGTGGTAGATGAGCCCGGCCTCGCCGCAGTGGTAGCAGAGTGGGCGGTTGTCAGGTTCACGCCAAACGTCGGTTTTCCTCCGCGCACTGCGATAGCCCGCTGGCGAATGGTAGGACGTCGGTGGGGGTGGTGGCGGCGGTGGAGTCAGGTGATGGAAGTGCGACGGAGTGGCGCTTTGGCCTGGATAGGGAGGAGCGTTCTGGCTCACCGCAGCGGCGTAGCTCAGAGATTTCGGCTCGGGCAGCGGTGCTTGGGGAATCAGAAGCGATTGCTGAACTTGTTCTCGCACAATGTCGGCGATTGATTGCATTTGAGGCTGCGCCGAAGGCAACAGCTTGCGCAGCTCTTCCCACACAATTGCTCGGATTGTATCACGCAGATCTTCGTAGTCAATGGCTTGAGCAGCATTGCAGTCGGGGGTCGGGCATTGGTTATATTTACTAGTGTGCATATCCAGGGTCTTTTTGATAGTGGTTGCGTCCGCTACGAATTCTTGGATGGTGTTCGTTGGATTCGTCATCAGCCCCGCGAAGACTTCCTGTTAAACCCCTCGCATGAGGAAGCGAACTTTCTTATCCTCAGGCATTCTTCTCCTCAGGCTTAAATTTACTAGCTCATCAGGCTAAATTTATTATTACGTGACATGACTGTATAGCAAACCTAAAAAAAATTGGCAGCATATCCACGGAGTGAATGATGGAGAGTGGGGCGAAGCATTTGTGCATCCATTCGTTCTTGCTTCGGTCCGTCCATGCGTCCGTCTGTGCGACTTTTCATGCGTTCATCCGCCCGTCCGTGTGTGCGTCTGTTCGTGCGTCTGTCCCAGCGTTCGTCCGTGCATCCGCCCCTGCGTTCGTTCATTCGTCCATCCATGCATCTGTCTGTGTGTCTGTCCGTCCATCTATTCAACACTCCAAGTACCACCATCTCGCATTTTTTCATCATTCATTCCCCCTGTAGAAGCACCGCCATCCAGCGGACTTCCAGGACTAAACGAGAGGTGGCACATGAATACTTTCTTACGGCTTGCGCTTTGAGTCTACTTCCCACATTTAACCACCTCGAGTTCATGGTATATACTAGTTCACTGTATTCATGGCACTGTGGCCCAAAGCTCGCTAAACCTTTCTAAAACCAAGGAGGTTACACCCAGCAAGTATAACGTAGCAACCTTTTCCTGTCACGTAGTGCTCAATGTATATGCCGATGGCTGCTAATTAGTAATCAGACACAGGAGACTTCAGCTTTCAATTTCTTACAGCTTGCGCTTCGTATCTACTTCCCACTTTTAAGCACATCGAGTTCATTCATGGTATATACTAGTTCATTGTATTCATGGCACTGCGGCTCAACGCTCGCTAAACATTTCTAAAACTAAGGAGGGTTCACCCAGCGAGTATAACGTAGCAACCCTTTCTTGTCAGATAGTGCTTGTCAGATACATGCCAATGGCTGCTAATTGGAATCGCAGCATGCGCGTGAACTAAAAGCCGAATACTCCTGTCTCTCATTCCCCAATAATAGACATTGGCATGCACCCTGAGCACTATTTTTTATTGTTCAACAACGCACAGAAGAAATCTCTCACCGGCATCACCTTGGAGGTCAAAATGTTATACTTGTTACATACTACAACGGCTACGAGAGACGAACTGGGGCCGATATAAGGAGCTTCGCCCCTAAAAATACGGCATATGCATAGAGAGCATGATGGTCAACGGGGCAAACCGTGCATCCGTTCGTCCGTCAGTCTGTCTGTTTGACTGTCTGTCCGTCTGTCTCTCCGTCCATCCGTCTGTATCTTTGTCTTCCCATCACTCTGTGTGTTTGTCTGTCCGTCCGTTCGTCTGTCTGTCTGTCTGCCTGTCTGTTTGTCTGTCTCTCTGTCTGTCTGTCTGTCTCTCCGTCCATCCGTCTGTCTCTTTGTCTCCCCATTATTCTGTGTGTTTGTCTGTGCATCCACTCATCTGTTTGGCTTTCTGCCTTCCTTCCTGCCTGCCTGTCTGCCTGCCTGCATGTCATGCCACACAATTTCGGAATTTTGTGCTTTCAAATCTGCAAGCCGTTTCGGATGCTGTCGTATGGTATCACTCAACACATAGATAGCATACAATAATAGATTGTAAATATATTGAGCTCCTCAATAATGAGAACAAAAAACAATGAAAAATAGTCATTTGAAATTGTTATCTACCACTTTATAGTAATGGTTCACATTGAAACACTATCTGTACTGTACTACATAGGTGTTTCTACATTGAGAGCTTCCCCAGTAAGATTAAATTAACTGTTATATTAGCGATAATTATTCATTACAGTTATGATATTCCTGATGCTTCACTGATATAATGAATATCGCATATAGAGACCATTGCTGAGGTTTTACCTTGATCAATGTCCACTTTCTCATCGATTTATGGAGAGGTGACTCCCTTATCTCTGTAATGCTGTTTTCATGCAATAATAATTTGAAAAAGCCCTTCAGGTTGTAGGATAGCACAGGTTGTGCTATCCTAATGCCTCTAGGTTGCAATTAGCTAATAACGTATTGTTGCGCTACAATTAGGTTTTCAAAAATAACGCCATACATTTTACATTGATGCACATAAGTGCCTCGGGTGAAATCCAACAGGTTCATTAAAAGTAATCGTGTTGTACATCATGATAACGTTGTCAGCATTAGGTGGCTGAAGTGCAATTAGCAAAAAGTCAAGCATTGCTCAGTAATCATTTTTTGAAGAACGCTCCCATTAGCGTTATGCCCAGCGCTTTCCTTTGAGGTCAGATTTGCCGCAACAGAGATATGCCACGTTGCTGGGCATGGTAAGAAAGGAAGCGAACATTATCCTGCCTCCAAAGAAAGTGCCTTAACCTTCACGTGTGACTTAACTACGTTTGAATAGATTAATGTGATTGGTGTCTCAGGTCATTCAACCTAAGGCTAGAATTTTGAAAGTTTCTGGTGTTGGGGACCCCGATAGCCCCCAATAGTTCCGCGGTCATGTAACTTTGAAGAATTTTTATGTCGTGCACAGTATTTAACAACCATTAACGGGGAGAAACGTGATGACCAGACTCATAGGAAAAGGTATTGCGTTTGTAAACTTGAGCTACAGCAAATCAAGAACGGCTGTATATCTCAAGATTTGGCTCTGGTTTTCCGAAACAACCATTTGTTATGCGACAGAAGTGAAGCTTGCTAGCATGCTTGGCCGTGAACCCAGCAAGAGTTTTGTTCAGCTGATGCCTGTAGACTTCTCGTCGCAGCATAGTGTAAGCAGATTTATGCTGCGTGCTCGCACTGAGTGTTTGGACGTACAGGTCTTGCGAACAACACCTACCAATAAGTAAGCAGGCTGATGTGTTGTGATGCTAGGATCGATGAGTTGAGTTTGATTATTGCATACGCTAGCTAATTTTCATAAGTGCGAAATGTAGTAACAAAGTGCTTAGGTTTAGGTGTAATAATGGCAGAGAGGGCGTTTCACTTTGCACGTTTCAAGTGTGCGGTGGGTTGAAGCTCAATGTAAACAGAAGTGGCAATCGGGGTGTGTGCACCCTTTGCCCGTAGTCGTCATAGCGCCTCACACTTCAAATCAGTTTAGATGCATGTGAAAAAGCCCAGGTGGCCGCAATTGATCTGGACTCTCAGCCCCCAGACTACCTCCTAATGATATCATAATTTCAGCACGTAAAATATTATATTCTAACATGCACCTGAGCCGCCGTTCATAAATACAGCTGCCTCTTTGAAAATGAGTACGAGTTAAAAAAAAGAACAAAGGTTGTAAAAAAATTTCAATCATTTCTCAAAATTACACACGGTTATCAAAGGCGAATGTCGCTGAAACCAAAACACGGTCAATACTAGTGCGTATTGTGTAACATGACGAAGACCAAGCGAGCTGTCAAAACAACCAAAGCGACGATTGAATCACTGAACACGCTGCGTGATCATGCGTGGATGTTATGCGAAATTAAATATGCGCTGCAAGAAACATGCCCGGTAAAAGTGGTCATAAAATACCTTTTTGTTACTCATCCTTACGCTTTCAAAGGAGCTGGGAAAAATACGAGGTTGCATTGACCTTACAATACGACATCGTTGTCATCCGACGAAAACCTCGGCAAAAATGAAAGTTTGATAAACTGAAGACTGCGCATGGCAATGTTGACAGCCATTCAACAGGGCAAACCTACCTTTAGGCTCTTGACACTGAGCTCCTAATGCATTTACTACATTTAAAGTTGGTCGTGCCAAACTTGGCATCCAAGCAATCAAGATCAGAACACTATATACAAACGCACGCAAAAGCATGGTGGTGGTTTGGTGACAGCTCTGAGGAGACGCGACTGCCACACACAGCAAATGCGCGTTTTACCGGTAACATACATAAGGCATTCGCGCCGTCACTTCAGTTTTAATGCTATAGAATAGCGGCTGTTCACCATCGACACGCACATACCACTCGCTCAAAACCAATGTGTTTGGCAACCTAATTGTTTGGTCACGAAAATGTTGTAAGCAAATCTTTCTCGGTTCCGGTGAGATTCACATCGTGAAAACGTTTTTACAATCTTTTTATACCTTCGGAGCAAGCCCCAGAGGACGCTGCACGTGCAGGATGACCAGATTACAGCGCGTGCAGAGCATGTGAACGTGCTAAAAGAGCATAGGCAGTAGACGGGCGTGGCGTGAGAGCGACCGCTTTTCGCTAGAAAGGCTGCGAAAAGCGCGCGCCGCAGCGTCTCCTGGTTGATGCTGGGAGGACATTAGCGATCTGTTGGTCGTTTGGACATGACCGTGATGAATCCCCGTCCGCAGCGTTCGACGTTGCTAAGCGACGGGAATTACATTGGGCCTTATGATACAAAACGGTGGTGAAATAGCTTTATTTGGCCATGCGGTTCGGGCACGTAAAACCAAGGAGGATTGAAAAGTTGCTGGAGTGGAAATGATTGCGCAGAAATGAAGCCGTTCCTCTGGCAAAATGGCGGCTGTGGTGGCCATCTTACTAGGGGCATGATAAAATATCATCGTTTAGTGATTAGAAACGAAGCGTTTCCCTCGCACGCCCAACGAGTTTAATGTGGGAACATTGTCGGGTCACATAGTGCTCCAAGTGCGTCTTACAGTTACTAGTTTTCCTCAGTGAGCCTCTAACTGTAGGCAAAGTTCTTTGAAGATTCAGTTATCCATACTCGTTTCTGTGTGTTATTTCATCGGAAACAACTTTCGTTCTATATAGAACTAACGTAGAATTTACATAACAGATCAAAGCTACTTGATCTTCAAGTGGACACTATCAGAAAAGAGCATGTTTCCACCATCTTGGTAGTGGCAAAAGGTAGCTTCACTTCTGCTCGCAAGGTATTGCGGAAGCTTCGACTCCAGCAATTTTTCTTTAATCCTCCTTGCGTACAACGCATGGTCCCCGCACGACACCACCACTCTATGCGCTCATGAGTAAATATAATTGCATGACGTGGCGGCTCGGTCTATGGCAATAGTATATTGCCATGACATCCATGCCCTGTTTGTTGCTGAGTGTAGCCTTTGTTGGGATACTTTAAAGCAGAAATTTCTGTCTGTCTGTCTGTCTGTCTGTCTGTCTGTCTGTCTGTCTGTCTGTCTGTCTGTCTGTCTGTCTGTCTGTCTGTCTGTCTGTCTGTCTGTCTGTCTGTCTGTCCAACCACTCAGCCATGCAGCGAAAGTTTGAGCCCGGGCTCAACGCCCACCCATCGTTGTCTGGAAGCTGCATTCATGCTTGTGAACATTATCAAAAAAAGCAAATATTACGCTGATTTTAGGCACTATATTCACACGTAAGTACTGGGTAGTGTATTTTTAGACGTATGAACAAGTGATACTAAACACCGTAGTGTTTATTACGCGGCGCTAACAACGTGATGCTTTGAGTCAAAAAGCGGGTTTACGCTTCGCTGAAACGACATGGCGCTGCCACCTAAGTTATAAAACTAAGAGGGTGTGCAACCTCTGTGGGAGAATGCTTTCTTGTCCTATATTTCACTTTCTCTTCCACAATATTTCACTCTTTCTTTCTCTGTTTGAAGCCGAGTATAGAGATTCCTCCACAAAGACGAAAGGTTGAGGCGCAAGGTGAAATTACGACGCTCGAAGCAGATTCACATTAGAGAGTACTTGTACACCATACGAAAAAATAGCAGAACTCAAACCGAAATACGGCTTTTTAATAGTTTTACAAGTTTTCTTGCACGCAGACCATAAGGATGACTGAATACGAGCCAAACAAGGGGAAAAAAGGTAAAAAATGGCCGAGTGAGGCTCGAACTTTTGACTTCTAGAAGCACATCAGATAGCGAGTGAGCCTGCCAAGCGAAAACTACGACGCATCGGAAAATGTAAATGAGCGTTTATTTCTTCATGTCATTGGTAATGTTTGGGATGTGTCCATAATTTCTTGCCCAGAAGCACAGATTTGAGTGTCTCAGTGCTTGTGATAACCAACCAGACTGTAGTGCAAGTGCTTATAGTGTTTGTTTTATTCTTCTTGAGATCGCAACGTCTATCCGACATGTTGGACAGCCCAAAAAAAAACGCTAGCCCTCACGGAAGGCTCGGCACAGTCACAGCAATATCTAGAAGAACGGCCTTTTAGAGCTTTTTATAAACACTCATTGAGTAACTGCTGCAAGCACACTTGCCTAATACCAACTACGGCGTTTACAATGAAACAAATGTTTGAGTAGTAGGCCGGCATTCGTTCTGCTTCTCAAGACCACGATGTGATAAAAAGGGACGCCTTAAGAAGGGCTCTGAAATTGAGTACCATCTACATTGCGATGCAACGGTGAAGGCAAACTTTATTAGGCCCAGCAGACACGATGAAGCGACCACACTCGAGGCACAGAAACAAGGCAGGCCAACTTCAAGCACAAGACGAAGACGACGACTATTCATGATGATGAACATATGATGAACGCCGAAATGGCTCGACGAGCGTCCTTGCTAGTTTTGATTGGCTAAGTACTCAGTAGTCTTCCAGTCTTATAGGATCTTCAGTGCCTTATCTGTTATTCAAAGCCGGATCAGCTTCTTTTTCTTTTTGGCCTATTTCAAGGCGTACTAATGTCCAGGAATCCTCCTGATCAGGACCGTTCCCCATGAACGGCCTCTTTGCGGCATGATAACCTTCCTCTTGACATGTTTCTCCGCAGTGGTGTGAGCAGCATTCCCGTCACGCTGATACCTTTGTGTGGCCATTGATTATGTTGAATAACCGCAAGTCAATTCAGGAAAACCTTCACGGCGTGTCCCCAAACTACCCGACTATAACTGACGTGTGGTAGTTTGGTCGCGGTTGGATAGTATGCAGATCGCCAGACAAGGAATGTGTAAGAGAGCTTCTCGAATGTTAGTCCTTCGCATCAATTCCGGTGAGTGCGTTTGTGCCACCTCGTTTGGCTTGCAAAACAGGAACTGTACAAGGTGTACACGTGCAGCTGAGCCCTGCTGAAACTCAATAAAAGCTTTCTGAGGCAGTTGTAGTGGCAGTTTGTCGATGTCGATGCCATTCAGTTGTGGACAACAAGTGTGTCGCAACTTAGCCCGTGATATCCACTTTTGGTGGCACCTCATGCCCTTCTGAGATTAAAGTGTGCGCCCTGGTGTTTCGAGTAGATCAACTGGCATCTAGTCCGTTACAATGCCGGAACTGCTGGAACTCCGGTCATGGTGCCCGTGACTTTAAATCAGAGGGCCTATGCAGTAATTGTGGTGTAGTCCACAAAATGGAAAACATAGGGCACAAGAGGACATGTGTTGCTCGTGTGATGGACGACATGCTAATGACTACCCAGATTGTCCTACTAGACATCAAAAAATGCAAGTTCTTGAGGTCATTGGTAAAAGGACATGCTCTAGAAGGGAGGCAATAACAATTAGTAAGGAAAGAAAGTATGTGTATGCTGGCATTACTGCACGTCAAACGTTCACAGATACGAGCATTGCAAAAGAAGTCGAGGTAGCTGTTAGAGAATCAGCATCTCCGAATGTATTGCTCAAGTCGTAAGCAATCAAACTTCTAAGCTTATAATCCCGCAACCAAGTGGCCCTCCCGTGTGACATAAACACTCTACCGCCAATTAGATAAATTCGATAAGTGATTACGTGGATGCCTCTGATAGCTGCAATGACTCCGATGCATGATCATCGGCTATTGGTCAGGAACCCATGCTGAACTTGAACGTATCTACTGATGTGAAAATTTATGCCTGTGCTCAAAACCAAAGATGATTCCCGAAGAACGTTCAAACCGTACGTCCCAACAGGCGAGATTTTTGTCTATTTATTTATAATTTATTCTTTTTATTAGGGCATTCTCACAAAAATGCCTACGAAGGGGGCAAGCGAAGAGCGTATCCTAACTAGGCTTACTCTTCGTGAGGCACCTCAGGTGTGTAGAGCAAAACAGTACATAAAAAATTCAAGATCATACACACAAATTACAAAAAAAACAATAATCATTACAACAAGCACAGAAAATATTGGTTAAAGATTCAAACAAAGCTGTTCCTCAGCGATAAATACAAAGACGTTATCAGCACTATTAACATACACTGAAAGACATACAATTTCTGTGTATATAGTAAACAATGATATAAAAACAAAGGTTACAGCAGATATATTTGACACATCACCAATCTTCAGCACACGCTCCCCAAGTTTGGAATATCACGTTCATAATTTGCTTCTTAAATTTTGTACTGTTTTTCTATTACTTCATAAATCTTGTTGCACAGTAAAACAATTTGGTTATCAATTGACCGTATGCCATAGTTTGTCCGACACATTGGCCCCACCAACGCAACAGTACGTAGATTATATGCTAGATCTCTGCTATGTATCAGAAAAACTGTGAAAGTTGTTGCTAATTGTTCATAGATTAACATGGCTAGTTATACCTTGTAGCACTATGGAAATGGTATCACGTTGTGCAGACGAAAAAGTGACGTATTAGAGGGGGCCGAGGTAGTTAGACGTAGTGCACGTTTTATGAGAAGAATAATACTTTCACTCTTTGTTTTGTTACACTTCCCCAGACTAGAATACAATACATAGTTTGCGAGTGGATAAAAGAAAATACAACTGCCGTTTTACTCTCCCTGCAAGTAGATGCTGCAATCGTCGAATTACACTGATAGACCAGGATATCTTCAATCGAAGGTTATCCACATGCTCGGACCATTTCAGGTAACTGTGAAAACATACGCCCAAGAATGGAATTTTGTTCACCTGAGAAATACTCTCAACTTTGAAAATTAAAGAAACAGTTTGATCTGTAGGTCTTTTTTCTGCTTGAAGAGCATGAATTTAGTTTTTTTCGTAAATATTTTGACTTGTTTACTGCTAGCCATAATTTTAGTTCATCCAACCAAGAATTTGCAGTTGTCTCAATATCGGAGAGATTTAAACCAGAAAAGAATACATTGGTATCATTGGCGTACATGGCTGTGTTTAGTGTAGGCGGAATGCTAGCGATGCCGTTGATGTACGATATAAAAAGTAAAGGAGCCAGCATCAATCATTGTGGAACCCCATACTCAATTATACCTAATTCAGGTTTAAAATTATGAAGATGCAATTATTGTTTTCTTGTCCAGAGGTAGCTTTTCATTAGGTCAAGAGCAATCTCGCGTATTCCAATCATATGTAAATTTTCAATTATTATGTCATGCGTTATTGAATTGAAAGCCTTACGGAAGTCAAGAAATATTCCTGCTGCGTAAAGCTTCTTTTCACAATTTTTTAGTAGGCTGTCCTTAATACGGAGTAGGGCAGCCTGCGTTGATCTACCTGCCTGAAATCCGAACTGCTCTTCACAAATTACATTTCCGTTTGCTGCAAAAGAATACACCTCCTCATAAATGAAGCGTTCCGTGACCTTTGAGAAAAGGGGCGATATGTACATTTTATTGCCTCCTGTAAAAATAATTGTTACGCGAGCTATTTTCATAGAAGATGAAAAGTTTTCAGTCGAAAAGACCCTGTTACATATATAGGTGAGTGAAGCGACAATTAAATCAGTAATTGCCTTAATAGGTGTTACGGCAATGCCATCTCACCTGGTGAGCTATTCTTTAGTGAGCATATAGCAGTGGCATATAACAGCTCGGCGCTGTTCGTGGCGGTGGCGAAGCGTAGTCAGTCAGTCAGTCAATGAACATTATTTACAAATTGTCCTGAGGAGCCGATTTCCCTCAAGAGGGAGGGTCGGCTGCGGGCCGCACCCACGTGGGGACAGGAAGAGCGAGCCTTTCCGCCAAATTGCGGGCCCTCTGGACAGCCCGGATTTGGACCTCTCGGTCCGAGCTGGTAATTGCCGTCCTCCAGGCAGCTTCGGTGCTGAGAGGCTCGCCATCGCGCAGCGCTGCGCATTGCCAGAGCATGTGGGGTAACGTGCAACGTCTCTCTTCGCAATGAGGGCATTGCGGCTTTATGCTGGCGATAAACTTGCTGTACACTAAAGGCGACGGGTAAGTACCCGTTTGCAGCATTCTTAAAGTGACTGACTGGGCCCTAGAGAGTTGTGGGTGCGGGAGCGGAAAGCTACACCTGGCCAATTGATAATTTTTGCAAATTTCGTTAAAGGTGAGGAGCGAATCAAGCTGCCGGATGCCATCCCCAAAATTAGATGCCGATTGCTGGCGAAGCGTACGCTCGCTTTCCTGTTTGAAGTTCGCTGGCGGCAGACACACCGCGTGCAACGCCGTGTTTAGTATCGCGTTCGCTTGCTCGGGCTGAACGACGTCACTCGCTTAGGACTCGCCGACTTGCTAGCGGCACGGAGGTTCGCGGAGTGGTAGCTGCAGCCGCCGCAACTAAGCTGCTCCGCGACGGGGATCGAAATAAGTCTTTGACGATTTGTGACATCACGGTGAAATTATTAGCATGTCATATCTCATGTCTTCATTTCACCTTGCGCGTGTTTCTCGAATGCAATTTTATTCATCCTCTGTCACGTGTGACTCACTATTTTACATACCAATTGTGCAGCCATGGGCACACAGCGGGCTAAAGACTGTGTGCGCTGGCGTTTGCGATGCCTGTCATCCACCTCCTTCGTCAGAGCAGCTTCAGAAGGACTGTGCGAGATGTGAAGGTAAAGTTATTTGTGTGCCATAATTTAACACTTGCTTATATACTAAAGTGCACGTACTTGTCTTATGCGTGCATATTCATCTTCTATCACGTGTGTCTAACTATTTTTGGTATAGTATTGTACGTGCAGTCATGGGAACACAACAGGCAGAAGGCTGCGTGCGCTGGCGTCTACAATCCCTGTCATCTATCGAGTCTGTCGGAGGCGCTTCCCAAGGAGTGAACAAGACTTGACACCGAGACTGGACTTGTACACTTCGCCATGAATTCACTTTAAAGAATGGAGAAACTTCATGTGTATGTAGAAAAATAAAAGATTTCGATGTATCACTTTTGTCTCTCGTTGTTGCCGTGACTGTGAAAGCAGTTACACATAGGTGGCTAACTACTTTTCTGCGTGTTTTTTTCTGCGCAATTAGTTGCTCACTGCGCAGAAAAACAGGCGAAAACAGTATTAGGCCTGGCGGAAAATAAACAAAAACAATGTTTGCACTGGGCACAAAAAGTTAATCCGATTTGAGTATATGAGTGGATCAACCGTTCGTCCGGCAATGTGCAACTGTTAAGTCTGACGGTTGCCCGGTAAGGTGTAAATGTGGAGATTAACAGTTGCTCTATAAGGTGCAAAGGTGAGGACTAAATGTGAGTCCTTTGAGGTGAATTGGCGGACTAACGGTTACTCACTAAGGTGTAAATGTGAGGACTAAATGTTAGTCCTTTGAGCTTATCTGTAGGGACTAACTGTTAGACATAGTGTCGTTAGTCCTTAAAGGAAATGAGGGTTGTGGCATCCCCATTAGTCCCCAAAAGGACGAACCACACACCCTTTTAACACAATTTTGCCTTAGAGTGTAGGTACACAGATCACAAGCTAAAACGCTGATATTAAGAGTTTCACTACAATGGCACACGGAGCAAATGATGTTCTTTTTGTTATTCGTCTCTATAGCGCCACAACAAACACAGTGCGTTTTACAATATATGTGTGGCTAATATTGCTAATCATTCGCGTTGTGCCGGCACATCGATACAGAGATCAAAAGCAGGAGTTTACCAGCGGTTCACTCTATTATGCCTGAAGAGTATGTGGGTATTCCACTCTACCAGTGAGAAGTAGAGTATAAAGCAGTCACACTGTCTCTTTTCATACACAGTTGAAAAGAATTTCACTCTGTCTGGTGCTTGGCGAGATTTGTCAAATACTCTGAAAAAATCACTTCGCCTTTTTACTTCTGCGATATCCTCTGCTGGTTTTAAAGACTGCCACACGCTGTGCGTTTTGTAAAAAAACTTGTTTCTGCGCATTACTGCCACATTACTGCCAGCTTCTTACTCTCCAAGCTGACGCCTATTTTCTTTCGACGTTCCTTGCAAGGAAGCACGCATATACCCGATATTTGTTTTATTCATGTGAACCTCTGCAACCCCGCATGCGAGGTTGAACACCGCGCTCCTACAGTACGTGCGTTGTACACAAGTGCTGCATGATCAAGCAGCAGTTGTAGCAGGGTGCACTGGCTTAAAACAGTAGTTAACTATAAAACGTGGCCGCTTCGTATGGGATAATACACAAGCTGTACAGATTGCTTATGACTAATTATGGCAAACAGCATGTTCAATACCAAACACTTACAATGGTAAATCATCTACAAGGTCTTATGGATCACAATTCCACGCCTTCTAACACCATTATCAAAACCATACTTATGCATTTTGATTTTGAGTACGCTATCTAAAGTTTGATTTTTAATATCTTGTCTAATGTCTTTCTATGTCTTTGATTTCCAATATTTCGCATTATGCTACGAAGATATCATTTTGTATTTTGATGTTGTGCTGTTGTTTCATGTTGGTCTGTTGTATTTTCAGGTCTGCTGAAATGTTGCAATGTGATTAAGTACTGTTGTGTTTATTTCGCACAGTGTAGTGAAACTATCGTAACGTTTGTACTATTTTTTGTAATATTATATTCAAAATTTTTGTTACATATGCAGATGCTTCGTGGCCTGCGTGCCAAACTGTATTTAGGGTCAAAGGCCCTTTGTCAGGCTGTATAGCCTTTAGTCTCTGCTCCTGCTCCTGTAAGTTTTTTTCAGAGCAAAACAAACTTTCGAAACTTTCAATCCAATTATTTGGTATGTGGAGCTTAACGTTCCAGAAACGCTATAATATAATAAGTGACGCCGTAGTTAAGGGCTCCGGAAATTGTGACCACCTGGGGTTCTTTTACGGGCACCGAACTTTGAGCATATGTGCCTAAGCTACACAGAGCATAAACTGCTCTTGCGTTCACTGCGGCTGAATAGCGGCTGTGTGCTTTGTCGAACGACATCTGCCTCACAGCATCCGGTAATGTGCATTCGGTACATGAAGGGTATCTACAGTACTCTCTATATCACTCCTACAAAATGACGCACACGCTTATTTTTCTATTTTTCAACATGCAGAACACTTTTCCTGTGAAGGTTGTACCGCAATGTCTCGGAACGTTCTGATCACTTTACAATATTCCTATAACACTGCTCACAGCACGAACAGTGAAGATCATTTTGAAAATACTGGTACCGTCAACGACAACGCTGAAATCTTCGGTGTTACTTATGCACATGCCTATAGTGTACACAAGTTACCACCTTTTAAATCACCAATGATCGCCGTAGGCTTACAGGTTTTGAAGTGCTTTAAGTGTCCCTTCAACTACTGTGAAGAAGTTCACCTAATAAAGCGTCAATCTTTCCTCCCTTTATTTTGTTTTTTTTTGGCGTGAAAGCGCGTGAGAACATGAACTGGCTTGTGGTTGTACTACTGTGATAACTACTGTCCAAGGTACAAAAATGAAAGGCGAAGTGTAACTATATGCTCTTATCCTTTTCTTTAGAATTCAAGACAAAATAGTGGCTTTCGCGCTGATATGCGAAGCAATAACTAAGACGAGATATAGAGCTAGTGGAGATGATAGCTACGGCATATACCCAGTCCTATAATGGTCTTTTAGTTATTTATTACTGTGTTTATTTATTAATAACGCCATCGGATCTAAAAGACATTTTAGATGGTAATTATTACAAATACCATTTATGTAAAAAAATTGCACTTAATTCAAAATAAAAAATGGCAGAAGTAAAAAAATTAGGCAGAATAGTTCATCCCTGCTTGAAATCGTGCGAGCCAGGTAGAGACGCAGGATGATCGCCAGTAACTTTTAAGACGTTGGTACTCATACTGGTACGCGTTACTATATGGCATGTGAATCATGAGCAACTAAGAAACAGAATGTGCTGTGTGCTATGCCAGCGAGTACTTGTAGCTAGAGTGGAGTATGGGCCTGAATTAGGGTTAACTTCCCGGATCTTGTGTAAGCTTAGCCACCCGAGCCCGGCCTGGTCACTCAAAGTGAAACCATTGAGTACGGGCCTGAATTAGTGTTAACTTCCCGGATCTTGTGTAAACTTAGCCACCCAAGCCCGGCCTGGTCACTCAATGTGAAACCCGGGCCTAGCCCGCACCCGACAAAAAAAGTGGCCATTCGGTCTTGTGCCAATGTAGATCAGGCCGGAGCCCGAAATTGCCGAAATTGCCAAAAAGCCAAAATGATACTGGCCGGAGCCAAAGAACAAGGAATCGACAAGAAGTTGTTTTAAGGGGCAAATATTTGTGCTTCGGATACGTGTCCTTCCCTAAAAGTAATACATTAACCTGCAGCAAAGGGGCTCGCGGTGCGAACAACTGAGCTGATGTGCTTGATGCAATGAATGTTTGCTTGGCAGTTTTACAGCGTGCCTACTCTGTCTGTGAATACTAATGTGATGTAATCAAGGCTTCCGTGGACACTCATCTGGTCCGAAGGAGTGATTGAATAAAATGACTGGGACACCGATCGCAAGAGAATAAAATGCGTTGGCGTTGCATGACACAGAACAGCTGCTCTATTTTTTTCAGTGCCCAGGTGAAGGAGCAGATTTCAATGAAAAGCGACCGTCGGTGCTAGTGCGGCGTTTTGCCACCATGCGCCGCAATTAGAATAGAGATGCCGCCGCGTCGTCTCTCGCGCAAACAAATGCCGTGGGTGCATTCAAAGTTGCTACGCGGCTCAGTTTTCGGCTGTATTCGCATAGTTCAAGACGTAATGGAAACTTGCAAACGAGAATCGTGATTCACTAGTCGTTCTGGACACCTAGCTCATTTCAAAGGCATGTGTCCTTCGCGACTACTTGATCGAGGCGCTCGCGCGTCGTCTGCCCAGCCAATAACAGTTAGCTCATGCCAGCAATCCGGAGAAGATCGTTTTTCACCGTGACGATTGCTTGGCTGAGAGTAGCTTTTTTTGACTAACAGAAAGTCAATTTTTGAGAAAAGCGTTTCCAGAAAATAATGTAAAAAGCTTGGGTGCCTAATGGTCCCCAATGCTTGCAACTCTTTATAGAGGCGTTGCACATAATGCGCAAGCCTAGAGTACATGCTCTAAATAGCACACAATCCCACAAGACTGCTTGCGGGAATATAGATTGTTTCCTTCGCAAAGTATTATATGTGTGGCTACCAATTAAAACCAAGTGTCAGAAAATTAGGACCTATGACAGGTGATTTCACCATTCGGGAGCTTAAACAATGAAATCATCGTGAAATAAACAAAAACAGCTCCATATGCAGCGAGATTTCTGCTATCATTGTCTATGTTTTAACCAAGCGCTGTTAAAGTCTGAAGTTTAATGCTGACTCTCGACTTGAGCCAAGGTGACAGGCGTCAAAAATGTGGCATGTGGTCAGTTGCTTGAGCTTCTTCGTGTATTCGTGGACGGATTGTTCTAGTCTTATAAATGGCTGCTCAACTCTGTTCATTTCTTCTTACCTTTGGCCTCATAGTTCGGTAGTGAGCACAGCATAGGCGGAATGGCTGGGTGATGCCCTTGGGCTCCAATTCAGCTTCGGGGCGTAATGTTGGCGTTGCATTTGGTAGTGATCGCGAAACAGCGTTGTTGCTAATAGATTCATTTGTTGACTTCTCGAATGCAGCGCACTCCCGTTTAGTGATACCAATTGCCATGTTGCCAAACGTGACTTGTAGCCTTCAGCTACAAGTCACGTTTGGCAACATTCTACAAAATACTCGGGTTGTAAATAACGGTTACGTATTTTAGTGTAGTACGAAGATTTATAAGGAAACCAGTCGTTCTGCCCGTTTACTGCAGGCACACTCTCCCCAAACACCAGCGGAAGCTGCAATTTCACGGAGCTACAGCGGTACGGTGCATTAGGGCGATAGATTTAAAGCCCTCATCAAAAGCGAAAATTGATCGTCAGCGGCGTCCGGCGTCTTCAAGAGTCGGTGGGGTGAACATGAGTGAAGCAACAAATTATCATTTAGTGAAACTTCATCATATGACGTCACATATTATAAATGCTTGTGGCGTATCGGAAGGTCACTTAACTCGACGGCATCATATAACGTAAGGGCTTGGTTGAAATGGGCTGATCATAGGGTAGTGCACCACCAGCTGAGGGGCAAAAAGCTAGCTTTGTCTCCAATCCTTGAGGCATGAAGAAAACCATGTTGGGCGCAGAAATATCCCGGAGAGAAATATAAAACATGCAGTGCATAGAATCGAAAAAAACGAGGATAGTCTTTGCCTTTTAGTCACCTCAGGTAAATCCGTAAAGGGCCGGCAATTGTTTTTGTGAATAATAAGGAATAAAAAAAGACAATCTGGTTTTTTTTCTGTCCGTTTTGCAGAGTGGTACAGAGCAATAATATATACTGAGACAAGAAAATAATGAGGTTGGAATAGCTTGAAAAAGAAAATAAAACGCGAATGCTATGAAACACGATGGCATATATCAAAATGGTAGCATGGCCTGACAGAGCCAGGTGAAAACAGCGCGCCGCTATGATCGTGTTGCTTTTCATCTTCCCTGCATCCGTGCAAATCGTGAAGAAGCACGACTGCTAACTAACTCGCATTAAAACACGAATTCACGAGTTTGCTAGTTCGCGTGGTTATTCGGCGCCAGCATCCCGGCATGTCTACTCACGCAGCGCCATCATGCGGCAGCAGCGAGCGGAGGCAGAGCACGCGCTCGACAGCCTGCTGAGAGCGTTCGCCCAGGCGTTGAAAAAAAAAGAGGAGACGCTACCCAGAATGGCAGCCTTTCTAACTACAATTGTTAACAGAACTATCGTTTTGGGTGCTGAAACGTCAACAACAGTACACATAAGAGCGCTTGGCAGCAGATATTGTAGTGAGGAAAGTGATTCAGCAGGGAAGTGGTGAGAGTGATGAGTGGGAACTAGCTGATTAAGAAAACTACGTACATTCATTGCAGAGACACTGTGCTAGCGTAGACACACTAGTGCAGGACGGTCAAGCTAACGCATTCACAAGATATCTTTATGTGCCAGTCGCAAAAAAAATCGCAAAAATTGATTTCCTGTTATTGCGTTCTTCAGGATCATACGTAAGGCTCAAGGCACACCGCCCTGTCACATTTCGATTTCACCGGCAACGAGAGCAAGGCTAACTGTTATCACCTATGCCCACGATTCCAGCCTATTCACACACTAAGCAGCGCATGCAACAGACGCGTGACTTCAGCGAGGAGCTTTGCGTGGACCCTCACTTTCTTGCATACGTAATCATGCAAAAGACAAACTTCGGAGCCAGATATTTTAGAGCACAGGCATACTAGAAAAAATCTTCAAACTGAAATTGTGGGCAAACAGCACAGCTTACATTAGTTTTTATGTAAACATGAAAAATTACTGTAGCCAGTAAAAGGTTAATTACGAAATTTTAGTTAATAGGTCTGTTGACAGCGTTAAGTATGATCGAACTTTCTGTCCCTCTGGCCGCTTAGGTTTTTTGCACAAACGGTTTCTACGTTCCTCGAAACGCCTTATATAGAAAAATCGCAAAGCCTTACTTTGAACACCCGGAATAAGAAGTAAAGGCGAGAGTCTAGGACTAAAATTTATTGTAATAAAATGTGTATTGGTAGTACTTAATTATCTCGAAGAGCAGATAATCCTAATACAAGGCTAAGAAATACCAAGGGTAAGCGAGTGCAAGTACCTTCGAGTATGAACGAGTGAGGGAGATAAATATGGTGGTACAAGAAGAAAACACTGGCAGCAAAGGGAAAGAGGAATGCTTCACTAATAAAGCACAAAGCGTTATATAGGGGATACAATAGGTGTGAAGGGCTTCGAAGTCCGTGTAAATGAATAATTGTTCCGGGGCTTTCATTTGGGAACTGAGTAATGTGCATGAAGTCTGAGGTGCAAAGAGGAATGAATGCAAATCAGGGACGCCTCGTGCAGGGAGCTCCCGGGAACACGACAAATCAGGCAAAGGGGAATATAAGATGAACAAGATTTTAAGTAAGGTAAGCTCAAAGCCGAATGATATTTGAAGAGACACTCAAGAAAATGAAGGGGAGTAGACGGGCAGGGAATGTGTTCAGTTATTTGTATAGGAAAAGCGTGGACACAAATAGGAGAGAAATAACTAGGTGCTTCACCACTAAATATACGACTGGTAGTGCTGGCGATATGGCAACAAGGAGCAATAAGCGAAAACTCTGAGAGGCGGAGAAGAGGATTTGTCAATGACAATGATGTAAAAGAAGCGAGCTCCCCGTAATTGCCAAAGAGGCAAAAATGAAGTAAGGGGGGGGGGGACTTTTAATGAAGTGCAAAAAAAAGTGCTTTACGGTTCGAAGTGAGGTCGTGTTGCCTTGGAAGGTGTAGTTGTATATCGAGGTTCAATAAAGAAGAAAAACAATGTACATGCTGTGGGCGAGCCTAGAAAACAATTTGACTTGTTTTGATTGAATTTGGCAATTCCGCTCAGGTATACGTGAGCATGAGGCTATATAAGGCCTTGGGTTGTAGGGACAACTACGAAAAGCGGAACACGTCCAAAATAGAAGCACGTAAAAGACATTTAGAGTATTGGTGGAAGAAAAACGGAGATAGAGGACAGAAATAGTGGGAAATGTGAGCTGTTTCTGCCTGAAGAGTTAAATAGATGGACAGTGAATGCATATTTTTCTGATAATATAGGAATATTAGAATTAAAATCAATAACGTATAACGCCAACATTACGCCAACATCAACCTTTCTTGCCGTTTTGTTTTTCAAGCCTGGTGGCACACAAGCCACAGCCCCGTTTCAAAAGGAACACGCATAGCATCCATGCACCTAGAGGAACTATAATCACTGTACATTCTCTGGAAGATCTGTGTGAATAATATTTTTCGTACACCTTGCTAGGATCATTCTTGTGGAATGCCCTTGCTTACAAAGAAAACCCAGGAGAGACTTGTAATGGCCTCAAAATATGACGACATCAGCATCGTGAGCTCTTTAACGCATTGGCGTAGCTCTGTGGGTGCAGTTGCGTTGTTTTGCTGAGCAATGCATCGCATTTCAGAAAGGAGAGACTGTGCGCAACGCTAACTATTCATGGCACCTTGGATGAATGGCAGTCCTCCTTATTTAAAAGCACAAGCTGCGTTACCTTGATTGGGCAAGCGATTGCAAAAACACTATGATCGATGTGAACAGTATTTTTCAATGTCGTTTGTTGTTCTTTAATATCCTCTGCGTGCATTGCAGCCAAAATACCCTCGCGCAAGCAGTCAGGATACACTGTGAACGCAAACATACCTTCACTTCCGTTTTGCAGCTGTACGGGGGCACATGTGTGCGTTCAAATATTTCCCTGTGCATCAAGCAAAAAGCGTTTTTCAGAGAATGTAGCCTCTAACACCGGCGCACTTGAGAGCCTGCCACGTATATGAACGCGCTTATCCGCTAGAAGGCAAGCAGGCTTCCCTGTCCTTCAGTGAAAAAATTGGGTGCACTCTTCCATCACAGCTGCCTGGTGAGTGCATAAGTTTTTATTTTGTACAGAAACGTAGATTATAACAACTGCGTTGATAACTCTTAGCGAAACGAAATCTATTCACCAAGCTTGTATATTGTATAAATTGGGGTTTTCCAAAGTGTACAAAAGCTCCTAAGTATTACGTACAGTTTTCCTCACGAAGGCTACGTCCGCCGCATTGAAGCAGTGGTCATGGTGTTCGTGTGCAGACATGAACGTTGCGGGCGAACTCCCGGCCACGCTAGCCGTGTTTCAATTGAGGCCAATGCAAGAGGTATCTGTACATCGCGACGTCGGTGGGCATTTACCCATATATGCCTGAATTTTAGCATAATAACAAAATGATTTTTTTTCTCAAAACAATAGCTTTTAAGGTCTTAGAAAAGAGAATAAAATTTTATTCACAAGAAAACTTTTTCTAACAATGGTTTTAGCACCGTTCAACATATAGGACACTAGCACACATTTTTACCGAAGCTGTTTCGAGGTTTCTTTTTTTACCCGCTACGTTATGTATTCTGGTGCAGCAGTCAGGCTGCGAAACTTGACTGAACGGTGCTTACAGGCATATATGGGTCAAGAAACACCTAATGGTCAAAGTATGCAGAGCCCTCTAGGTCATCTCGCATAATATATCTTGGTTTTAGACGTAAAACAGCCTATAATAATAATATTATTATTAATATTATTAATATTATTATTATTATTATTATTATTAAACTTTCAAGCACCTAGTTATATGCATAGTGTTCTCGGAAATGCATAACCGGGACGAAATACCCGAAAGACTAGTCAGGTGTGAGCGCGTTGAACCTGGGTATTCCAGGTGTCATATCGTAGAAATACAGGGCTTGTTTTTGTCTCTCCTATCTTTCATCTCTGTCGTTTTCGCGCTGTAACCAAAAATGCATCCGTACCAACTGGCCCCAACTTTCAATACTTTTGCAATATAGGTCTCACTCTGTCTGTATTTTATCACGTAAGACTTCATCGCAACGTAGCTGCTGATGGCGCACGCAAAGTGATAGACCTTAAGTTAATGGCTTTGTGTGTGGTGCTTGCATAGAGGATGTGGGTTAAAAAAGTTAATTTTCCACGCGGTCAAATGTTTCATTTGAATTTTCAACCAAAAAGCATGAAAGCAGAAAATTGCATCACCGCCAGTTTTTTGCGCTTATAATTTGCCGAAAGGACTGGTGACATACATACCAGACTGTCGGGCTACTTGGCTATCCGAGAACACTATAAGGATAAGTGCTAAAAACTGAGGAGCACAAAAAGAACAGCTGACACAGGACAAGTGCTGGTCTTAGGCCCACTCACTTTTTTGTGCTCGTCGATCTATAGGGCTTATTCTTTTAGTGTTTATGAGGAGTGAAGTGACCCAAAACCCTGGTATAGCACCTGCCCCCTAACAATCCTGAATACCAGCAATAAGACTTAACTGTTAGTCTAAAATAAACAATGAATAACAAAATAAGAATAAATAATAGTTACTACGTGCAAGCCACTTGTCGATTTGTAACTGTAATTGCACCACGAAAAAGCATTCTATATAATGAAATGCACAAAAGATGGATTTGTTTTCACTGCCTCCAAAATCCATTTTCAATGTTTCCGTATTTTTTAGTAATGCCGAAAAGAAAAGTGCTTTCCAATATCTTTAAAATGAGTAGCTCCGGGAGATGTGCTCTGTTACGTCTTCTATAGAACATCTTTTTCACTATTTTTATCTTCTGCTAAACATCTCGTTTAGTATTCTTATTTGAGGTAGCTTCGATGTGAAAGAGAAACATTACAGAAATAGTTTGAATTCCTTTACAGGTAGGAATGCTTCATGTGTAACAGGTAGGATAGTTACATTCCAGTCATTTGGTGGCGTTTGTGCATTCCAAATATGACAGAAAGGATTAAAAATAAAAGAAAAGTGTAGTTCGCCACACGGCAAGCTTCTCTTGCACCAGTTTTCCAGACAGAGCAAGGATTGTTGAATTCTACTTAAGTGTCTCTAAAACCTCGGCGTTCAAATGTGTGGCGTTGGAAAAAGCACATTTAGCATTAGCTGGTTAAGTACTTTTTCTTATGATCTGCTCATTCATTTTTTTCTCCAAATATCAGATAACGGGGCCCATCCCTTCAAAACAAGAATGCTTCGAAACATGTGCAAGACAGTGGACGGCTTTCTTATCAATGACTTCCTGCATGACGACAACGTGCGCTCGGCCCTCAACTACGTGGCCCGACCAGATGATATTTTCGTGGTGAGCTACCCTAAGTGTGGGACGACATGGACGCAATACATCGCCTTCTGCGTGCTAAACAAGGGCCAGCCACCTGAGGACTACACAGATTTTATGCTACGCTCACCATTCCTGGAACTTTTGGGTGCAGAGTCGGCTCACCGAATGCTTCGGCCGGGAGCGATCAAGACTCATTTCCCGTTCGACAGGCAACCCTATAATTTGAAAAGCAAGTACGAAGCCGGCCCACATTTCTCCATATTCGTTGTCATAGTCTGCTCGTAGCTCTATTTTGAATAAGGACCGTGTGAGCGTGAAGTTCAGCTTCAAGGTGTATGCCAGATGCAGTGCCGAGCTCTAACGTATCTGCGCGTGGTCTAAGTGCCGTGCCTCGCCTAGTTCGGCACACCCGTATAGCTTTGACGTCTCTGCACCGCGGTGCTCCGTCTAGCTGCGCTCATAAAAAACGTCCCTCCGCACCCCCACTTCGCCCTCTTGTTTCATACATGTCAAGCTTCGCAGCTCTATAAGCTGAAGAAAGCCGTGGTGTCATAGCATGCCTCCTTTTGTTCGCGGCTGCTGTGGCCTTCGCTACGGCTGACCGGTGATGGTAATAGTACTTCTCAAAATATTACTGCAACAACCATTATTATTATTATTATTATTATTATTATTATTATTACCAATAATCATAATATTCTTTACAGCAATAATAATTATAACATCTGTAATTTCACACCCCAAGACCACGATAAAGTTTTGAAGGATGCCGTAGTAGAGGGCTCCAGATATTCGGACCATCTGCTGTTCTTCGAGAATTTTTGAATCCGCAAAAAACACGGCCGTAAAAGCCAGCATTTAATTTCGCGACAGTCATGTCACCAGTCGAGCGCCATAACCACTAAACCAGCATAAATGTTTCTCATTGGGTCCCAGTTCGGCATTGATTTTGGTGGAGGAATTGAGGCTGAGAGCTTGCTCGTCTCTCTGTCCAGCTTTTCATCGCACCTGCGCAGGCTGGTTGCTTAATGTAAGGCGACAAATTTTTATTTCGGGCTCAGCCAAGACTTTAGTGTCGTATTGCTCGGATATGACATTTAGGCAGTTAAAGCTACCATATTCAAAAAAAAAAGATCGCCATGTCCAGAAAGTGAATATAACGTTAGAGGTGCTTGCTCTGAGGTGCTTAAGGCATTTCTTAGAGGACCATTTCTGTAGGAAGGCTTCTTAACGAGCCGACGCCTGATGCATATGTCAAAGGCAGCGTTGTCGGGTGCGTTCCTTGGCTGGCACTGAACAATGTTTGTCACACAAGTCGACACGTTAACCACCTGCCCCTTTATGGCATACTGGTCGCGACCCTGCGTCAAATGCCAAACGCTCATAAATGGTAGATGGGGAGCTATCATTTTTTCTTCAATAGGATTGACAGCAGGCAAGTAAGGGGGCTTGGAAAGACATCATTACTGGTGCGTTACACTGATCGTAAGAACCTGTCACTTGCTGCCGTGCCTATGATGCGACGGGAACGAAGTGGACGTAGTCACGAACAGGTGAGCACGCGGGCCGTTCAACACAGACGCCTTGGGTAGAGTGACCCAGGATACGGAGAGTGTCCAAAGCGCCAGCTCCTGTGGGCACCTTTTGCTGTAAACTTCCATGCCCCGCCGCTGCTGTGGTGGACTTGTGGGCTTTCTGCGCTCGGAAGAGCGCAGAAAGCGATGGGGCGCGGTATAGTGTTTGAGCTGTATTTGCATGCAGGGCACTTCAAATATGCTCAACTTTAATAATGAGGTGTGGAATGGAGTTGTCACACATCGTTAAGAGTTGTGTTAGTACCTGGGGTCACAAGCGAACGCAAAAATGTTGTCTTTGAAACGATATTAACACGAATGGGGATAGAGTTCGTGTACGCTAATTTGGTAGCTGTGCATGCTCAAAGACGCATAACATAAAAGGAAAGAGCGAAAACAACCCGAATCGCATGGACAGAGCGAGTAATAACACCATATATGCAAGAAATTTGAGTAATGAATAAAGTAAAAAACTTTTTCAGTCAGCTGGATTAGGCCCGCCACGGTGGTATAGTGACTAAGGTACTCGGCTGCTGACCCGCAGGACGCGGTGTTGAATCTCGGCTGCGGCTGCTGCATTCTGAATGGAGGCGGAAATGCTGTTGGCCCGTGTGCTCAGAGTTTGGCGCACGTTGAAGAACCTCATGTGGTCGAAATTTCTGGAGCCCTCCACTACGGCGTCTTTTAAACCTTATTCTGGTTTTGGGACGTTAACCACAACATATAAATTAAGTCCGATGAATTTCTTGCGTGCAGTGACCGGTTGGCCCACCGGTAACGGCTTTTTAGTCACGGTCGCCGGTGGTTCGCAGCCACACACCCATGTCCTATTAGATAACTTGCTAGCCTCGGCACTTTTTTAAGAACAGAGAACAGCTAAAAGGGAACACGGCCGTACGACCGCAATATGATATCGCGGTGATATTTATGCGGCGGGATTGTCCTTACATGGAGGAATCTCATCAGCATAAAATTTTCGAATGAGGTAAAACATGAAAAAAATATTCCAGCGTTACTAGTCATTCGTTTTCATAACTCCAAGTATTTAAATATTGATAGGAATGTATATTTACGAAGCCCAAAGCATCGAGTATACGAAATCAATCAAAGTTACTTGCACGCTAAAATTCGCCGAGTGTACACTTTTCTATCGCATGGCGAAAGCCGCGTCAGTAATTGATGCCCCACGTAAGCTTGTTTTCTGACGTTCACTTGTAACATCAAGTTCATTTATTTGATTTGTCTTGTTTCTCAGCGTACCTAATTTTTTTTGCACAAATTTTGCGGATGCGCTACGGTCTTTAAAATCTATGGGTAAGTTTGTGACAGGTGATGACCACGTTTCCATCATCCGGTGGGGACAAATTGGGCCACACGTCATCCTAAAGGTTTAGATTCTCCCTGAAACTCGCAAATTGACTGTCGGCGTCCGTGTCCTGCCTCGGCGGTGAAAGCACGTAAGAGCATAGGCGTGCATACACAGTTACACGGCTACCGGTCAGAGGGGAGGGGTAAAGATTCATCTCAGCGTGCCCTCATACCTATTATGTCAGCGCTTGGGGCTAACTTTGAGCCCACCACCCACGTGTCGGTGCACCCTTTCTATATATTTTCAATATAAGTGGGTGATCACTTTGCGCCCCCCCCCCACTCTCAGGAGACTAGGGAAATTCCCCCCCCCCAACTCCGCGAGCACGCCTGCGCGTACGAGTGATGCAAAAAATTATCACGCGATGACGTCACCATGATATAAACGATGCCAAAATTTGTGACGCCTTCTTGTCGTCTCATTATGACATCGTCGCTTTACACTGTCTCCGTGATCGGCAAACCCATCACGGATGCAGTGCAAATCAAAGTGAGGTGCAGAAGCTTGAGTTAATAAACTCTAAACCCTACAGGTAGTGGAAGACCACGTCCGATGCTGAACAGTCTTTGGGGGGGGGGGGAAGATAAATTAAATTTATTGAGTGAAGAAAAACAACACGAATTTCCCATCGAGCTATCGAGCTGTTTTAGGCGACAGAACATATGAGGGCCTTGTGAGTTGTTATTGTTAATGGTGGTGTAAAAAGTACACTTGTCTAGTTATTGATCTCGTTACCGATAAGTCATGCTAGTCATACAATGGGGCCAACCATAAACCAATTGAACGAGGCGCTAGACTTACACTAACAACCTAGGTTTTTTTTTGTTTTTCTATTTAGAGCCGCGCCCACAATGACGGGCGCATACCGCTTCGTACGGGCCGTTTAAATATTTCATCTATCCGAGAAAACAGAACAGGGCAGGAGTAAGACTTCAAAAAATTTCAACACACAAAATAAAAGCGGTTTCAAACGCATTAGCAAGAGCTAGCTACCTACTGCGCACACACCTGCTACGTTCTAGTGGTTATTTATACGATTTATATCTTTCCATCTTCTGTAGCACGTCTACGTTCGTCATTCCACACGTAACTAAATTAAGCACCCTTCGCTCATGATAAAGTGCGTCGAGAAAGCGTTCCTCAGATGGCCGAATATGTGTGTATCATTGCTTTGTGTGTATCATTACTTTGTGTGTATCAATATGTGTGTATCATTTGCAGGAACGAGCGTGAGAAGCTTGCAGAGAAGCTCCTAAAAACATGAGGAAAAATTCACCCACCCGTAATCGAACCCCTCACACCCTGGCCCACGCCGATAGGCACCCACTTCCTTATCTACTAAACTATCAAAGTAGACACACCGCTCGTTAGAAACGCCCTTATATCTGTCACACATTCCTGTAACACAGTGCTCCCTTTCGAAAAGGTCGGGTGGTTTCGCCATGTGCGTGCTACCAAAGCAGGTAAAGCGGCACATACTAGCGATGTAAGGACGCTTCGTCGACGTGTCATGGCTCGTTGTCGGAGTAGCGCAGCTTCGATATGCCCCAGCGGCATTTCACCGCAGACTACTGCGGATGCAATAGCACTGCCTAATATAAAGCTGCGCTATTCAGTGCTGGAGGAATGTGCCGTTGACGGGCGAATGCCATGCCTCGAAGGAGGGAGACAAAGGCCACCCGGAAGTGGAGCCCCTGTGTGCGTTCACGGCTTAAGCCATGAAGGTTGCCTGCGGTGTTGCTGAAGCGCAGTGTAGAAGTGAAGTGTATCAGCGCTGGCGTTGGTTGTATGAGCGTCAGCAGTGCCCATCATGCCATTCATTTCCCTCACTTACAACGTCTTGAAGACGTGGATATTGAGTACTAGTCGTGTTTATCACGTACTTGTTGAGGTAATCTTTGCACGGGATTCAAGACCAATTGTTTCAAGCTATTTGTTAAAAACTTCAGCTACCGTAGCCGCCAAACCATCATTGTAGGCGGTAGCCATCATCATGTAGATGTGCCATAAGGTGGTGACGTGAGTGTATTTACGTCAAACAATTCTATAGCTGTCAAACGCCAGTATACATTGTACACTCTCTATATAATTAATAGGCACTACTTCTGCGAAGACCCATTTGACTTACGTGTTATTCCGATTCCTATGACGGAAGGATCAGCCATGGAT
Source organism: Rhipicephalus annulatus (assembly GCA_013436015.1). NCBI lineage: Eukaryota > Metazoa > Arthropoda > Arachnida > Ixodida > Ixodidae > Rhipicephalus > Rhipicephalus annulatus. Next base: position 361,508 of record WOVY01010363.1, on the reverse strand, counting down.
TTTCGTATGTGTTATTGAGACCATTTGTCACTGATGAAAACTGTGACACTGGTTCTCGCTTACCGCAGATTGCAACCGACTGTGCCGAAAGAGTATCGAATGTTGTCGGCTGTCATAATCATATTGCGTGAGCAGGACGGAAACTTTCTGCACATTCTCGAATTCAAACCAGCACCAGTGGCAGTGCTCTATTGTACCGTCACTGATGTATAAAAGCCCACGCTCTTTACCTAGAAGCAGTATCTAAACGGTTCTGCTCATCCCCCTTAACCTTATTGTGACTTTGCTGTTGCACTGCACCAGTAAACCAGAATATTCCCCGGATTGGTAGCTGCATAACGCACTACAAATTGACGATAGTGTGAACATGAGCTGGCTCACTTTTCATGCGGATCTTTAGGAGGTGATAAAACAAAAGTCAAGAGACATCTTTCATTTCTAAATTAGGCCTTTAAAGAAAAAGATTCTTACAAGGAACGCGTTACGGCGAATAAAAATAACTAAGATAGCGGTTGACGCAATGCAACGCCGTAACTCAGTTCTTGTTTTCATATGTTGCCACGTCTTGTGTTTTTCCTTCCCTCACAGTTTACCTGCCCCAGTATATTACGCAGAAAAGCTAATTCCGGTTTTCAAGGCAATATTTTTACTAGCTTCCTTCAACTTCTTTATTCGCAATGCAAAAATAGCGGCGTGTGAAAAGGATTGCGTGCATTTATTTTATTTGTTCTATTGGGGCAGGCTATAGGCCTACGCGACGTGTAGTGGTTAGATCATTTGCCTCGCATAAAAAATGCCCGTGGTTTGAATCCTGGTGCCGCACAGTTTCCAACCGGATAAAAAAATGCGCCTGTTGATGGAACTCATTAAACGCCCTTGGGTGCGCCTTGGGTGGCCACTGCCGGTAACACACTCCCTCACCAGGGAAGGATTGACCACCCTGGTGCAGTATCTTGCCACTACCTCCCACATGCATACGCCAATTCACTCACCGCCCTCAGTCCCCTACAGCTGCGAAGCAACTGACCACGGTGGCGGTCAGATCTGCAACGCAGCAGAGGGTGCTAAGAATTTATGGATCCGGACAGGCTGCCATTGGAACCTGCACTTCACAATGATACCTTATCTAGTGAGGCAAGTCTAGCTGTGCTATTTGAGGATCTAGATGGTGTTGAATGAGATATAAGGGGGCTCAGAGGGGTTGTGAGGACATATGAGGCCTATATGGTGCTACAGAATGGGCACGTCCTTTGCTATCGGGACTACGAACTACACGGTTCTCTCGCACTGGTTCATGACAGTGATAAGCAGTCACAGCGGCTGTCGTTTTTGTGGCCGATTGCAAAACGTGTTCATCGTAAAGCTACCACCTATCGTTGTGGCCCTGCCAAGACCGCACAATGGTGCAAATGCTATTCATACGCGGAATGTTAAAGAACTAGAATCCTTGTGCGCACTAGCGCACATGTGGGTTTGTCACGGGATATATTTTGTGCGCATTTGTAATTAGCAGAAAAAACACTAATACTGAACAGATATAAAGCTCGAAACTATCGATTTAGATGTGTTGCAAACCGATCTACAACTTTCTCATGAAATATTTTATCCATCTTTATTCCTTAAATAGTTAACTAAACAGATCAAATAAAACATTCTTTGAGAGCTCCAGGCAACGGCGCGCTACATGCATTTGGTCGTGCCGTAATTACGTTTTCTGATACATTTTTAAACTCTGGCTGAAGTTACGTGGTACACCCTGTATAAACAGTACATTACTTAGTGTTTGTACGGTGCAAACACGGTTATCATCCTCAAAATTTTTCAGGCGTAATTTAGCTTTATGCAGTAGTTTCGTAATATTTCTTATGCACTTGCTGAACATGATGCATATTATGCCAGAACCAGTCGGTTCTCGCAAAAAAGAAAAAAAGAAAGTTCAAAGGAGAATTATAATTCACTTGATATGCTCGGCTTGCATGAGTGCTCTTACATCATAATACAATAATGATCTACGCTATCATGACATGGAAGTTTAACTGTTCGACAGTTGTGTGGCGAAATGACTACTTTAGTTTATTTCGGCTTGTGACTTCTTAGAGATACACGAAGAGAAGAATGCTCTAAACATCAAGCAAGAGAAACAAATACACAGTAGGAGTGAGAAAGCAATAAATGTAAAATAATAAAAGAAAATGAGTGGAAAAAACAAGGATACCTAAAATGATACAAAAAGGCTACCAGCACCTCGATTCCTTCTATATAGATACCACATGTGCGAATCTACGTTGCTTTCCCGTGAAACTCGAGATTTTCAGACGCTGAGTGCAAACAAGCGCAGGTAATTGAAAAATTTTTGCCGCCGACGTACGCACAACGAAGTGAATAAAGAGAAGAACAGATTAATCAGATTGCACTATGTAAAATTGAAGTTTCAGATAAATATTGTGAGACAAAGAAATGTCGGTTGTAGAATTCCTTTGAAATTAGGCGAATATCACAAAATGATACCAAGAACAATTTAGGCCAACCATTTTTTATTGAAGTATGATGAATAGAATTGAATACGATGACAAATTGAGAAGTCAGCATTGACGCCTTATTCCCCCGTATCTGTGCGATGTTTCTGCAGGTACATATACGTCACCCGGAATCCCTACGACTGCTGCGTTTCGTACTTCCACCACGTGCGAGACTCGCCCGTCTACAATTACGCAGATGCGACGCTAGACGAATTCGTGAACGTGTTTGTCGAGGGGAAGGTCAGTTGTGGGGACTACTTCGACCACCTCATCTCGTGGTACGAGCACCGAAACGACGAGAACGTACTCTTCATCACCTACGAGAGACTTAAGGAGGACTCTGCAGGGTCAGTGCTGCAGATAGCCGACTTCCTCGGAAAACAGCACGGGGAGGAGCTGCGCCGAGATGCCGCACTGTTCGCGAAGATCACCGATATGGTGAGCGCACCTAGCATGCGCCAGGCCTTCAGCTCGGGCATCAAGGCCGTCATGCCCAACCTGCTCTCTTTGCCCCCGGAGAAAGCTCTGAAATCTGTCGAGGTGTACCGAAGTGTGCTGAGGAAAAAGCGCATGTCCACCGTCAAGAGCGAGTTCATCCGAAAGGGCGTTGTCGGGGACTGGAGAAACCATTTGGAGGAGAAGCACATTGAAAAGATCAAACATTGGATTGCACTTAAAACGCAGGACAGCGATGTCATGAAGCTGTGGGGAAACGCTGGTTTGCCCTAGCTGCTTTTGGAACTGCCAGAAGTTATACATTGTCTATAGATTGTACCTGTCTGGGTCTCACTGAGCCGTATGACATCGACATAAAAGATGTGTAGTTAGCTCGTAATAAATAGACAACTAGCGCACACTCACACTGTGCCTCGCTATCTTTACATGTCAGGCCTGAACAAAGCAATGGAAATGTTTTAATGGGCTCGTTTTTATGCCAGACACATAGAAATTATTTCAACCGACAAGTCTGCCGAGGAAACTAACAGGTCTAGCCATGAGCTCCTGCATTGACCCACAGAGTTGTAATATTCATGTGAATCATTATGCATTAAAAGAGATGATAACTCACACTTTTGTCATAAGGATTGAAATGCTGAACTTTTGCATGCAGTCATGTGAAGTATTGAGCACCGACCTCTCTTCGAACATAGCATGAATCTTTATTGTTCACAATATTTGGTAAACAAAATTTTTCTGTTGATTTGTATGCCCTTCTTCGGGTTTGAGCCGAGTAAGGTAAATAAAATATCGACGAAACTGCAACAGATTTGTTGTCGGCTAAATTCGTAATTGGGAATTGTTTCTCATTTACCATTACGCTAGAAATTAGAAAAGTTTTTATTATTACTATAGGAAACTGGAAGAGTAGTCAATGAACATTTAGTCATTATCACACATTATAAAAATTTCTTCAATGAATGAACTCAAATTACGAATTTCCGAAGCGCCTTCCGTTTTAGCGTTTTACATTGTTTAGGATTCTGGTAATTTGTTCGTCGGACGTTGAACCCCCTCTATTATTATTACTTGTTAGAAATCAACTATTCATTGTGTACCCTTAGTCCCTGTGTTTCTTTCGCACTTTTTAAGAATCAGCTGTTTTCAACTAGATGAAATAGTTGCGCTGCTCCAATATTGGCGCTCCTTGTATAAACTACAGTTACATGTTCTTGCCAGCTAGTCAGAGGATCACCTTTTCTTCGAATTAGGGGCTGATTAAAAGGCTTTAACTTTTTTGACGAGGTGTGCTGGTTATTTTTAACCCAAGCAGTTTTACAGTCTCCAATATTACTCCGACATCTTCTTCATTCAAGCGCACTGAGCAGAGGAGATTGCCTTATCATCATCATCGTCATCAACCTGACTACGCCCACTGGAGGACAAATGCTTCTTCCGTGTTCTGCCAGTCAACCCGGCCCAGTGCTTGCTGCTGCCACTTCACACCCGCAAACTTCCTAATGTCATCTGCTTACTTAACTGTCTGTCTCTCCTCGCCTGCTTGCTTTCTCTTGTATTCCAGTCTGTGTTCCTTAACGACCTGCAGTTATCTTGCGTTTGCGCTACGTTCACAACAACAGTTTGCTGCCTGTTCACTTTACTCTCTTTTTGTCCCTTGGGGTTACACTTATCAACTTCCTTTTAATCGCTTGCTGCTTCATATCATCGCTTACCTCAACTCAAAGTAAGTTGAGTTGAGAACCACGAGGTAAGTTGAAACACGATCTCGCCTTTGAACCAGGGTACCGGTGAGATAGATCATTTAACCAGACGTTTTTGGTGAAGGTGATGCCATTTATTTTAGCCTAAGCTTGCTAAGCAAGTTGCATTTTGTGTCGGCTTGACGGTTTTTACATTATTCTTTTTGAACTGATCAACCTCTAATAAAATTTGAGTTTATGGTCGCATTTCATGTATGACCTGTAGGGTTTAACGGCCGAAATACTCCTTTATAAATAAATAAACACACACACACACACACACACACACACATATATATATATATATATATATATATATATATATATATATATATATGAGATCTAACAGACAGTAATGCCAAGGAATTGTACAGGAGGAGTTATTAGAACCAACGGAATGTAAATAAGAAGAAAGAAAAGTGGATGAAAATATAACCAGCCGAGAGCAGAAATCGAACCTACGACCTTCGAATAAAGCTTTCGATGCTCTAACCACTGAGCTACCACAGCAGCCTTCCTTCCATCCACTTTTTTGGGTTTATATGTGAATTTAGAAGTAGGAGTGACAGTCAGCGCCATCTATAAGCCAAACGACGAGTGTGAAAACACTCTTATGCGCATGTATGGCGTCACGTAGCACGTGAACTTATTATGAGCGGGCAGCTGAATAATTGTCCCTCTTATACAACCTAAACACGCCAAGTCTGCCAGTACGAGACCCTCGTTCAATGAAATAAGGGAAAGAAGTGTATACCTGAGGGCTCGCTTTTCCGTGTTTTAACACAATAATAATGATATATAACAGACAGTAATGCCAAGGAATGTACAGGGGAAGTTCTTAAAACCAATGGAATGTAAATAAGAAGAAAAAAAGTGTAATAATAAATAACCAGCCGTGAGCAGGAATCGAACCTACGACCTTCGAATAACGCGTTCGATGCTCTAACCACTGAGCTACCACAGTGGCCTTCCCTCCATCCACTTTTTTGGGTTTATGTGTGAATTTAGAAGTAGGAGTGACTGTCAGCGCCATCTATAAGCCAAACGGCGAGTGTGAAAACACTCTTACGTGCATGTTTTGGCGTCACGTAGCACGTGAACTTATTATGAGTGGGCAGCTGAATAATTGTCCCTTTTATATAACCTAAACACACGAAGTCTGCCAGTACGAGACCCTCGTTCAATGAAATAAGGGAAAGAAGTGTATACCAAAGGGCTAGTTTTTCCGTGTTTTAACACAATAATAATGAGATATAACAGACAGTAACGCCAAGGAATGTACAGTGGAAGTTATTAGAACCAATTGAATGTAAATAAGAAGAAAGAAAAGTGAATGAAAAAATAACCAGCCGTGAGCAGGAATCGAACCTACGACCTTCGAATCGAACGCGTTATTTTAAGGTCGTAGGTTGGATTCCTGCTCACTGCGGGTTATTTTTTCATCCACTTTTTTTCTTTTTATTTGCATTCCGTTGGTTCTAATAACTTCCCCTGTACACTCCTTGGCATTACTGTCTGTTAGATTATATATATATATATATATATATATATATATATATATATATATATAATATATATATATATTGTGAGCGCAGTCACCGGCTCTTCTTATTAATTTAACGTGTCAACATCATTTGTATAGTTTCCTCATCTGCAGACATCATCATCAGTGCGTGCCAGCTTGAGCTCGAATAACGATCTTCCTCGTAAGTGGTGCACGGTGCTTCTATATCCCCAAGTCCTCTCGCACGTTACCACTGGAGCTCCGCTCGGGTCGTCACCTACTATCATCTGCCATGGCATTGGAAGATAATCGTGGTCCATTCAACAGCACCAGCCCAGTGCGGCCTCCGCCGTCGACCCTAGCCATCCAAAGCCACGAGCGTGATCCGCCTGTATTCTTGCGTCTCAAAGGGGATGGCGTTGAAGAATGGCTACACACCTTCGACTCTTCAGCAAGTTGAACAGCTGGGATACTCTTCATAAGTTACGTACGGTCCCTTTATACCTAACTGATTTTTGAACTACCTGATTTTTTAACTACCTGATTTTGAAAAACCTGATTTTTGAACTACCTCCAAGATCTTCCCGACTGGGCATGTTCGCACGGCAGCTCCATCAGATTTTCGGTTCCCCCAGTGTTTGCGCTGAAGCAGCGACGAAGAACCTTGCTGAACGCATTCAGCTCGTGGGTGAATCATACACCTCGTACATTGAGAATATTCTTGCCTTGTGCAAGCGTGTAAATTCAGCTATGCCTCAAAGCGGCCAAATATGCCATATTATCAAAGACATAAGTACCGTTCCATTCAACGCCCTTTTGTCGCAAAACCTTACCACGACTTAAGCCGTCATCACTATTTGTCAGAGACTAAAATAACTTCAGTCTCTTCACCTTTGCCATGATGCCTCGGACATTCGTCTTCCTGTGGCCCTCGACATCCGTGCCCTGGTCCGTGACTTCGTTCGTGAGGAGCTTCATAGGCGCTGCTCTTCCTGCATCGCACCGTCTACTTTAGCCTCAGCTCCAACCAACTACCGGGACATCTTTAGGCAAGAGATTGCATCTGCGTCACATCCACCTTGTTCCGACGAATCCAGACCTCGTCAGGTACCAATGTACGCAGAAGTCGCGGCGCTCTCAGCACTCACCACTGTCCCAGCGGCTACACCAGGTGGCCATGTACCTGTGGCGTCAGTGTCACCACCGAAGAACCCACAGCCGTATTACGTCATGCCGCGTCCTCAACGCCCAATCTGTTTTTATTGTGGCTATAGAGGTCATATATCTCACTTTTGCCGAAAGCGCCAACAGTACGAGCAACGTGGCTACGCTCCAGAGGAACGCGGACGCTTCGGTCCACTCATGAACTACCAGCGCACGCCTTACCGTTTTTGTTTTCAGCGTTCGTCCTCTCCAACTTATAGCAGTGGTCTGCCTGTGAACTTCCGTTAGTCTCGCCACCGCTCATCATCTCCCAATCTTCGTTCCATGTCGCCTCTGTGGCCCGCCTCCAATGTTCGGAATGCTCACTCGGAAAACTCCCCAATGCAGCTGTAGGAGGAGAAACTGCATCCACCGGACAGTCAGCAATTCCTCCAGACAGACCATAGAACTTGTTACCAGTGTTAGTAGAAGTTATACGCGTCGAAGCTCTAGTGGCTACTGGCGCTACTATTTCAAATATTCGCTCTGACCTTTGCTCCCGTCTCCGCAAAGCAACAACACCTTACTCAGGCCCGTCTCTCTGTGCTGCGACGAATGCCATTTGTCGCCCACTCGCCCAGTGTACAGTTCGTGTTTTCATAGACGGTATTCTTCATCATATTGCTGTTGCAGTTCTCCGTGAGTGCACCCACGAACTCATTTTGGGGTTGGAGTTTCTGTCGTCTGCACGCGCTTCTATGTCTTGTCGTCAGCGAATCATTCACGTCAATCCCAGTGACTCTTCTGTATCGGAACCCGAAGAGCGAATTCGTCTTGTCACCACTTCAGATTATGTTCTTTGGCCATCCCGAGAAGAAGTAGTTTGCGTTGATTGCATCAACATTATGGATGGCGACGTGCTTCTACTACCTTATGGCCACACGGTATATTGAGGCATCCTGATCATTTCAGACCTTGTTCGTTTTTTTAGGGTCTGCTTTTAATAATGCGTTAAATCAGACCCCCCAACCTTTATTGTTGCCCTGTGAATCAACAGTCACATGCGCTATTGGCCCGCATCCCGTTGCAACTGTTGCCCTTCCAAGTCACGAAGATCTACTAGATCCAGGCACGCCGCCACTCAGCTCTCCCACTCATATATCGGTGACGATAAGCCCTGATCTGACAGCAGCCTAGAGTCAAGAATTGCTGAATTTATCGAACTTACATCTTTCTTTGTTTGACGTTTATTCTGCTGTCATTGGTATGACAACTTCTGCGACTCACCTAATTCAGACTGACGCCTCCCGAATAATTCACCGGCGCCCATACCGCGTCTTTTGCAGAAAGGAAGATAATTGAGGAAAACGTACCAGACATGTTTCGACGAAATATCATACGTCCTTCCTCGAGTCCATGGCCTTCGCCAGTTGTTTTGATGCAAAAGAAAGACGGAACAGTACGTTTTTGCGTTGATTACCGGGCGCTGAACAAAATTACGCGCAAAGATGTTTACCTTCTCCCTCAAATCGATGATGCACTAGATTCGTTGCATGGCGCACAGTATTTTTGCTGTCTTGACCTGGAATCGGGCTACTGGCAAATACCAGTGTCCGAATCTTACAAAGAGAAGATGGCTTCTACTACCACAGATGGGCTATATGAATTTCACGTAATGCCTTTCGGACTTTGTAACGCACCTGATACCTTCGAACGTATGATCGACAGCGTACTGCGGGGCCTGAAGTGGAAAACCTGCTTATGCTACCTCGACGACATCGTAGTGTTTTTGTTTACCTTTTCGCAACATCTGCAACGTGTCGAAGAAGTCCTAGTGTACCTTGCAAAATCTGTTTTACAGCTGAATACGAAAAAGTGCACCTTCGCAAGCAAGATGATCAAGGTTCTAGGGCACTTAGTCAGCAAAGACGGTATTCGACCAGATCCTGAAAAGCTTGCCACCGTCCTCGAGTTTCCCCTTCCGTTGCGTCAAAAAGACCTGCGCAGTTTTCTCGGCTTGGCATCCTACTTTCGGCACTTCATACGTGATTTAGTAAGGCTTGCCTCTCCGCTTCATCAACTGCGCGCAAGTAACACGGCATTCATCTGGTCTGAAGACTGTGAAAAGGCTTTCCTGGCATTTAAAGAAGCCCTGACACCCAACCCGGTACAATGTAACTTCGATCCAGGTGCACCCACCATTCTTCACACTGACTCCAGTGGTCACGGTCTCGGTGCCGTTCTACTGCAGCGTGACAACACCGCACGCGAACGTGTCATCGCTTACGCCAGTTGTGCTTTGCCTGCTGCCTAGAAAATCTACACAATAGCCGAACAAGGGTGTTTTGCTGTTGTATGGGCGGTACGAATTTCGTCGATACCTCCACAGCCGCCACTTGACAGTCGTCACCGACCACAACGCATTGTGCTGGCTTCCATCGCTAAAGAACTTATCGGGCCGTCTTGGCCGCTGAGTGCTTAATTTACAACAGCACAACTTTGATGTCGTCGACAGGTCTGGTAAAAAGCACCAAGAAGCTGATGCTCTCTGTCGCTGCCCTCTTTTCAACCGTAATAGCCCAACTTCCCCAATTTCCGTCGCAGCATTTCCCATCACAGGTCTCAGTTGGCTAAAATCCAGCTGCTCTTTCACCCTTGTGTCGCATCAACGCGCTGGTCCTTAGTGCCACTCCATAATAGCACGCTTAGAAGGCACATCCACTCCTCCGAATGCCCGACTTCGCCGACAACTGAAACAATTCGTTTCACGATGGTGTTTTACATCGCTATATTTACCACGTTGAAAGAAACAAATGGGTCCCCGTTATACCACGTTGTCTACAACGTCAGGTTCTTGAGACATTCCACGATGATTATGCTGCTGGACATCTCGGCTATCACAAAACGTACGACAAAATACGCTGTCGGTTCACTTGGCCTAGCCTCTCTTCCCCCATTGCCAAATATGTTTCTTCATGTGCCTTATGTCAACGGTGGAAACAACCCACTGCTGCTCCTTCTGGCTTTCTTCAACCTCTTATAGATGGCACTGACTGTCGCTCCTACTTCTAAATTCACAGATAAACCCAAAAAAGTGGATGGAGGGAAGGCCGCTGTGATAGCTCAGTGGTTAGAGCATCGAACGAGTTATTCGAAGGTCGTAGCTTCGATTCCTGCTGACGGCTGGTTATTTTTTCATCCACTTTTCTTTCTTGTTATTTACATTCCATTGGTTCTAATAACTTCCCCTGTACATTTTTTGGTATTACTGTCTGCTATATCTCATATATATATATATATATATATTGGGGGGGAGAGGTTGAAGGTTGTGCGTGTGTCGAGGTGGAACTATAAACAAATAAAAAATATAACTCGTAAAGCATGGTAGACATGTAAAAGGCACGCCTATATCCGCTTCGCTGTCTCTTCAGAGTGCCTTGCCAGTTGAATGTAAACTATTTTTATTTTTCTTTCTTTCAGTCGCCTATTTAAAAGCGTCGATACAGGTGGTGACCTTCATAATGCACATGTTCCATCGAGTTGGTTTCAAACGCAATTTGAAAACAGGATGCTTTTACTACACCCCGCTTCGAAAACCTTGATAGATATGTGGGGTTTAACATCCCAAAACCACAATATGATTATAAGAGACGCCGTAGTGGAGGGCTCCGCTTCGAAAACCTTCAAAAAGACGGTTGTTTGTCGAGTCATTTCGAAACCACAGTTTCCCCTTGCTCATGTAATCTCATGAAAGCGTACGTTTATGCGTCAGTTTTATTTAGGATTTTTGCTCAACAGTGCTCCAAAAAGGGCGTTCAAGATCATCATTTCTAAGCCCCTGTGTCGAATGTTTTCCAATTTACGCTCGTCAATTTACTTTCGTGAAAGATATCAGTTAAGATGCGAGGATTGTGAACGTGCCAATAGAGAGAAAAATAATCTGGAGAAAAGTGAGGGGTTAAGGAGGACTGAGCCCAATTAGCTACCCTGCACTGGGGAAGGAACATGGGGAAGGACAGTTGGAGAGGAGGAGAAAAAAGTGACTCACTGGGCCAACGCTTGACAGTTTGACGTTTCACATCACGAACAAAGAGACAGACCAGTGTCTTTGAGACAACGCAGCAGCGCTTTCGTCGCCTTTTGGAAATGGCATAGGGAGCCCCGTAGTACCAATACCTTCCCTACGGTGGAATTACTTACGTTGTCCAGTTGATTTATAATACTGCGGAGGTGAAGGCTCTCGTGTGTGCATATATATATATATATATATATATATATATATATATATAAATATATATATATATATATATATATAAATATCTATATATTTATATATTTATATTGTGGGGGAAATTCGATAGATCCTGTGGAAAATGCGGTAGAACAAAAAAGAGGTCGACAAACGTGTGAAAACACAAGTTTTACTAACGTTTCGGCAGGTGGGCCTGCCTTCGTCAGAGTGAATGGTTACAGATGGCACACAGGGCACATATATAAGCCGCTTCTTTGCGTATCACACGGCTAAGTCAATTAAGAAAGAAGATTATATATCACCAAAGGCACGTGGCTATAGTGCATATACAACTGCAAACGCGTATCATTGTACAATAGTGAATTGGCACGTATTAGATACCCTACAACTTGTGTGCAATGAAACAGGTCTGCAAAACAACAAACTGCACACGCAGTAGCTCACTTGGTCATACGTTCTGCGGGATAATCAAAGCCTAAGAACATTTAGTAAGCCTTTAAAAAACAGAAGTTTAGAAAGATAAAACAAAATCAAAAAGCAGGCACAGCCAAATGAATGCGATTGAAATGATGAGGCGACAAAGGCCATCTGCATCATGTAGGTAATCAACAGAAAATAGGCCAACATCGTGCAAAGAATATACACTTGTCAGTAAAGCAAAACGGCGATTTACTAAGCCAATTTTCAAGTAAGCGTACCCGGGTTCTCGTTCATGCCAGCAGATAGTGTTTTCGATTTATGAAGTAGAAATGACTCTTTTAGTTTGCGTTCAAGGTGTGATTTAAAAACTGATTCCAGTATTGTAGCTATCTTGTTACTGAAAGAATCACCTGCCTCGGTGACATGCCTTGAAATCGGTAAGTTAGGAAAGACATGCAGATGAGCTTTATTATTTTTGAAACGGTATTGAAAAGCAGTTTCAGTTTGACCTATGTATTGTACATGACAGATTGAGCATTCTAACAAATATACGACATTTGCAGTATAACAAGTGAAATCGCCCTTAATTTTGAACTTGAAGTTTGTCGCAGTACTGACTGCCAGTGTTGTTGTGGTCATGTGTGCACACACTTTACAGTGGGACTTTTTACAAGGATGGCAACCAAGCATCTGGACGTTATTGCTCTGTCCGATTTTAGAGGAAGTTAATGAATCTCGAAAATGTTTACCTAGTCTGTATACATCACGTAGTGATTCTGGAAACGCTTTTGAAAGGCGTCCGCTCTGCATTGGTATGTTGTGGTGGAAAATAGATGCGACGGAAAATAGATGCGACGTTAGGTGAACTAGATGAAACAGAAAATAGATGCGACGTTAGGTGCCGATGCCTTATGGGTTTAAACCAGGTTATTCTGTGAATGACTTTTAGAATTTTCCTTGATAATGCAGAGTGCTGTACGGTCTTGTGCGTCGGCACGCCATACTGCGTCATCGACTAACTTGGGCGGATATTTGTGTTAAAGAAGTGCAGTGCGAAGCTGCTTACAGGTATTATCAATGTCAGATTGCTCAGAGCAAATTTACTGAAAGCGTAATGCCTGGGTGCAAGGTATGCAGTATTTGCAATGCCTTTAGTGGCTGCTTTGAAAGTGTAAATACCTCTGTCTATCAGTCGGCTTGCGGTACAATTTAGTGCTTAATTTTGCATTATCGAGACATACTGTGACACCTAGCAAGTTAATGGTCTCTGGTGAATATGTGTGTGAAAGGAATATGGAAGAGTGAGCATTATTGAAGTCCGAAATAAAAGACAAAAGTTCCTCATCTCCATGTGGCCAAATCTCGAATATGTCATCAATAAACCTTTTATATTAAAAATGTTTTAGCGAACGACCCGACAAGAATTTGTCCTCAAGGGATCCCATAAATATATTCGCGTAGCATGGCCCGATATTAGTACCCATAGACGTACCACTTACTTGAACATAATGCACTCCATTGAATTCAAAGTTCTTGTACTGAAGAATCATTTCAAGCAGTATAGCTATAGTCGAGCTATCAATGGACTTGTCGAGAGCCTCAACCACGGACTTTATGTCATCCAAGTGCGGTATGCTTGTGTAGAGAGACGCAACATCGAGAATGACAAGGAGAGCGTTGTTAGGTATAATGAGGTTGGTAATATCGGAAAGGAAGTCGTTAGTATCTCGCAGAAATGACTTGAGCATAGGGGGTATCTGGTTTATCAGGCTATCTACGTAACGCGACAAGTTTTCTGTCATGGAACCTATGCTGGAAACGATTGGGCGATTAAGATTGTTGAGTTAATGGATTTTCGGCAACAAATAGAACCTACCAGCTGCCGGACAAAGAGGAATCAGAGAAGCTGCCCTATGATTTAGTTTTTTCTCCTTTATTAGTTTTCTTATTGTGCCGTCTAACGTCGCTTTATAATCCTCAGTCGGATCGGCCTCGAGTCGTTTGTAAAACGGCCTATCATCAAGCTGACTGTTCGCTTCAGTGATATATTTGGTCGTGTCCATGGCAACGATGGCACCTCCTTTGTCCGCAGGTTTTATTGTGATGTCAGTGCGTTCGCAAAGGCTTGCTAGAGCTTTTATTTCTAGGTTAGAAATAAAAGCTATAAAAATATATTGCCTAGAAATAAAAGCTATAGCAAGCCTTGGCGAACACACTGATATCATAATAAAAGCTGTGGACAAAGGAGGTGCCACTGTTGTCATGGAAACGACCAAGTATATCGCTGAAGCGAACAGTCAGCTTGATGATAGGTCGTTTTACAAACGACTCGAGGCCGATCCGACTGAGGATTATCAAGCGACGTTAGACGGCACAATAAGAAACCTAATAAAGGAGAAAAAACTAAATCATAGGGCAGGTTCTCTGATTCCTCTTTGTCCGGCAGCTGGTAGGTTCTATTTGTTGCCCAAAATCTATTAACTCAACAATCCTGGTCACCCAATTGTTTCCAGCATAGGTAACGTGACAGAAAACTTGTCGCGTTGCGTAGATAGCTTCATAAACCAGATACCCCCTACGTTCCAGTGATTTCTGCGAGAATACTAGCGACTTCCTTTCCGATATTACCAACCTTATTATACCTAACAAAGCTCTCCTTGTCACTCTCGTTGTTGCTTCTCTCTACACAAGCATACCGCATTTCGATGGTATAAAGTCCATGGTTGAGGCTCTCGACAAGTTTATTGATAGCTCGACTATAGCTATACTGCTTGAAATGATTATTCAGTACAACAACTTTGAATTCAAAGGAGTGCATTATGCCCAAGTAAGTGGTATGTCTATGGGTACTAATATCGGGCCAAGCTACGCGAATATATTTATGCGATCCCTTGAGAACAAATTCTTGTAGGGTTGTTCGCTAAAACATTTTTAATATAAAAGATTTATTGATGACATATTCATGATTTGGTCACATGGAGAGGAGGAACATTTGTCTTTTATTTCGAACTTTCATAATGCTCTCCCTTCTATATCCTTTTCGCACACATATTCACCAGAGACCATTAACTTTCTCGATGTCACAGTATGTCTCGATAATGCAAAATTAAGCACTAAACTGTACCGCAAGCCGACTGACAGACAGAGGTATTTACACTTTCAAAGCAGCCACTGAAGGCATGGCGAATCCAGCATACCTTACACCCAAGTATTACGCTTTAAGTGAATTTGCTCTGATCAATCTGATTTGGATAATAACTGTAACCAGGTACGCACTGCACTTCTTAAGCACAAATATCCGCCAAAGTTCGTCGATGATGCAATGAGGTGTGCCGACGCACAAGACCGTGCAGCACTCTGCATCCCCAAGGAAAATCCTAAAAGTCATTCACAGGTTAACCTGGTTTTAACGCATAACGCATCGGCACCTAACGTCGCATCTATTTTCCGTAAACATCACAACATAACTATGCAGAACGAACGCCTTGCAAAAGCGCTTCCAGAACTACTACATGTTGTGTACAGACTAGGCAAAAATTTTCGAGATTCATCAACTTCCTCTAAAACTAGACAGAGCAATAACGTCCAGACGTTTGGTTGCCATCTTTGTAAAAAGTCCCGCTGTAAAATGTGTGCGCACATGACCGCAGCAACACTGGAAGCTAGTACTGCGACGAACTTCAAGTTCAAAATTAAGGGCAATTTCACTTGTTATACTGCAAATAACGTATATTTGTTAGAAAGCTCAATCTGTCATGTACAATACATAAGACAAACTGAAACTGCTTTTCAATACCGTTTCAAAAATAATAATGCTCATCTGCATGGCCTTCTTAACTTAACAATTTCAAGGCATGTCGCCGTGGCAGGTCATTCGTTCAGTAACATGATAGCTACAATACTGGAATTGGGTATTAAATCACACCTTGAACGCGAACTAAAAGAGTCATTCTTAATTCATAAATTCAAAACACTATCTGCTGGCATGAACGAGAACCCGGGTACGCTTACTTGCAAATTGCCTTAGTAAATCGCTGTTTTGCTTAGCTGACAAGTGTGTATTCTTTGCACGATGTTGGCCTATTGTCTGTTATTACCTACATGATATAGGCGGCCTTTGTCGCTGCACCATTTCTATCGCATTCATTTGGCTCTGCGTGCTTTTCGATTATGTTTTTATCTCTCTAAACTTTTGTTTTTTAAAGGCTTACTAAATGTCCTTAGGCTGTGATTATCCCGCAAAATGTATGACCAAGTGAGCTACTGTGTGTGCAGTTTGTTGTTTTGCAGACCTGTTTCATTGCACACAAGTTGTAGGGTATCTAATACGTGCCAATTCACTATTGTACAATGATACGCGTTTGTAGTTGTAGATGCACTATAGCAACGTGCCTTTGGTGATATATATTCTTCTTTCTTAATTGACTTAGCCGTGTCATACGCAAAGAAGCGGCTTATATATGTGCCCTGTGTGCCATCTGTCACCATTCACTCCGACGAAGGCAGGCGCACCTGGCGAAATGTTTGTAAAACTTGTGTTTTCACATCTTTGTCGACATTTTTTTCTACCGCATAAATATATATATATAAATATATATATATATATATATATATATATATATGCTATCATATTACAAAGGTGTGTTGTACAAACTGCATACATTGCTTAATTGACTACAGGAACACATCTGTTTTTTAGAGGGGGGGAAAGTGGCGGGGGCAGAGAGCTGCATCGCAACACCTACATGACCATTTCGTTTGTTCAAAGAATCAGACAAAACGGCACTTGGTGTAATTAGCTGGTAAATGGAATCCGAAAGCATTTAACAGGTATTACACTCTTCCATGACCATCATCATGTGAGGCACAATGGGAATCACGGGGAATAAACACTGCGGTAGACCAAGCGCAACGTGTGTCTAAGCTCATCAAGAAGCGCGAACATGTAACAAATGATCGCAAAAAGCTTCAGTGCAGAGTGGGGTTCAACCCACTGCTGAACGCCGCGACCACATCTTTTAGCATTGCCTAAGTAATCATTTGTACGGATTGCTCGGGCGGGAATTTTTTTCTTTCTTCTGTCGCTTGCTGAAGCTCATACAGATTTGTACTGTAACCTTGAGGAAAATCGGGTGGCGTGGTCATTCAACTATGATGGGAATGATGGGAAGGGCACATTTAGGTTCAAATTACGTCAGTCATTGCACTGGCTACGGGTGTTCTCAGTTTCTTCAGTTCACTTCACTTTATTACCTTAAAGACCCCCTGCAGATATGGGATATAACATATGGGGTGGGAAGAATACAACAAATGTAATACATGTGCAGGATGGGTATCAGTACGAACAGGGGTAACCAATACAAAAATAAAATATTACACGCGCAGGATCAGTATACATATAACAGGCGTAACACCTTGCCAAAAAAAAGATGACAAAATGATAACCAGTGGCACAAAAAGGAACAATTTAGTGTATTCAAATTGAAAAGAAACGAGTGACATTTTGTGTAAATGTTGAGTGGCACATTATGGTGGTGAGATCAGTGGGAAGGCTATTCCAGTCGAAAGCTGCATGAAAAAAAGAAAGAGGCGGAAAATGTCGTGGTACGGGCACGTGGCCAGCCGATATAAAAGAAATCAGTGGTGCGGTGAGATATGCGGGCAGAAGGCAAGATATAGGCCGGGTGGTCGAGTTGACTGTGATAGAGCTTGTGGAACAAAATGAGGCTGGAAAGTCGGCGACGAATGTTAAGGTTAGAAAGACTAGATTCTTGTTTAAGAGATGAAACACTCACGTTATACGAATACGAGGAATGAATGAATCAAGCTGCTCGAATCTGAGTGATTCTAGTGTGTCGGTTAAGTACGCTAGATGAGGGCTCCAGATAGGCGACGCGTATTCAAGTTGGGTGCGAGTTAGAGATTTACAAGCTTGCAGTTTTACAGGAGGGGGAGCATGGCGTAGGTGCCGCTTTAAGAATCAAAGAGATCTGTAGCTGATGATATGATATTGGTAATGTGAACGCGCCATGATAAATCGTTACTCAAAGTGACTCGCACGTACATGTATGTGATGACATTTTCCTGTGCAACTTTACCGATTCGATAAGAATAGGTGAGAGGCTGCGCCGGCGGTGAAACGAGAGTGACTTGCATTTATTTGTGTTTAGTGTCATTATAAAACGATTGCACCAATTCGGTTTTGCGCGCAGCAGCTTCACCCGGCCTACAGTGTTCACAGGCGTGCGTATATGTGTTTGTCGGCAGTGGCGCAAAGAATGATATCTTCTTGAAAGTTGCGGCAGCATGCTAGCTTTCATGGCTGAAGGAAGGTTGCGTAGTTACTCTTGGTATTTGATAGTTTGGCAAAGTGTCGTGCACGTGCTGATTCTATTATATATAATCTCAAATTTATCAAGGGAACTACACCGATTTCACTTTATTGTCTGTATAATAACGTCTTCCCTAGACGCACTCAACGTAGCTGAAAAGTGACGACGAAGCTACGTGAACGCCCCTCAATGATTCGCAGAACCTCCTGGTGTAAAAAGGCTGCGGCGGCTGCATTTCCGATGGAGGCGGAAATGTTGTAGGCCCGTGTGCTCAGATTTGGGTGCACGTTAAAGAACCCCAGGTGGTCTAAATTTCCGGAGCCCTCCACTACGGCGTCTCTCATAATCATATAGTGGTTTTGGGACGTTAAACCCCACATATCAATCAAATCCTGGTGTAAAAAGATCTCTACGAACCACTGCTTTAACGATGTTCCTTCGCATGAGCACACGCACCTGCCGTTAATTTAAAAGAATGCGTTTATCATTTACTGTTCTATACAGTAATTTTTTTATAAATAGAATATGCATATTCCGAGTTCTAAACGCATGTTTATTTTGACCATTTCAAAAAGTTTCTTTATTATTTGCTAGCATCAAATTTCGAGGAAAATTCGTAGCAGTATTTATTACCCAATTCGGTTGAATGTGTCCTGGTTTAGGGTCAATATCGCGGTCCCGCAGAGTTGCTTCAATCAGCTTTATATTTGGAAAAATAAAGCATGGTTTTATTGAGAATTACTTCGTGTCGCTTTGTTTTCTTCTCGGTGAACGAGAGCCGCGAATTCCAAGAACAAAATTCACCCAGAACAAATACGGAGCTTCTACTTTCCATCAGTTTTATCGTGGTTTGAAAGTCTTTTGTTTAGCCTGTCGGTACATAGATTGGAGTCTAGGAACCCAGCATTCATAAAACACATTCCCAAGAAGACAAATAAGACAACCACACAGGCTGGGGCTTTGGGTCATCATGGTATTTTGGAGGCTGGGTTTCTCAATTCCAAGCCATGGTGGTCAAAGCGCCGCTCAATCAGCCTTGCGTGCCCCACGTGCACATTAAAAAATTAATTTGAGCGCGAACACACGAGACATTCACGCACACACTCACACACACCCAGGCATCAAATACGCACAGCGCTGTGTGTGTGTGCTTGAATGTGTCGTGTGTTTCCGCTTAAATTAACTTTTATCAACCAGCAAGCCCAACAACAGCTTCTTCTACTCGTATAGACACTCACTACAGACTCCACTCTAGGCTATATGTTGTGAAATTTAGCGCTGCATCTGTGGCCTTCTCAGTCGACATCAGCAATGCGCTTGACGATCACCGATGACACTGTGATGTGAAAACACTCCCTGACTTTTGTCCTTTTGGTAAAAGCGGGGACGACCAGTGTGGCCACAGCCTTCAGTATTATACGGCATTGTGTGATTTCACAGCGCGGGGTTAGCGCATTCGCAGCGGCGTCGTGATATGTAATAAAATAATCGGCGATTCGTAGCGCGGTGGTGGCGGCGTGCCTGTCTAGAAAATTTCGGCGGTGGCGCCAAGCGGCGCGAGGAAACAAGGCGGCGGCGGAGGTGCGGTGCGGCGGCGCACAACTCTAGGCGCAATGTTCATTGCATCAGTAGTACCGGACATCATGGGAAACAGATACCGGGAGTCACATTTGACATTACACGAGGCATCTAAGGCATTTGCGCTCATTCCTAATGCTGTGGTCCCGAATTTACGTTATTAGATCCGCTTTGTTCACATTTCACAAGAAAAAATACAGTGGCATAACTCTGGAGATGCCGAAACCAGAAAGCTGAAGCGCGGCGTCCGATGACATCGACGGCTAAAAAATGGTGCCATTTATATACTGCAAAATTTTCTCCGATGGCGAGGTCCTGTTTCATCCTCATCATGACAGCCATCAGAGGCCGCGTCCATCTTCTGGGCTTGTGGAAATCCACCTTTGAGGAAAAAAAAAAACGCCGTGAACGTCTACACTTCTCATCATCATCTTCATCAGCCTCACTACGTCCACTGCAGTGAAAAGGTCTCTCCCAGAAGCCGCCAGTCAACCCGGACTTGTGCTTTCAACTGCCACGTTATAAGTTGCGAACTTTTCAATGTCATAACTTTCTGGCTCCCTTTCACCCAATTGTTTTCCTTTTGAATCCAGTCAGTTACCCTTAACGAACAGCGGTTAGCCTGCCGACGCACTAAATTCCCAGCCCAAGTCCGTTACTTCTTCTTGATTACAACAACGATATCCTTATTCCAGATTTCTTCCCTGAGCCACTCTTCTCTCCCCTTGTCTCTGCAAGGTTACACTTATCATTTTCTTTTCCTTCGGTCCCTTTTCGGCCTTGATTTTGGCTGACTACAAATGAATGAAAGTTTATGCAGTTTTATTTATTTCTTAGCAGCAAGGCAAATTCAGAAAAACATTTACGCTGCACCACCGTACCGTACAATAACCGTTAACTTCGTAAATGGGTCTGCACCAAATCAACTGAGTAATTCCCAATACTTAATCTTGGTCAACTAGAAGTCAACAGTGAGCGCAATGAACGGGTTACCCAAATAAATTTGCGTTTGCGTGGTCTAAAAGCGAACTTTGATCATAAACAGGCATGTGGTATATAAATTGGGTAAAAAGACAACCACCCATTTGCAGCACGAATCCATAAGAAAATTCGTACAAATGTCTCAGAAAGAAAGGCTCTTAGTTACTGAAAAATTTGTCCTGGTCCGTGGTTTGAACCCCAGACGGACGCTTTTCCGGAGTCGTCGCTCCGCCAATCGAGCTAACCAGGAACCTAGCTATTGACAGCGTGAGGGCGAATTCATCAACAACTCGAAGCACATAGGCACAAGTATTGCAAATTTGCAATAAATTTGGTAACTGCCACTCTACACGTCTTCCACTAAAAAAGGAGAAAACAGTGAATTGCCATACAAACGACTGCGAAGCGGTGGAGGCCAGGCAAAGATGCGAAAATACGTACAGTGACAGGATACTGAGAAATGGTAATGGACTCAGCGGCTGCGAAAGGGTGGAAGGCTTACGCAAAAGAATGGGTTGTTTACCTGAAGCTCTCTGCGTTCAGAACAAACGTACAAAGAGCCTAGCATCACGTAGCTACAGTCAAGGAAGAATGTAAAAATAGCCAGATAAGTCTCCGAAATCGCTCAGCTTGGATGTCGCAAGGCATGCACGACTTAATGCGAGCTTCGCCATTTTTTTTTTGGCGCACCAGCTGTGAGTGGGCTGGATTTCTCTTTGAGCCCGCCCCGTTCCTTTTTTATGGGGGGGGGGGGGGCACCACAGCTGAGAGCGTGACGTTCCAGTAAACGCAATTTTCTTTTCCAAACCAGTACTGCCTTGCAAAAACACTGATCATCGCCGATGGCCGTTTTTCCGGGCGTTGGCAAATTCTTCTTCGCTCACGTGTAATATAAATGTTAAGCGGGCTTCGTTCGGTATTGCGGCAATATAAAACGTTTAGAATATTACCACGAGGCTGCCGTGAACGTGCTTTATTAGCCAACAGTGAACTCAAGCCAACACAGAAAAGGCATCTGCGCACATTTGCATACGCGACACCTACCAGCTATTCAAATTGACGCTACACTAATACAGTGCTATCGCGTGCAGTCTGATATCGCGTTGGAAAGTGATTTTTTATTCTGCGTGGCACTTCCCAGAATAGAGGAAAGTGGTGGCCATATATTATTACCGACTCACCACCTGTTAAATGCGAAGCATTTCTTAGCGAGCTTCGGCGACTTTGAGCGTATCTATCTATTTATCTATCTATCTATCTATCTATCTATCTATCTATCTATCTATCTATCTAGCCGCTTACAACGTTTAACTCTCCTGGCCGTTTGGATAATGGTATCGATACCGAACGTAGTATGGCATAACATGACTGTATGACGAGCATATTTGACTAGTGGTAACGTAAGAGAGAGAGAGAGAGAGAAGAAATGTAGGAAAGGTAGGGAGGGTAACTAGACTATGCGTCCAGTTTGCTACCCTACACATGGGGAGAAGGAGAGGGGAGTAAAAAATAAAGAGAGAGAAAGATAGACACATGTCACATCACACACACAATGTCGAGTTTCACTTGCGGTCCCTCAATTAAGTGGCTGTCAAGTATCTCAGAAGGGCTCATTTGGCTTTCAGTGTTGATGTGCTGCGCGACAAGGCTCCTAAAGTTTTACTTAATTAAATGGCCGGTCATCGAGTATATTCAAGGCACACTTTAAAGTCCGGCGATCTTCATCAAATTGGGCACAGTGGCACAATAGATGTTCAATAATCTCTATACAGTTGCAGCTTTCACACATGGATGAATCTTCCATGCCAATGCGATGGCTGATTGACTTGGTAAACGCTAACCCAGTCCACAGCCGGCACAGCAATGTAGCGTCACGTCGAGAAATCTTGGATGACAGTTGTTTCTTGATTAATGACTTCAGGTTCATAGGACGATGATTGGAGTTTAGTGGAGAATTATAGTGCGCAAGCGTGGCATTATGCGCGATGTGACGAAGTTCTCTAGCTGCGTCTACTCTTGACAAGGGTATTAACAGTATGGGCGCTCCATCGTGGGCACATCGAGCAGCGTCGTCGGCGAGGTGGTTACCACTGATGCCACAGTTGCCCGGCAACCTTTCTAAAACAATGTCATGTCCTTTATCAGTGGCACGATGACAAATTTCCTTAATACAATACACCATCTGGTGGTAGTTTCACGTCGTAGACTTCGCACGCATTGAAGGGCTGCCTTGGAGTCGCAGAATATGGCCCATCTACTAGGGGATTTTCGCGTAACAAACTCCACAGCGGCTCGAAGAGCGGCGAGTTCGGATTCCGTAGATGTCATGAAGTGTGATGTCTTGAAGTTGACGGTGATTGATCGAGATGGTATGACAAAGGCACCTGTCGAACTTCCCGAGACTGAACCGTCCATGTAAACATGAATTCGGTTAGCATACGACAAATGTAAAAGGTCCAGTGAGATCTGCTTGAGAGCTGCAGATGACAGGCTTGACTTTTTAGATATCCCCCGCACTTCAAGGTGCAGAGTGGATCTTTTCAAGCACAACTCTGGAGATAGTGGTATGGCTGCGGGCGAGAATCTCCATGAGATGGATTTCTGATTAGCCGCAACAACTTTGGAAAACGCTGCAGTTGGTCTTTCTAGTGGCAAGCTAGCAAGGTTGTGGTTAGGCACTCGGGATATGTGAAGTATATGTGTCCGGAGTGTGTCGGCAAAGATATATGTCGTGATCGGATGGTCTTTAGCAATACGAACTGTTGCTAACGTATCAGCACACCAAGGTAGCCCCAAGCATCTGCGGAAAACTTGGCCTTGAATCCTTTGCAGGACCCTGATGTTAGTTTTTCCGGCGTTGGAAAGCATGGGCGTGCTATACCGTAAATATCCCAAGAAGAGCGCTCTGTACAGCTGAAGCATAGATGACACTGAAGTGCCCCACATTTTACCAGCGAGAAATCACATCACGTGTGTGATAGAGCTGAGCCTCTTCTTGAAGTGCGAGATGTGAGATCTCCACGAGAGATTTCTGTCAATAATGACGCCCAAGAATCGGTTACGTCTTGTATACGAAAAGTTCACGTTGTCGATGGAAACGAGATAATAGATCTTGAGCTTGCGGGTAAAAGGGACTAAATCGCACTTCTCAGTGGAAATTGTGAGCCATTGGGCCTGGAGGTATGACGACGTCATTCGTCGCCATGCACGTACCAAGGGTGGTGTCACTGCTGAAGCCCAGATACACATATAATCAGCGTATGTAGAGAGATTGACTGATCGAGGTAGACTTTGTACAAGGCCGATGATCGTGAGGTCAAACAGCGTAGGGCTGGGAACCCCGCCTTGTGGAACGCCACGAGCGGTGTAATGATCAACGGTGCGGCTTCCGCAGTAAGCACGAAGAAGGATCTCCTCTGTAGGTAGCTCCGAATCTATCGAAACATTTCTCCACCAATTCCAACGTTCGCCAAGGCTACTAGGATGGCTTCGTGCGTTACATTGTCGTATAAACCTTTCACATGTAGGAACATTGCAACCGAGATGCGCTTGAGGTATTTCTGTTGTTGCACAGAGATTACGAGGTCGATGACATTATCAATAGAAGAGCGGCCTCTTCGAAAACCAGCCATGGCCTCTGGGTATATATTATAGCGTTCAAAGTACCACTCGAGGCGTGTCAGAACCGTTCTTTCCATTATTTTTCCCATGCAGCTAGATAGCGCAATGGGTCGATATAAAGTCTGATCAAGCGGCGAATTTCCAGCTTTGAGGATTGGTACCAAGCGGCCGTATTTCCACCTTTCTGGAACGACGCCATCGTTCCATGACTGGTTGTAGCATTTTAGTAGCTGGTCTCGGCCTCGTCTTCCAAGATGGCATAAAGCAGCGTATGTAATACCGTCCATCCCAGGTGACGATGAACGTCTGCAGGTGGCTAGAGCTGCATCTAGTTCCTCGAGTGAGAAAAGCATATTCAGTTCAGAAACTCATGCTACAGGAACATCTCCGAGACCGTCGTCAATCATGGTAACCACATTGCTCGCGATCCTCGCGCAGAAATCTTCAGCAACATCAACCTGCAGGCGGCCTTGATTGAGAGCCAATGTGCTGAATAGACGTTGTTGTGGAGTCGAGCGAAGGCCACGCACCGTCCTCCATATATGGGACATAGGCTTGCGAGGATCGAGTGACTTATAAAATTTCTTCCACCGTTGGTCCTCCAGCTTGTCCATTCGACGTTGGATTTTCTTTTGTAGACGTGGAGCGTCTCTGAGGTCATGAATCGAATTAGTATGCCTGTACCTCCTCTCAGCCCTCCTACGAATCGTTTGTAGTCGTTCAAATTCTATATCAAATTCGGTACGCTTTGATGTGTATTTAAAGGCGCACGTAACCTCTTCCATCACATTTTTCATTACCTCCTCGAGGCCACACGCGCTATCATCGCATGCCTTTTCAACCTTTTTTTTAAAATTGTGCATATAACTCTTCTGTTAGTTGATGAGGGGGAAGTTGCAAAACCTGTGACCTTCAGATACGTTGGAATATGACCACTGCCATGAGTCTCAATATCAGTGAAACATCGCACTTGTTGGGTGAATCGCCGTGACACCAATGCAAGAGTCAAGAAACTGCTATATCACGAACCACGCAGGTACGTTCGACTTCCGTCATTCAGAACGTTAAGTTCGTGGCGTGAGGCAAATTACGCAAGTTTCTGGCCTCTGGAATCAATCTTGTGCTTCCCCAAAACAAGTGATGAGCATTGAAATCGCCAATAACAATCCAGAGTCCAGGTGTAGGGGTCAAGATGTCAAGTAGTCTTTCACCATCGAACTGACCAGATGGCGAGATATGTGCGATGACAAGCGCGAATGCTACCTCCTTCTTTGCAACGCGGTGGCATGCGTATTGATTTCCGTAATGGAGTTGCACCAAATGTGTAATGTAGGTCAAGTCTGTGCGGATATATATAATTACTTTGCTGGGATCACCACAAGACGATGAAGTTAAGGCTTCATAGCCAGAAAGCTTTATCGCTTTTGACAAATTGGGTTCACATATTACTAATATAGGAAATCTGTTGCGGAAAACGTACTGTCGAAAACATGAGATCCGTGGTTTTAGTCCTCTGGCATTCAACTGTAAAACTGTCGCACTACGTACTTCATCTCGGGGATAAGGCAGT
This sequence comes from Rhipicephalus annulatus, assembly GCA_013436015.1. Classification (NCBI taxonomy): domain Eukaryota; kingdom Metazoa; phylum Arthropoda; class Arachnida; order Ixodida; family Ixodidae; genus Rhipicephalus; species Rhipicephalus annulatus. The sequence goes on along the minus strand of WOVY01010363.1, from coordinate 335,390 downwards.
GAAGGAGCCATTTTGTCTATTCAAAGTTGGTAAGCACTGGACTCAGGGCATCCAATACTTGCACTGCACATCGTCTCGCAGGCGTGTTTGTGTAGACTATAAGCGTGCTAATGGCAATGATTAGGGACTTGATCATCGTCATAATTTCACGGTCCCGCTCTGTCGCCTCATCTTGGCGAGATGCAGAAAGTGGTGCTATCGGTGCACGTTCTAGTTTATCTGCAGGAGTTATCCTTGGAAGTGATGGCCATGCTTCTTCCAGAGCCTCCTTTTCAGGGGCAGCATTCTCAGTGCACGTGTTCCTTCTGTCCGGCGGTGGTGGTGAGGCTGATTTAACGAAAGGAGGCTTTACAGAAGGCTTGATACTGTGGACAGGCTTTCTAGATACAATCAAGATATCTATGTCATGAATTTCATGGTTTACATTTCATGGTCTTGCTGCTCTTGTGGTGGTCTCCTTCACAAGCAGTTGCAAAACTGATATAGTATGACATGATTGCATGGCCAACACAAGTTACAGACCCTAACATGAAAATCATGACAAGCGGGTCATGTAACAACAAGACTACATGCCACGCACATGATATGCTCACGGCCTTTCGCTAGCGTCACATATACAAAATTTGGTATTATGGTACGTGAATGGATGGCAAACGTATGTGACTGGTGCAAAGATGATAATCCTGAGATGCGTGTCTTGTAACAACATGACTACATGCCACGCTCATGATGCGCTGGCAGCCGTTTCGCTAGTTTCACCTATACCAAATTTGGTATTACGGGACGTGAATGGATGATGAAGGTATGAGACTGGTGTAAACATGATAAAAATGATATGCGTGTCATGTAACAACATGACAACGTGCCATGCTCATCATGCACTCGCGGGCGCTTCGCTAGCTTCACATGTAACAATTTCGATATTACGTGACGCGAACTGATGACGCAGGCCAACGTTACATCCAAACACAATAATTACAACATGCGTGTCATGTAACAACATGACTACATGCCGCACTCATGATGCGCTCGCGGTCGTTTCACTAGCGTCCTAATGCCTAATTTGATATTATGCAACATCAATGGATAACGAGAGATGTGACTGGTACAAACATGATAATTATGAGGTGCGTGTCGTTTGGCAACATGACTACATTCCACAGTCAAGGTGCCAATACACTTCGACGTGACACGCCACGCGTGTGCGCCGGCGTTTGTTTCGTCACGTAACGCCGGTGTCGCCACGCCAGGCGTCGCTCCTTCCGTACACTCACAGGCGCGCGCCGCACTGCGTTGCTTTCACGCATGTGCGTGTCAGCACGTCCAGCCTCCCACCATTCCGAAACGAGACAGACGCAGCGCTACCTAAGTAATGCATCGGCACGAAACGCAGCATGTCGCATTTCGCACCGGTTGCCATCGGGCCGCTCCGATGGACGCTGGTCGTGTCGGTCACGCCGGGCGTAAGACTATAGATTTCGCGTGTTTTGCTAACGTATAGCGTCGCTGTGCCCAGCGTGCGTTCGCCTCGACGTATAGTGGTTCCTTCATTATGCACTCGGGCTGTTTCGCCAGCTCCACATATGCCTGATTTGGTGTTACGTGACGTAAATGGATGACGGAGGTATATCACTGGTGCAAACATGATAATACTGACCCGCGTACCATGCAAGTGCATGACAACATACCCCGTTCCTAGCGCGATCGCGGCCGCTTCGCTAGTTTTACATATACTAAGTTTGGTGTCACTTGACGTGAATAGATGATGAAGGAAAACGACACACCCAAACAGGATAATCATGACATGGAAGTCGTGTACGGCATAATTTAGCTCCAGTTTGTAGTGTTGTGGTGATTTTAAAGGGACATATCAACCTTCCTCATTCGCGTTTCGCATATCATAAATTTCCACTGTACGGGGGATCTGCCAATTTTCAGGGCTGAAGCTCTTTGAAGCGGCACCCTTTCGTGCCTCGTAGTCGTAGTGTGTAACAAGTTTTACAGTTCGACCTGCAAGGTGGCGCTGGTGGGATATTTCTCCAGTGCTTTGTTGAACAATAAAGAGTTCGCGGCATGCGCGTTAACTACAAGCCGAATACCACTGTCTCTCATTCCCTATTGGCACACATTGGCATGTACATTGAGCACTATCTGACAAGAAAGAGTCGCTACATTAAACTCCCTGGGTAACCTCCTTAGTTTTAGAAAGGTTTAGCGAGCTTTGAGCCGCAGTGCCATGAATACAATGAACTAGTATATACCATGAACTCGAGGTGGTTAAAGGTGGGAAGTAGATACGAAGCGCAAGCCGTAAGCAAGTAAAAGCAGAATTCGCCTGTCTCTCATTCCCCATTAGCAGCCATGGGCATGTACATTGAGCACTATCTGACAGGAAAAGGTTGCTACGTTATAGTCGCTGGGCATAACCTCCTTGGTTTTAGAAAGGTTTAGCGAGCGTCGGCCCGCAGTGCCGTGAATAAAGTGGACTAGTATATACCATGAACTCGAGGTGGTTAAAGGTGGGAGGTAGACCCGAAGCGCAAGCCATAAGAAAGCGTGCATGTGCCACCTCTCATTTAGTCCTCGCAATGTGCGCTGGATGGCTGTGCTTTTATATAGGGAATATACGACGAAAAGATGCGAGATGGTGGTACTTAGAGTGTTGACTAGATGGACGAACGGACACACAGACAGATGCAAGAATGGACGCGTGAACGGTCGCAAGGGTGGATGCATGGACGAACGTAGGGACAGACGCACCAACAGACGCACGCATGGACGGGCGGACGGACGCATCGATGGTCACACAGACGAATGCATGGACGGTCGGAAGCAAGAACGAATGGACGGACGAATGCTTCGCCCCACTCTCCATCATTCACTTTATGGATACGCTGCACACTTTTTTAAGTGCGAAGCATTTCTTAGCGAACTTCAGCGACGTTGAGCGCATCTATCTATCTATCTATCTATCTATCTATCTATCTATCTATCTATCTATCTATCTATCTATCTATCTATCTATCTATCTATCTATCTATCTATCTATCTATCTAGCCACCTACGATATTTAGCTTTCCTAGCCGTTCCAATAATGATATCAATACCAAACTTGGTATGGCATAACATGACTGCATGATGAACCCATTTGATTACTCATAACTGGAAAATCATGATATGTGTGTCAAGAATGTCATGATTTACATTTCATGGTTCTGCAGCTTTTTCGGTGGTTTTGTTCACATGGCATGTTGCAAAACTGGTATGGTATGGCATGATTGCATGGCAAACACAAATGACAGACCCTAACATGAAAATCATGACGTGCGTGTCATGTAACAACATGACTACATGCCACCCTTATGACGCGCTCGCGGCAGTTTCGCTAGCTTAACCTATACCAAATTGGGTATCATAAGACGTGAATGGATGACGAAGGTATGATACTGGTGCAAACAAGATAAACATGAGATGCGTGTCATGGAACATGACTGCATGCTACACTCATGATGCCCTCGCGGCTGTTTCACTAGCTTCACATATGGCAAATTTGGTATAACATGACGCCAATGAATGACGAAGGTGTGTGACTGGTGCAAACATGATTACCATGAGATGGGTATCATCTGAAAACATGACTACATGCCACAGTCAAGGCACTACTACAATTCGACGTGACGCGGTGCGCGTGTTCACCGGCCTTCATTTCTTCGCGTCACACTAGCGTTGCTACGCCTGGCGCCAGTCCTGAAATATACTCACGGGCGCGCGACGCGCTGCACTTCTTTGACGCATGAGCGTTTCAGCGCGTCCTGCGTCCCTCCGTCATAAAAAAGGGAGTCGCAGTGTTGTGTAGGTAACGTATCGGCGCGAAAGGCAGCATGTCGCATTTCACACCGGTTGCCTTTGGGCCGCGCCGACGGACGCTGGTTGCGCCTGGCGTCAGACTATAGAATGCTGGCGTTTTGCTAACTTAGCATCGCTGTGCCCAGTGTGCGTGTGCGTCATCGCTACAATGGAGTGTATTGGGCCCTTCATAATGCGCTGGTGGCCATTTTGCTAGCGCCACATATACCTAATTTTGTGTTACGTGACATCAATTATTAACAAAATGTATGAGTGGTGGAAACATGACGATTTTGATACGCGTGTCATGTAAGAACCTGACAACATACCATGCTCATAGCATGCTCGTGGCCGTTTCACTAGCTCCACATATGCTAAATTTGGCATCACGTGACGTGAATAGACGACGAAGGTAAAGGACACATCCAAACATGATCCAAACACGGAAGTGATGTACGGCATCATTTACCTCCGCCTCGTAACGTTGTGCTGACTTTAAAGTGACGCATCAACATTGCTCATTCGTGCTTGGCATATCATCAATTTCCGTTGTACGTGTGATCTGCCAATTTTTATACTTTGAACACTGAAATCTTTACATACAGTTGATTGTTTCGGGCACGTTATGGTAACGCCGCGCAAGCTTGCGCACAGCGTTTTATTTCCTGCAATTACAAATGTTCCTATAGGGGCTATACTGTCAGATTTTTCTAGGATTTTTAACAGGTTCTTTCATAATACATCTTCTTGATAGCGTTCCCTACAAGTTTTAAAAACTTATTCAGATATCGTGGGGAAGGTGAATTCACGGAGTCCTCCCTGTACCCTTCCAGGGACCAGCGTTACTACAGAGATATGATAACAATATCCAGGATTATCACAAAAAAAACAAGGTGAGCAATACATGAGGTACATGACGGATTATTTGAAACTAGACGATTCTTACATGGGCCCTTGTTATGCCATCATTAATGCCTCGGAGATACGTTTCGGTAAGTTATTATACTCGTTTTGCGATACGCTGGTGTAGATTGCTTATATTTTATTTAGGCTAGAATTCTTGGCATTTAGAAAAAAAATCGTCAATTTTCGCTCGCGTATAGCTTCAAAGGCGAAGGGCACCCTTCAACTTAACTCGTAAAATGATTTTCTGTTGACGCATACTAAGAAACGCTACAGAATGCGATCGTGAAGTCAAAGTTCACTGTAGGATACGCTGTTGGGACAGGAGCGTAATTTAGTGCTTGCACACCGAGTTATGGTAATAACCGGGTTATTAGAATTTTATCTCTGCACTTTTTTGCCAAAAAATATGACTCATGAAGCTCTTCTTTATTTTGAGGGACTAAGTGTCAAGATGAGGTGTGTTTGAAAATAAAACAAAAAGAATAGTTTGCTAAAAATAAGAAATAATAAATACTGTCGCTACACTACAGAGCCTGTGTGTTTGCCTAACCAAAAGAGGCCCTCTTACTCTGGTCGAAAAACCCGGACGCCCACGCCCACACAAAGACATGCACGCGAATATTCAGTGTTTCTTGGTTGAGTTTTACACTTAAGTATTATCCTCTTTTCTAGAGTAATTAAAACATTATATACATATGAGGTGCGTGTGTGCCTTTGTCTGCGAAAATGGTATAAGTTAGTAGAAATATTTTCACTGTTCCAATCGGAGACTAATCTTTTGTTGGAGGTCGGTCTGGAATCAAAACATTGCTCAATAGCCACTTTTGGTGAGTGCGATTTTCCTATTCGTGTTGTGTTACGACAACCGAAAAAAGACTTGTATATATATATATATATATATATATATATATATATATATATATATATATATTGCGTGTTTGTCTATGTGTGCATCCACATCACTCTATCTGTCCCGCACGCATTACACTGACACTGAAAACCATGCACCCTTTCAAAACGTCGCGGCCCAGACCATCCGGTTTGACAACAATCTCCTTTTCTCTGCCTCTCTCAGCCAGTGATGTAAGTTTTACCCAAGCGTTGGAGCCAGGATAAAAACTGGCGGGAGGCCGTCGGGTTCACATCCGCCGCCACTCAAGAAACTTGCGTGGGTCGCAGTAGGCGTATCCGACGGCTTTCTCACCCTTCCCTGTTTACCTTCACGCCGTTCTCTTCGACGTCCAGGAAACTTCGCCTCCGGTACGGCTCGCACGTTGGTCGACCCAGACGCAAGCGAGTAGCCGTGTATTTGCACTCCCAAGTATTCTCGGTGAGTGGTCTTTCGCTAATATGCAAGGAGCGAGTGCTTTGTATATCTACAAAATTTCCGAGTCTCTTTCACAGCAACACTTTGGCTCTCGATATGGCATCGAGATGAGCCTCGACGGACTAAGCAGGCTTGTGTGTAGAGCACCATTCACTGTTAAACGGAACACACTGATGAGCCCCTGTTGTAAATCGGGCCTCATAGCTGTAAATGGAAGTAGAAACACTGTTCGTGCCCAGCACTACTCTATTAAAAGAAGTCAGAACAGCCAATCAGCAGTAGTCTTGGGCAAATTTAGGCCTCTATGCTTTTGCCAGAGAGCGCAATCCAGACATGGTGCATGCGAAAGTATTCCCTTTAACTGTGAACAGCAGCATGATGAAAGAAAAGTCACGAAATACTTTCTTTTCTTAAACTCTGCTACGCTTTGGCATATACGGCGTTGCGCTGTTCTGTACGAGGGCACCAGTTATGTTCACGAGCACGATGTAGATGAATGAGTAGGATGAAAATACAAATGTGTCATGGTACCAACACCAGATGGCGCAACATACTCGTCCCAAGAATAAGCAACAACAACAACACTAAACTGAAGGGCTCTAGCAAGGCTGTACCTGTGCACATTTGTTATAACCATTCGCACCTTCAGGACAGTCTGTTTTTTTTCTCGTATGAAATAATTATGTACCGTTCAGTGTTCATCACAATTTTTATCGCATACATGACTTGAATATTACCGTTGGCTTGCTTGCAGCCCTTAATACTTTGAATCAAGCTACAATGCCGCGGTAAATTATACCTGATTTCAATTACCGAGCAACTATGCAGAAGAGGGCCAACGTGCCAAACAATAAATTCACGCCCCACGCTTCGAAGTATTCTCTGATACTTTCCTGCAGTTGCTAATTGCCGTACTTCAGAAGTGCTCTACGCACTCCGACGTACGCGTCTCCAAACTGCCTGCTGACGCCTCTATTACGCGGCTACGTCTAAAGCACAACCGGAAAAAATATCCAGGAGTGAATGTTTAGCGTGTGTGTTGAATTTGTCTCAGCTGGTTGGACACCCACTGTGTAGTATTGATGTTTACAACATTACTATTGGCCGAAAAAATGCGAGCAGACAAAGCCAACCATTAAATCTCCCGCACGAAGAGATTCCGTATTTCTTTAGCGCAGCTCAGTTGAAGCATAAAGGGTAAGAGATAAAATTGTGAATGAAGCCATCTGGTGGCTCATTAAGTGCAATTTAGTGAAGATACTTTCGTCTGTCAGTTTCCTGCTTTTTTATGCTCCTATCCATTCATACTCAAGCTGAATGGTGCTGAAGCATTAAAGAACATGATGCCGCAACCCACCCAATCGACAGCAGTTTTAAAACACGTTTATTGCGAAAAGGCGAAGACATTCATTTTGTTAGAGCAGTGCCTGGAGAGGTATAAGTAAGCGGCAGGTGAACATCTACCATAGGGGTATGTATCTGGACAAAAACGACAGGAAGCTCTGCAAAAGATTTCCTACATGTCACTTCACGAAGTGACCTTCGATAAAGTAGTACAAAGCAACTAACACTGCCATGTTTCGAAGTGAGACTTAAGTACCAAATAAAAATAATACAACCCTTAGAGCTTAGTTTAACTGTAAAAACACTTCGACTAGAGGATGGGCCTATTTGTTTTTGTTTCGGTACACCCTGAGAATGATTTTACCTCCTATATTAAACACAACGCTTTCTCTTCTCGAAATGTCAATCATACATGTTTGTGCGTGAGTATAAGGTAGGGAATATTATTCTACTAGTTGTACCATCCCGAGGACACTGAATTCATGTAAAATACAAAAATCATAATTTAGTATATATAGCCTACAATACCTATCCAATTCCAGAAGTCGGAACCAGGTATATTTCATTATTCAATGCATCGATTAAATCAAGGAAACGGGCGTTTTCTCATGCAATAAGGATGTTGGTAACATTTTGTTGCCATCTGGCCTAATCTTAAATTTGATTACTGCGTAGCAAAAAGTTACAGGAAAATATTTTGCTCCATCGATAGTTAAAGTAAACACAGCAGATGCCTTATTATGGAGTACTTTTTTAATATCTTCCGCTCAACCGATTTTCGGCTACCACCGCACAAAGAGCTGATATTCCGCTCTTAGCTTTTTCATCTTGAATAACCACAAAAATAAGCAGCGGTAAGCTACTAGAAAGCGTAAAGGTAGCACATACGTCTGATTTGTGCTTTATGTCAAAGACCATCATTACACCATTACCTCAAGACGAAATGGCGACGGCAGCAGCCTAGGTGTGAAATATGGTAAATGAAAGACGCTGTAACTGGACGCGGAGCATGAGAGCGAGGAAATTACTTATACTAGGCTATTAGGATGCGTGCAAAGATTACTGGGAGTAACCTTTCAGGAAGTGGTTCACTCACAACTTCAGTTGAACTGCGCAAAAAATGGGTCCAGTGATCAAACACACACGCCAAATTAGTAATGAATATTACCCAAACAGATGATCATGATCGAACGCTGCACAGATGGGCATGAAGTGCGTAACAGAAAGCCAGAATATATGCACAATAAGTGTTTTGTCAAACATAGGAGTAAAATTCTAGTTACGAGTGGCCTTAAGCCATATTTAAAGCAAAGAAACTAAAAACACAAAGATGGTGAGAGAAAAAAAAATTCACTCTCAGAAATATTCACATGGCCTCACATTCACACGAATAAAAAGCATGAAATACAACAAAAGCAAACAGGGAACATAAAACAATCGACAAGAACATTCAATGTTGTTTTTAACAGTGCAAACCTGGGCATTCGTTGGAGACTGCTATTTATATCTAGAACGTGACGTAGTCGTAATGATGTAAGGTTGTGTGGTAAAGAGGTTTTATACTAATCCTCATTTCCTTCAGTTGGTTGCAGATATAGTACAACAATGCAAGCAGATCTGTGTCTTGGTATACATATGTCTCTGAACCACACGCAGGCAACCATGTCTTCCTTGAGTGTGACAGCATGTGGAATAGCAGTGGCCCTAGTCGCTGCCTTTGCTTACACCTCAGCCAGTCGCATGGGGGCTCGTAGGTGGGTGGCAGAAGCATAACGTTGGTGATGAAGCCATATTTGAGGAGCTGGCCCATTACGCCGTCTCACAACAAGTCGACGGCCGAGAATTCTTCGATACCGTGCTCGAGCTCGTGGACGTTGAAACACAGGTACGAAGCAGTGATTGCACTGAGGTGACTAGTTCTTTCTATATTTACACTGGTCTACAAACTGAGGGCAGTCATCTATTGTTTATTTGCTGGCCTATGCGGAGAATTTTGAGACCCATTTTTTGGGGGAATTGTGTACATTAAAGACACTCTGTCATGTCTGACAGTTCATGATATAGGTCTGCTAAAACTCGTAAAGATATAAGCGACTGTGCAGACATTCCATAAATGCAATAAAATGTAACGCACGAAGTAGATGGTATAAGTGCCACAAAAACGTCAGCGGTTTTACGAGTTCCCGGAAAATGCCCAGTTTGTTTCAATACCATAGGCCTACAATATGCATGTGAAGCATGTAGTGTTACTTTGACGAAAGTGTTCTTGCGAAACAAATGTACCTAACCAGGCAAAGTGATCCGACGCAGGGCAATGCATGCATCGTAAAATTTTCATAAACGGCGCTCTTGTTTTTCAACGCTCTAATCAATTCCGTTAACTTAATGGCCATTAGTCCAGTAGCTTTTTCATATCAGCAGCGCGTCACGTAGTGTTTTATATAAAATGTAAACGACCAGCTGCAAGTGGTTATTCAGCTTTGGAGCAATAAAACTTATCGTCATCATAAGCCTGACTACACCCACAAAAGGACAAGAGCCACTCCCCCCTTTAACCCGGTCCAGTGCTTTTAGCTGTAACCCTGTTCTCGAAAATTTCTTAACCTCATCTGCTCCCCTGTTGTTATATTGCTCTATCTCGCCGCTTCCCATATCTTGTAATCCAGTCACCCCAGCAATTATCCTGCATTTGCACAACGTGCCTGGCTCATGTCTATTTATTTCGTGTTTACCTTTTATTTTTTTCACGTCCTGTGTAAATATTTCTGTTTGCGCATAACCCTGCTGTATTGTAACTACCCCCGGCCCACTATGTGAATGCCCAAACGGGTCTTTATGGTTTATCAATAAATAAATAAGTTTCAACTATGGCATCCTTCACGGAACGAACAGGAGTTTACGAGAGTTTATTTCCTGACCAACTGTGCTGTTTCTTTTTTTGTTTCTGTGTAAATCCTCTTTGTAAGCCTCAAGGCTTTTGCATAGCCTTGATAGCATGTTTGATGGTCGCAGCAATGTTTGTTTGATTTACCGAAGACTTTCAATATGTATATATATATATATTCTTGAGGACCACGTGCGACACTATTATTTGTTTGCTGCTCTAGATGTGTATTCAGTCGGACAAGTTTCGGGTTCGCACTTCATTAGAGTGCTCTATACAGCCGCGGCCACGTCTGTATAGAGCACTCGAGCAGCCGGTTTTCGCTCTGCGGGCTGAAACCTTGAGGCAGTTTTGGGCTCTGAAGTGTTGTATCAGAAGCATGCACGGTGTAGTTGTCAGGCTGACCACGTCCGAACCTGATAGTGCCCCAAGGTTTCGCCCCGCAAAGCAAAAAGCGGCTGTTCGCGTGCTCTACACAGACGTGGCCGCGGCTGTACGCCACCGGCTCAGAGTTTTATGAAGCCATAAATTTGCATGAAACCACCTGCGTAAGTTAAAACGGTTTCACTGGTGCCGTAAGAAATTGTTTGTTGTGCACTCAATTTTGCGAAGAAATTTAACAACAGGGTGCTTTCCGAAATCCACACAAGGAATAACAAAGTATCACTCTGAGGAACTACAGTCGCATATAAATAACCGAAGCAAGTCACCCACAGGTCAGGCTTTAGATAAATAATTCTTTGGGCATATCTGAGTCCTCTTATCTAATTTTCTACACACTGGCACAAAGTTTTTTATTAAATTCGTTCACTGACATTAGCTGTTCGCTTATTCTCTTAAACCATCAACCTACTTTTTGGTCCAGACGCCAAGTTATCACCCCAATCTCATTTTATTGATAAATTCTGCTAGTTCATATTGGCAGTCCCCAATTTATACGGCTTCATTTTTGTGAAAGCACATAAGTTCATCTAATCTTTTCGTAAAATTTCTACGAGAAGCTATAAAGTTCACTTTTCACTGGCGCATGAAATCTACAAGCTCTGCGATGCAGTGTAAAGCGTATTACTTAGCTTTGTACGACTAACAACATTAGAGATCGCCGAGCGTAAACCGGAAGGCAGTATCGCTTTCAAGTTTAATTTTCGTCGAAAAGCACTTAGTTTAGCGAGCCTATAATTTTACATACTGGAATTTAGAGTGCTTTAACAGACAGGAAAGGAAACAGCACTCATCTGTACAACTCAGTTTTTTGTGTCTTGACTGTTTACGCGCTTTAAATATCAGCATGTTATTTTTCGTCATAGCACAAGTATACAAGTGTTTTCTTGCATTTCACGATCAACTGTAACTGAATACTGTAAGCCATACACTTTCGTTCGTAGTGAAAAATTAGGGGACCCTTAAGCTTTGCGTTTAAGAGTTGAACACCATAGCGATATTCTGCTACACGTGCGTCTTCAAACGCAAAGTGTATGGAATCTTTTCGAACTTGCTATGCGCCCACTACGTGGCCTTCAGGCTGCCGTAGCATGTGTGGCTTTTGTAGTGGGCGACTGGCTTTAAGCTATGAAGTCATTATGATAATCCTTGTTCTGACGTTGATGGCGATATACGCATGTACCCACGCATTATTACGGCAATACTTCCAGTTGTATGTGAAGTATGTGAACAGGATGCATGTGTTTGTGAAGCATATAAAGTTACTTTCACTGCAGCTTGAAGCAGATACTGTTCTTTTAACTGTATCAAAAGTAGAGACGTGGTTTTGTTGTAGAACACGTGCTTACCACGAAAAAAGACAGGTTTATTGCCCACTTATAAAAAAACTTATAAATTGTTTTATTTGCATTATTTTAAGCTTTCTGACACACCAAAACGCTCACATTTTTGGTCACGACCAGATGATGATTCTTCCCTCACAACCCACAATGCCGACGCAGACACCACAATTTCTGTGAACTGAGCTCTTCACACGCTATCACGTTTACACAAGGTTGGCTTTGATGAGCCTGATACAAACAAAAAGCAATCACAACACAGAAGGGTATCTCGAAGGCCTCTTCTTTTTTAAAACCTAAGATTTCATAGACTGCCGACCATCTTCTGTGTGTCACTATATATATCAAAGCAGTTTTTTTTTATTTTAAAAGGTCTTAAAAGGTTAAGCGCTTGCGATTTCCTGTAAAATCGGGAACTACGCTTTCAGGCAGATGTTGCCAGTTTCGCAAATGCGAGTGTTTGGAGGATGGTATAGTGATACATAAGTATGTTTGCATGAACCTCAGTAGCATCATGTTTAAATTATTTTTACGGTGCTTCTCAATTAACACAAAAATCTTGAGCATGACTGAAGTGAACGGTACAAGCCCTCTTTGATGTCATGCAAGTGCTCAAATATATTATTCACAGGTCGTTGCCGGCAGAAACTACCGGCTCAAGTTCAAGACAGCTGAGTCCACTTGCCGAGTGACAGAGTCCTACAGACGTGAGGCCTGCCTTCCAAAGTACCGAGAGGTAAGTGATGCTCAATAAATGCTTATTGGCCAAAACACTGATTTAATAAGTTTTTGAATCTTGTTATTTAATTATTCTATGAACATTACAAGCGAGAAACCCACCAGACATAATTTTGTCTATATGTCTTCTTTTAGAAAAAAAAACCGATTTTATTACAGTTGTAAGTCTACTGCATGGTGTAGACTCGGTACACAGCAGCACATAATCAAACATGAAGACCAACTATAGGCGGGCAGTACCAGTACTGCGATAGAGTGGCTGACACTCCCTTTATAGTTTGGGCCTGCCTCGTGAATGAAAAAAATCAAGAACAGTTCTTAACACCACCATATATTACTAGAAGGTGGCCATGTTCATTTCGCTTAGAACAATCAAACTGGAGTCCGGTGGGCTCGGGGTGGGGGCTTCGACTAATGATGTCCCGGACTAGGACTATCGGCCATCCTGGTGGGCGTAAGGGGTATCTGGCATCGGCAGCCTAAGTAAGTGTTATAATGGCAAAAGACCTTAGGGACTATGCTTGTCCGTTGTCCGCTGTGCGACGACCGGCGCAGTATATGGGAGGTGCCCCCTATACACCCACAGTAATTTCCATAAAGAAAAAAATCCCCCCGTAATGGAAGGACGGATGACAATTTTATTGTTCCGCCAGATAAGGAGGCCCCCTACTCCCCGTCCTCGGCACACATGATTGGGGACGGGGGCCGGCACCTCCACGAATAAAAGCAGGCGAAGAGGCTCTGACTTCTCGCGCCTCTATGCCATTCGTCATTCTACTCATAAATGAGGTACTCGCTACACATCAGTGAGGCATCATGTGCGCTTTGGCTGTGGCTCATAAATATAAGCGCGTTCCAGACGGCCCATCTTCTTTCTGTCATGAATAAAAACAAACCTTAAAGTGTTCCGACCCGCGAAAGCAATGCTGACGCAGAAAATAGCTAGCCCGAAACAGAGACACGGGAAGCAGTGGGAAAGCGACAGCGCCGACAAGAAGCTGCTACTCCAAAGAACAGAGCGTGGCACGCGGTCACTCATCGTCTACGCAGGGAGCAAGCTATTCCTGAAGAAAGAGCTCGGGCATCGGTGATTAGTCACTCTTGTGGCTCCTGTTCATGTGCAACAGCCATTTAACGCCGGGCAACTAGCTGTACGAAATCAAATGTCATGGGGCCAACGCTCCCAATAGGCAGTTAGAAGCTTATGAGTACGATGAGAAACTGGACTGCGTGTATAGGTCCACGCAAATCTAACGGCTTTAGTATTGTGGCTTTACTGCTATATTTACACTGTTGTGCCGTTCTGTTGTTAGACATACGTTCTTCACTGGCAAGCGTACGTTAGGTTCTCACGCAGCCGCCTGAACGACCAAAATGTAAACAGAATGTAAACCACTGTCCTTACTGCCCGATTCGTTAGATGCCGCTACGGGTGTGGATATCGTAACAATCGCGGTTTTTGACCAGAGCGAGACGCGAGAGCTGTTATCCATAGTTTATTCGGTATATTAGGGCATGATCTACAACTAGTAGACAACAGTCTGGCAACACACATTCTATAAAGACACCAGTTCTGGTGCGTGATGCCCTACAGGATACACTTCTATGCCGGTCTATCCAGCGGCAAAACAACACGTCATCATAGTACTTTTACTTTGAGTCATCCATTACGCTTAAAGGGAAACTAAAATGAAACATTTGTGAAGAGGTTATTAGCCGTTAAAGGCAGCGACGAGACAGCGTGATGAACCGTCCAGCGATCGCACAGCAATGAACCGAAGCACGAGCCGAGAGAGCTGGGCGTTGGCGGTGCTGCTCGCTGCAGGCACATCTTCTTCTTCACAATCGCCCCCGCTGAAAAAAGGAGCCCACCCTGGCGACTAAGAAGTTTCAGGCAAAGGCTCATGGTACGGTTTCAGTCGGGAAACATGGACGATGTCACGTGCACGCCGGCGCATGTCGTCCGATCGGGAAACTGGTTCAATTAGGAAATTAACCGGAGAGGTTTTCTTCAAAACGGTGTAAGGCCCCCTCGTACCGGGGGACAAGTTTTGAAGAGAGTCCCGGTGTTTGATATGGGATGGCAAGCCACACAAGAGACCCTGGGGCATAGCTGGGATCCGGAAGAGAGGTGCTACGGGTTTCTTTCTGGCGTTGTTGCTCTTCCGAGGTGAACGCACGGGCGAGCTGGCGGCACTCTTCGGCTTGTCTAGCAGCATTTATTTATTTATTTATTTACAGGTACCTCAAAGACCCCAATGAGTGGGGTTTTACATGAGGGGTGTTGAAGCACGAAAATTACACAACTGATCAACAAACATAAAAAAAGAAAACAAAAACTGCACGAGCGTATCACGAAAGGGTATCAAGCACGCTCTGTTAATAAAAAGCATACAATGCCAACCAACGAAGCATACAACCGAAGCATAAAAAGCATACAATGCCAACCAGCAAAGCAGATAACACCACTAAGGATAATCGCATACATGACACAAAAATAATCAGTACATAAATTTTTCAACGGCAGCTTTGAACTGAGTCGGGTTTGTTTTGGTGACGACACTTTCAGGAAGGCTGTTCATTCGATGGCTGTCAGAACAGGAAATGAATTTAGATAGGCGGTCGTGCGTGCACGAGGTGGGTATACTGCTTTTGGGTGGTTGAGGCGATTCGATTGGTGGTGAGCAGTTTTTATGTGGAGGCTTTCGCATGATAACGAGTTGTAGAATTTGTGGAAGAGGCAAAATCGTGCTACTGTACGTCGTGTTTTGAGACTTGGCAATTTAGCTTTACGTTTAAGAAGTGTTACGCTTGTGTGGTATGAATAATCGGAAAAGATGAATCTGGCCGCACGGTTCTGAACGGATTCAAGGAGCATCGGAGATAGGTGGACACTCGGAAGCATCAGGACGGTAAGGAAGTAGGGTATCAATTGTATGGGAAGGCTCACGTCCGTAAAGAAGAAAGAAAGGTGAGAATCCCGTGGTGGTTTGTATTGCGGTGTTATATGCGAACGTGACGTATGGGATAACACGGTCCCAGTTGCTATGATCAGATGCCACGTACATTGAGAGCATATCACCTAGCGTGCGGTTGGACCGTTCCGTTAGTCCGTTAGTCTGCGGGTGGTATGCTGTCGTTTTCCGATGAATGACGTGGCATTCCGAAAGCAGAGTTTTCGACGACCTCGGAAAGGAAAGCGCGGCCTCTGTCACTAAGGAGCTCTCGAGGTGCACCATGTCGAAAGGATAAAGCGTTGCAAAATGAAAAGAGGCGACATCCTGAGCTGTAGCGCTCGGCAAAGCGGCTGTTTCGGCGTAGCGTGTCAGGTGGTCAACCGCCACTATAATCCACCGATTACCATCTGGTGTCAATGGAAGAGGACCGTAGAGGTCAACGCCGACGCGATCAAATGGCTTGGCAGGGCATGGAAGTGGCTGCAATGCGCCAGTCGCACGTGGCAGTGTTGATTTACGTCGCTGGGAGTCAGGACAGCACTGCACAAATTTACGTACAAAATTGTACATGCCGCGCCAGTAATAGCGATGGCGAAGGCGTTCATATGTTTTGAACACTCCGGCGTGGCCACATTGTGGATCGTCGTGAAGGGAGGCGCATACTTGTGACCGTAAAGTGCGTGGAATGACCAGCAACCACCGGCGGCCATCGGGAGCGTAGTTGCGTCGATGAAGAAGTTGATCGCGGATGGCGAAATGGAAAGCTTGACGTCGGAGGGATCGAGATACTGGAAGGTTGGGCGTTCCAGATAAATATTCGATAAGAGAGGCGATCCACGGGTCAGGACGTTGTTCGGTGGCAATCGAGTCGAGATTTAGCGATGACAAGGTCTGGAGGCAAGTGTTTCCGCACGTCTGATCTGGTGGTAAAGGTGAGCGGGACAGGGCATCAGCGTCAGAGTGTTTGCGTCCGCAGCGGTATACGACGCGAATGTCGTACTCCTGGATGCGGAGTGCCCATCGCGCAAGGCGGCCAGAAGGGTCTTTCAACGTGGAGAGCCAGCAAAGCGCGTGGTGGTCAGTTACTAGATCGAACGGGCGGCCGTATAAGTACGGCCGGAACTTTCCAAGCGCCCACACCAGAGCCAAACACTCTTTTTCTGTCACGCTGTAATTAGTTTCGGCTTTCGTCAGAGTGCGGCTAGCGTAGGCTACAACGTATTTGAATAGCCGGGCTTTCGTTGAGCGAGGACCGCGCCTAGCCCGACGCCGCTGGCGTCGGTGTGCACTTCGGTAGGAGCCGTCGGGTCGAAGTGGCGAAGAATAGGTGGGGAAGTGAGCAGACGGCGCAGAGTAGTGAAGGCAACGTCACATGCAGGGGACCAGGAGGTGAGGTTCACGTCACCGCGAAGAAGCTGGGTTAACGGTGACATGATAGATGCAAAATTCGAACAAAGCGCAGGAAATAGGAGCATAGGCCTACAAAACTGCGAAGTTGTTTCATGATCGTCGGCTTGGGAAATTCTGCGACTGCTCGAAGTTTTGCTGGGTCTGGTAATACGCCATGCTTGGACACGATGTGGCCTAGGATGACGAGCTCGCGTGCATTGAAGCGGCATTTTTTCAGGTTAAGCTGCAGACCAGCGTTGGTCAGACAGCTCAAAACGTGCCTGAGGCGAAGGAGGTGCGTAGGAAAGTCGTGGGAGAAAACCACGACATCGTCGAGGTAACAGAGGCACATATTCCATTTGAGGCCACGTAGCGTATTATCCATAAGACGTTCAAACGTGGCAGGCGCGTTACAAAGCCCAAAGGGCATGACGTTAAATTCATATAGTCCGTCTGGTGTAATAAATGCCGTTTTTTGGCGATCGGCTTCTGCCATTGGGACCTGCCAGTAGCCAGACCGCAAATCTAGCGACGAGAAAAATTCCGCTACAAGAAGGGTGTCAATGGCGTCATCAATGCGCGGCAAAGGATAGACGTCCTTGCGGGTTATCTTATTCAAACGACGATAGTCCACGCAAAATCGGATAGATCCGTCTTTCTTACGCACCAGGACGACGGAGACGCTCAGGGACTGTGGGATGGTCGAATGACGTCTCTACGAAGCATATCTTCAACTTGATCGTTGATGACGCGGCGCTCTTCAGCGGAGACACGGTATGGTCTTTGACGCAGTGGCTGGTGTAGGCCGGTGTCAACATGATGTTTGACTTGTGATGTGCGGCCCAGTTGAGGTTGCGACACATCGAACGAACTCCTGAACTCATGCAGAAGATTCAGCAGGTCGGCATGTTCGGTGGGAGTGAGAGTGTCGGCGATGGCGCTGGAAAACGTATCATCGGACGACTCCCCGAGTGCCGACAGTGCTTTGGGGTGGTCGCAGTAGTCGTCCGGGACATCAAACAAAAACGAAGGGTCGAGATCCTGCACGCGGCCGAGACATTCCCCCGCAAGCAATGTGACAGGTGTGGAAAGCGGATTGCTTACGAACATGTTGCTTCTTCCGGCCGCAAGATCAATTATTGCGAAAGGCAGCGGCAAAGCTCGACGACTTTTGAAGATATCGGAAGGCATAAAAAGAACTGTAGCGTCAGTGTAGGCGTTGCATGAAACGGAACAAGGGCGAAATTTCCAGGCGGAATATCGGTATCTTCATGAACGAGCAACTTCGGCGGCTGATGAGGAGCGTCCAGTAATGGGACATCACACAAGGGTGAAAACTCAACTTCGGCGCTTGCGCAGTCTATGACGGCATTATGGCGGGATAGGAAGTCCCACCCGAGGATGACGTCATGCGAACAGACAGGAAGAACAATAAACTCCACGATGTAAAGAATGCCTTCGATGGAGACTCTTGCAGTGCAGGCTGCGAGGGGCGTTTACTTGCTGTGCGTTTGCGGTGTGAAGCGACAGTCCCGAAAGCGGCGTCGTTACTTTGCGTAATAAACGGCAGAGATTAGCGGCAATAACAGAAACAGCGGCGCCAGTGTCGACAAGTGCGAAAGTACAATAACCTTCAACAGTTACTGCGACCACGTTAGCAGAGAGGAGCGAGGGCTTAGACAGTTCAAAAACGGCGCAGTTCTTGCCTCTTGAACTGCGTTGCTTAGTTTTCCTGGTCAGAAGGTCAGGGCCGGCGACGCATTGGGGAGGGCGATCGCCGACGAGGAGAGGGTGCGCGCGGCGTCACGAAGTTGGGGTCGTTAGGAGGGGCATAGCGAGGTGACGAGACCGGCCCGTATTGCGCGAAGGGTTGGCTGCCGGGTTGCGACGGTCGGACATAGTCGCCGAACGTCTGAGGTCGACGGCGGCAGTAGCGGGCAACGTGTCCGGGAGTAAAGCAGGCGTAGCATATCGGTCGGTTATCGCGCGTCCTCCAAGAATTGGCTACTGGTGGTGCCGCCCAAGATGCAGTATAAGAAGCCGGGTGTGCGGGCTGTGAGCGCGAGGTATAGGGTGGTTGCGGAAGCCTACGCACAGCGTCTGCATACGTGAATGGCGCTGCTACAGGCTGCATCACTTGCGAGCAGGCGACAGGAGGAGCCACAGGCTGCGCTGCATACGTTAGGGGCGCGGCCACAGGCTGCACGGCTGGCGGACAGGCGACAGGAGGGCCTACCAGCTGCGCGGCAAGCTGGCAGTGGGCAAGGCTGGATAGAGGCGGCTCGTGGTGCGCAACAGGAACAGCTTGGGCAACCTCTTCCGAAATAGCAGTGCGAAGCGGGGCAGGTAGACGGGTGGTGGTCTCGTGAGTGAAGGGCACTAGGAAAAGTTGGCGGGCGACTTCCTCACGGACGAAGGCTCGAACTTGCTGAAGCAGCGGTGAATTGTCCGGCAGAGTGTCGAAACTGCACAGTGACTGACCACCATGCTGAGGCTGCCGAGTCAGAGTGCGTTGCTTGTTTAAACTCGTCGTAGCTCTGACACAAGCTGACGACTTCGGAAACTGTGCTCGGATTCCTTGCCAAGAGCATTTGAAACGCGCCGTCGTCGATGCCCTTCAGGATGTTTTTGACCTTGTGAGATTCGGGCATATGGTGTCATTCACACGTCGGCAAAGGTCGACGACGTCCTCAATATAGCTGGTAAAGGTCTCGCCAGCCTGCTGAGAGCGGACGCGCAAGCGCTGTTCTGCCCTCTGCTTGCGGACAGCCGGCCGACCGAACACTTCAGCACATGACGTCTTGAATACGCTTCATGTGGGGATGTTGTGTTTGTGGTTATTAAACCACAATTCGGCGACGCCAGTGAGATAAAATATCACGTGGCCCAGCTTGTCGGCTTCGTCCCACTTATTGTTGGCGCTCACCAGTTCGTAGTGCTCGAGCCAGTCTTCTACGTCGGTCCCATCCGCACCGCTGAAGACCTTCGGCTCAAGTAGCCTGGGATGGCCAGGGCAGTGGAACTGGAGCGAAGGCGTCGATGTAGTGGCGTTGGTAGTCATGACAGGTGGTAGCGTGCGGCTTCGCAGCTCCAGGGTGTAGCAACGGGGATTAACAGCACCTTTCACCAAAATGTGAAGAGGTTTATTAGCCGTTAAAGGCAGCGACGAGACAGCGTGATGAACCGTCCAGCGATCGGCACAGCAACGAACCGAAGCACGAGCCGAGAGAGCCGGGCGTTGGCGATGCTGCTCGCTGCAGGCACATCTTCTTCTTCACACATTGAATTGTTTTATACTAAAAAATAGTTGCGTGAGCACTTTTAGGTTGTTAATTTTACCACCACAGGTTTATTTAGAGTACAGAAAATAACTGGTCTTGGTTACATGTTTAAAGTTAACGCCGTTATGCCTCCACGTGACGCCGCGGATTTCAAAGCATATTACTGATGTTTTGGCTGCATGGCATGAACAAAACTTTCTGATACTTGGTATGTTAGTTGCATGCCCCCCTCAGATGACAATGTTTTTCGTCTTTACTTAATAGGACTTACGCGTGATCCAGGAGACGCCATCGACTTATTTAAAGTCATGGAGTTCGGTGAGGGAAGTTCAAGGTAGCATCATCACCTTCATTGTTGTTTTGCGTGTGTACTCAATTACCAAGTGCTTTCTCGTGGCGAGCATCTCCAATCTGCTAATATGGAAGATTAATTTACAATCCCAAGACCCATTTTTTTATGGATTGGCTCCAGCTAACCCTCACTTTGGATGGTACTTTCGTCGATGGAAAAAAACCAGGCCCGAAATCTAAAAGTCAATTTCCACATGACATCGATGTCATGAGAGACATTAACATATTCTGTAAAACAGTTGCTCTTCAGTAAACTTTGATGGTTCTTGTCATTGTTTGTATAATCACTCCGTTATTTTTAGGGTTATTCTCATGCGCTACCGCTTAGAACACTGAACTGGCAAATTTGCCGGCCCGAGCCCCAGCCCGTTTCAGCCAGTTAAGCCTTTCCTCTAAACCATGCACTGTCTCCTCTTCGGATATTGTGAACATATGTGCCTCACACAAGATGTATTCTGCTGAGTGTTTTGCAACTTCTTTCAGGGTCACGAATCTCAGTAGTATAGTTTGAATACTTTTGGTTATTTACGATCGTAGCACTTTTTTTTCGAAATGATTGAAGACTCACAGAAAATATAATTGTAGTCATAGCTGAGTGGAGGTAGTTCTAACAGCATAATGTTAATTTGAAGTATAATATAATGATTACAAAATGTACTACACCAATGAAGTGAAAAATATTGCAGAACGCGACAGTTTGAGTCTACATAAATTGCACGCGAGCGGAGGCTGCTGAGTAAAAGCACTACGTCGCTTTCAAACGTCATTTATTACGCTATGGATTAACAAAACACGCTCTAGTTACTTCTGGGAAGAACATACTAAGCGGGGCAGCGTTACATAAATTAAACTTGTAATGTCAAGTAGTCGCCTCTCTCCAACGTGCACTTTTCGCTCTCAAACCAAGAAAATAATTTTCGCCAGCTTTCTTCGCCGATTCACTGCACCACATTCCTATAGATATGTCAAAGCGAGCATCACCCATTAGCAAGTGAGCCAGCATTCTCGTTGTTCCTTGAAGATTCTTATCTCGACGTTTTCTTTTACGGCGTTCGATATTTGAAATTTATATCGTTGTAAAAAAAATCTTTGAAGCTTTCATTGGCACCCAGCACATTTACATCTACAACATGGTGCGCATTTGCACAGCCAAGGAAGAAACAAGCCTCTGCCCCATTACTCTTATTTGTCTCTTCAGTGAGTGTCATGCGCATTTTCTGCAGTCTTAAAGCAAGGTCGTACTCAGGTTATGCAAAATAACTGTCAATGAAAGACCTAAGTGAAGCAGTCGCTGGCTTCTTTATAGTGCTCACTGTCAAAAACGGCGAATTGAATCCGGAGCACGTACCCCCGTAGGGACCGGAAATAGAAGAACCCATTCGCCGATGGCCGAAGCCCTCGGTGCTAGCAGGGCAGCAAAGTGAGGCTCTGGTTGCAGACTTTCAGTTCGCGGCAGCGGCAATGCAGGCGGAGATGTATGGCAGAAAGAAAAAAAGCAGCGACTATAGTGGGCAAGAAAAGTTGAAGGATATAATCAGAAAGAAGTAGCCTGTGTGCCAGAGCTACGTCGACGAATCAAGTGACAGGTATTCTTGAAATCTTTAACAAACTTGTGGTGCGCAGTGCATGTAGCCCTCTCGAGTCCCTATAGGAGCAACTATGCAGCTTGCGAAACTATGCCACGCCAGCACGTTGGTATTCTGCAGAGACTAAGGAAAGGTAAGCTAAGCGCGTGCAGTCTGTGTAAGAAAACTTTCACAGGAGTAGGGGCTCATGTCTCCAGATTTGGATGTGTGCTACTTATTCCTTATATCACAAGACAGCAGAAATTGAGGCGAAAAGTCTGAATGGATAGAAAATCCTGAACTCCGGGTGCCTAAGCAGCCTTAGGACATCTATGCAGTAAAATGTGCCAATACACCCATGACTCGACAGCCCCCTCGCATTCTTTGAAAGGGTACAACGGGAAATAATCATTTCCTTAACTTTCCTTATGCAGCGCTCTTTGTCCGCGGGAGTGCTTTCTCGTTCTTGAGTGTAATGAGAACACTAGCGCCTCAGAAAAATGGGGACGCCTATGAAATACTGTTGACATACAAAAAAGACGAAGCTTTTCGTAATTATGAGCAAAAATGCGTTCTGAATCACGGGAAATCTAGTTACATATTAAAAATTTTGGGCTGACTACCAAGTGCTAAATATTTGCAGCTCCTCTGCTAGCACAAAAAATCAGCAACATTTGCATCGATTGGCGCGCCTGTGATAAGAATCGTCCCGAAAACGCTAGTGTCTCGCTTTAATACCCCTACCCCCTTCCCCCTTTATGCCGGATCGTGAATAAAGTAGCTTCACTCACTCGCTCTACATCTTGCACTTAAACTGCACCAACAACAGCTCCGGAGATATTCATCACTCCCGAATCGCGTCTACGGAGCACGCAGGTGGTAAAGGGCGTGGCGGGCATGTGAGCGTATACTTGAATTACTTTTCCTACATACAAGAGTACACATCTTGTTCCCAATAAATAACGTTATAGTGAGTACAGTTGCTGTTACAGCAGTACCATCCTGGCAAACCATTCCGTACCATATGCATGAGCGTCTTTCACTCAGTATATTTGAGGGGACTTATATTACTAGTTTTTTGGAATTACGTGCAGCTCATGCCGACGGGAAGAAATGCTGGACGCCTTATACTTTACGTTTTCAGTGCATCCCAATGCACTACAGGTAGTTTAAATTAGCGGAAGCCCTCACTTACGGCTCATTACGTAATATGGGTCTCTTCGGGTTGTTAAATCTAAAAAAACAGAAACAGCGTATAGGCGCCATTATATTCATGTAGCGCTATTCATCGGAGGCATTGCGCTGTTCATCAACCATTCTATTGTATGTAACATTGTTATTGAACTTGAGCGTATTACGCCAAGAGTTAAGCGTTTCATTCTAAAACCTAATGATGTCGTTCTGCAGCAGTGTAAAGATCTCTAATAGGCCATAAGTCTAAATTTGATGATTTTATGGAAACTCTGCTGCCAAGTGTTCACTCAATGCACGCAGCGTTTTTGCTAATGGGCAAAGTGAACATAATTATGCTCAGCGATGACGCATCCAATAATCATTTTGAATCCGTCCTTTGTACTTTTGTCTGGACAAACATAATTACGATGCCTACTCTTATTACACAACGCTTCTTGATATCTGTTTCATTAGCGTACCTTTCAACCAGTGTTCATCAGTTGTTTTCGACCTCGATATCAGTGACCATCTTCAAATTTTCGTGTTTATAAGAGTAGCCCCCCTCCTACATTCAGGCAAACATTGCAAACTCGAGTTATCAGGATATCAACCCCGTTACACTGTGAATTTTCACTTACCGTGTAAGTGATAACATGGGAAAGCGTGCACGCCGAAAGCGATTCCTACCGGGCATATTGTCTTTTTCTAAAGAAAATGGTAGCTCGTTACGCAAACCATTTCCCCTGGTGTGCAGTACGAGACAAAGCAAAATATTACGTAAGCCTTTAATTATGAACAGCCTGCACAAAAATAAAAGCAAGAAGAATGTACCATTTCGTCGTAGTATCACTTCATGGTGTCTTGTTTGCCTAATTCAAATTGTGAAACAGTAAACTAAACTCTGAAATAAAGAAAGCAAAACTTTCATACTTTCAATCTCTATTTGCTAGAATATAAAATAATCCGAGAAAGCCATGGCAGGAAATAAACAATTTATAAACAACTGCAAGGCAAATTGCCCAACTAACTTTGCAGATTTTGCTCAAGACAAAACGGATGTAGAAACGCTAACAAAAATGAACAAGTTTATTTTTGCAATGTCTGTGACCAGGTGCCTCCGGCCCGCCACAGTGGTTACACAAACGCGCTGGCGTTCACTCTCTCAGCACTAGACAATTGAATTACTCTCTCTCCGGTTAGTGAGCAAGAAGTCAGGAGTATTATTCGTAGAATTAGAAATAATGTCGCTGCTGACCTGGGTGGCTTCAGTGCCGCCCCTAATAAACACGTTCATTCTATCATAGCCCTTCCGTTAATAGAGATTATCAATCAAAAGCTAGAAACAGGTATATTTCGCAAAGTAAAAGTGGCACATGTAATCTCGATATACTAAAATGGAACTTTTAGCGAAATAACAAACGACCGGCCGATTTCCGTGCTGCCCATTTTTCCAAAATTATTCGAGAATGTCATAAATGCACGGAATGTCATAAACGTTTTTACTAAATACGACGTAGTACGTGATCGACACTACGGCTTGCAGAAAAAAAACCCACAGAAGTAGCGTTATTGTGAGTTGAAATTGTAATACTGAACAACTTAAAAAACAAACTTTCTACTGTTGGCTTATTTGTCTGTTTAAAAAAGGATTTGTCTCTGTGAATAATAATATTCTACTCTCCAAACTGCATGACTATGGTGTTCGCGGCGTTACCCTTGAACTTATAAAAATTTATCTCTGTAACAAGAAGCATTGTGTGAAGGTCTGCGAACAGCCGTCTCCAACTACTATGCCAAATTACAGTGTGTCCCGGGGCTATATTCTGGACCTAATGTTTTTATACTTTAAATCAATGACTTATGTGATGTGCCGGACTCTCCGAAACTGATCGTGTGTTCTGACGGCACCAACATATTTTTTTTCGCACCCACTTTAAATAACTTAAAAAATATAATCAAACATTGCCTATTTAAACTTGAACAATGGCTGTTCTCCAACAGTTTATGTTTAATTATTAAGATAACTAAATGTAATATATTTAAAACTATTCAAGAATGAATATGACTGCGAACTCACTCTCAATTTTTAAAGAGCGGTTCTTCAGCGCGTTTCATAAGAAATGTTTCTAGGTGTTTTGTTCAACGACACCATGTCGTGGAGCACGCTTGTTAACCAGCTGACAATTGAATTAGGCAAAACAATTGAATGCCTCTACAAACTTAGAGAACTATTTCCACCAGGTCTAAAAGTTGATATAGTATGCAAATACTTACTCACAACTTTCATACTGTACCCTAGTCTAGGGTACAACAGCAATCACCAACGTTAATAAACTAGAAAATCTGCAAAAAGCCAGTTGTTAAAAATTTCTGAAAATTTTACCGGGCATCCGAGCCAACTACCTACTGCTCCCCTAATTATTAAACATAAAATGCTAAAAACTGCCAAATTTTACGATTATAAGCTATCCCCTTATATGTAAAAACAAGCTTCCAAAACACGAATAACACATTCGTCATGACTACAGCTTACACGTAACAGGCAAACACCACTACCTCATACACGCGCTAACTATGGTAGAGCTAGACTAGAGTATTGCATACCAATTCTTTTCCACTCCTTGAAAACCTATATAAATTTCAGTGCCTCTTTCAATTACTTAAGTTCAGATGTGCGTGATTACTTGATCAAGCTATAATTTTTTCATGTTGTGTACGCAATGTTGCTCCAGTGCTCCGACGTTCTTCGTATGTGACTTTTAGATTTTCTTTGTAGTATGCTGTTTCTTTTTGTTGACAGTTTTACAACTGTCTAGAATTCGCTGCATTTTCTGCCCTCTGTAAGCCTGCAGGTTCAATCAAGCTGTTTTCAAACCTTTTCGCCACGGTGATTACTAACAATTCAGTTGGAAACAAAGTGGATTCTGATTGTGATATACTGAGTGCTTCAAGAAATGTGCCCAGTATCATTTAAATATTAAAAAAACGAAATATGCATTTGCGTTCTTTACCTACGGCGCTCCTTTTACTTCGGAAGAAGGCATATACCGATGTGTAGAAATCTTAGTAACAGCAGTAATTATAATAACTAAAATAAATAGCTTTTAAACCACTGAAAATAAGTCAGTCTAAACAGATAGGTGAATTAAAGTTAATCCTGAATAAAGTCAATAGCGACTTCGAAATTTTGCAAAAGCGGCCACTACTAATCATCGCTCAGCAATAAACTCTTGATAATTTAGCTGATGAAAGTGAAATCAAAGTAACGAACAGTGCAGCTACCATTCACTTCAAAAACTTCGTCAATGAAAAGTGTTAAGCAATCGTGTAAAAAGTTGATTGTTTATTATATTTAAAATTGTAATAATATTTGTACATATCTCACGATGCCTTCTGCCAAAGTGAACAGTACGCTGCAGCTAACACGCAGATGCTTCATTCTGTAATTTTTAAATGTTATTGAACAGATTTCTAGAAACACCCTGTACCAGGACCTAATACGGGTCTGACTGAGGCCTAACCCGAGCCCTAAACTCATAGGCCCGAGCCTAGTCCAACAATGCCTTACTCAGACCTCGGGTCGGGTTGGGCCTTGGCTTTTAAATTGCCCGGGCCCGTGCATTCCTCTACTACCGCTGCTTTTTATTTTTTTATTTTGTTGTTAGTTTTCATCAACCACATTATCTATTTGAAGTTTTTTATCTTTATACCTAGGTTTCTGTATACCTTTTGTATGTAACTTTCCCGAGTGATGCCTCCGGGCTCTGAGGGAACAGTGAATGAACAGCTAAATCAATATATAAAAAAGTACTGTGCATATGCTCATTAAAATATACCGCACGAGAATAAAAAAAATGCCCTTTTCTGGTGTCACCAGAATGTCACACTGTTTCAAGTACAGCAGCTACCCAACCCTCACACAAGCCTAACATTACGTGGCTACTTCTTTGTATTGGTGACAGCTTGATTGACCTGATAGCAGTCTACGCGCAGAAGACACCCGCTGAACAGGCATAGTAAATCTCATGTTGGTCCCCAATATCATCAACGTATCAGTAGCTGTAAACACAACGTCGATCAATAGCAAGTCATGCTGCTAATATTCAGAGATTTGTGGCTTCGAATGTAAAAACAAAGTTACAGAAACGTTTTTTTTTTCACTGCTAGACTGACAGCCACTATGTCTTTAGTTGTCGTTAGCGCAATAAACTAGGCCTCATAAAGAAAGTTTTCGTGGTGGTGCTGATTAGACTAAAGCAAGCCAGGGGCCACTTGACAGGGCTGTAAAGCCAAGAACCAATTTATCCAGTGTGTTTCACGCAGCAATCTTCATAATACAGTGAAATATACTTATCATTAGTTTGTTTATCTGTGGGGAAGGAATGGCAAAATATATTTGTTGACACAGCCTACACTGCTCTGTAAGTTTGCAAGCAATATTTTTCAATTCTAAAACAAATATACTTGACCTATTATTAAATATTGTCGTTAATTGTGCATTCCGTATAGGTCTTGCTTGTGTGATTTAGGTTGTATTTCCATCTCGCTTTCTGTATCATTATTTCGCAGACGGTGAAGGATATTTGCACAGCAGTCATCTACGACGTACCTTGGCTCAAGCAGCGTTCCGTGACGTCATTCACCTGCGAGGGCACCGCCACTACAAAGTAAAAGTTGTCTGCTGAGGACGCTGACTGTCGGAGCACCAGAAAAACCTGTTTGGCTTGATTTTTTGCATCCTAATCACAGGCTAAATAAAGCAGAAATCATTTTGAAGCTTTAATATTTGTCAGTTTCGGCAATTTTCTTTCGACACCAGTTCAGAAAGAAGTTGCATGAGCTACTTATACAACTTGTACTCATGACGACAAGAAATACACAATAATGGAATACATTTCTAAAAGGGCTTCCTGTCAAAGATGTTTTCATTTTCGGCCATTTATCTTGTAAGCATAGTTTTGCTCAAGTGGTCGTAATCAATCGCCAAAAATGTTATCGCGCATCAGCCAAGCTCTCCTGCACAAAAAACAACAACAAAAGAAAATTGAGGTAAGTATTATGAACCCTTCCGCTATCGGAAGATCACCGGCAAGCTAATTATTTTGTTTATTTAGATTGATGTTTCCGTCTCTTTACGTAACCAGTTTCGTATCAACGTCATAAGTTGCCCTCTATATCAAATAGGCCGATGCCATGCGTCAAGTGCCCTACGCAGATGAACGGAAATTGTGGCGATACCAGCGTGTCTTCTGTGATTGAGGTCTTAAACTCACGTCAGCCAGCGGGCTCCACTCACAGCAGAAAATCGTTCCATATCTCATACAGAAGTTATTTTTAAAGTAGTATTTCAGTGCTACGATTTCAAACGAGATCTTGATACCGATCTCCAATAGAACTAAACTTTGCAAGTGGATATTTAAATATCGTTTTTATTGAACACTGATGTTCCAGCACATGGTGAGCACATGAGTTAGAGGGAGAGTTCCGTATTTAAAAGCAGGAAATTTAGCCGGCGTGTGTATATCGTTCATTGCTACTCTGCGTGGGGAAAGGGATTGGGGACTGAAAGACAAGGAGAGAGAAAAAGTATTATAAATTTAATTGGGAAGAGAAAACGTAAATATACAAACATTTTTTTTGTCTCATGAGCGGGGACGTAAATAGACAGAGTGACTTCTTCGAGTTTTTAAGGTACCACTACAGTTTGTCCCACTGACCGATATTGTCTAAATACCTGAATAAAAGTGTCATCGCATGCCTCTGTTGCGTGCAGTTGAGGAAAGGGCCCAAGACACAACGAACTGATAAAGTTCGTTGGTTTACCAGATGCATACAGTGTTCAAAGAGCGCACGTCATCGGCGTACGCTCGGCACTCAAACAAGATATGTTCTACAGTTTTGGGTAGCCAAAACCTTCCGCAAACAATGCCAGTCATATCTTCAGCCTCACTTACCTAAATATAAGAACAATAAAAAAATTGGTTCGAAGACAGCTATGGGCGGGCTGCCATGGTCGGCTGGCGGCCATGTGAATGAGGCGGACCCTGCGCTACAGCATTACTTTCGGGTAGTCACTGCGTGACTGAGAAGTGCGTGGAAATACGTTAGGGAACTGAGGCACCACTGGCCAAAATATCATCCTATCTAAACAAGTCACGCACAATCGTCTTGTCCGAGCAGCCGGATGACGCACACTTCTGTAGTCGCCTCCACACTGTCACGCTCATGCTGTTCACGTTCGCCAGAAACAGTGGGAATATGTGTAAGGGAAACCATTGAAGATCACACGCGTCACCATGGTACCCAAAGGCTTTGCCGAACAACTAGCGTTGGAATCTTGCCGAGGCTCGCGGGAAGAGCTCTTCTTCTGTTGTTACCAAGCTGCCAGTGAGCTTTGCCGGCTTCGCATTACTGAAGAACCTCGAGGGAGAGGTGCTCGCGCCGATAGCCCAATTCTCGCCAGTCATATTAGCTAGGTAACATCGATTAGGTACTCTCAGACTGAGGTCGCGTTTTCACCCCGGGTTGAAGCTTGAAGGTGCTCAACACTGCAAGAAAATCCTATAATTTCATTTTTTTGTTTCGTTATTTCGGCTGATTCACGTGTCACAAGCTCTAATGATGATCCGCTATATGGTAGCTATTAAAAACGATAGTCTTTCTTGGGGACCTTCGACGGAAAAGTTTTGTTCTGTCTGTCTGTCTGTCTGTCTGTCTGTCTGTCTGTCTGTAAATTTGTCTGTCCGTCCTAACGATACCTCAAACGATACCAAATGGCCAACCCTAGCCGCAGCACCCACCAATATTTCTCAAGGTTTAGCGTTCAATGTTGTGTGATTGTCAATTAAAAAGCATTTATTGCGCATATCTGAGGCGCCACAACGACGCCTCGATGTTTTCCATGTCTGCCTTTATACTAGAAGAGGCACATACAAGTAACTTATGTGAAGAGGTTTATTAGCCGTTAAAGACAGCGACGAGACAGCGTGATGAACCGTCCAGCGATCGGCACAGCAACGAACCGAAGCACGAGCCGAGAGAGCCGGGCGTTGGCGATGCTGCTTGCTGCGGGCACATCTTCTTCTTCACAATCGCCCTCGCTGAAAAAAGAGACATCCTGGCGACCTAAGAAGTTTCAGGGAGAGGCTCGATCATGATACGGTTTTAGGCGGGAAACATGAACGATGTCACGTGCACGCCGGCGCATGTCATCCGATCGGGAAACTGTCTCAATTAGGTAATTAACCGGAGAGGTGTTCTCTAAAACGGTGTAAGGCCCCTCGTACCGGGGGACAAGTTTTGATGAGAGTCCCGGAGTTTGGTATGGGATGGCAAGCCACACGAGAGACCCTGGGGCATAGTTGGGATCCGGAAGAGAGGTGCAACGGTTTTCTTTCTGGCGATGCTGCTCGTCCGAGGTGAACGCACGGGCGAGCTGGCGGCACTCATCGGCTTGTCGAGCAGCATCGGAGATAGGTGGATATTCGGAAGCATCAGGACGGTAGGGAAGTAGAGTATCAATTGTATGGGAAGGGTCACGTCCATAACGAAGAAAGAAAGGTGAAAATCCCGTGGTTGTTTGTATTGCAGTATTGTATGCAAATGTCACGTATGGGAGAACACGGTCCCAGTTGCTATGATTAGATGCCACGTACATTGAGAGCATATCACCCAGCGTGCGGTTAAACCGTTCCGTTAGCCCATTAGTCTGCGGGAGGTATGCTGTAGTTTTCCGATGAATGACGTGGCATTCCGAAAGCAGAGCTTCGACGACCTCGGAGAGAAAAGCGCGGCCTCTGTCACTAAGGAGCTCTCGAGGGGCACCATGTCGAAGGATAAATTGACGTAAAATGAAAGAGGCGACCTCCTGAGCGGTAGCGCTCGGTAAAGCGGCTGTTTCGGCGTAGCGTGTTATATGGTCGACCGCCACTATAATCCACCGATTGCCATCTGATGTCAATGGAAGGGGGCCGTAGAGGTCAACGTTAACGCGATCAAAAGGCTTGGCAGGGCACGGAAGTAGCTGCAATTCGCCAGTAGCACGTAGCGGTGTTGATTTGCGTCGCTGGCGGTCAGGACAGCACTGCACAAATTTGCGTACGAAATTGTACATGCCGCTCCAGTAATAGCGATGGCGAAGGCGTTCATATGTTTGAACACCCCGGCGTGGCCACATTGTGGATCGTCGTGAAGAGAAGCGCATACCTGCGGTCGCAAAGTGCGTGGAATGACCAGTAGCCACTGGCGGCCATCAGGAGAGTAGTTGCGTAGATGGAGAAGTTGATCACGGATGGCAAAATGGAAAGCTTGACGTCGGAGGGATCGAGATACCAGAAGGTTGGGCGTACCGGATAGATATTCGAGAAGAGATGCGATCCACGGGTCACGACGTTGTTCGGTGGCAATTGAGTCAAGATTTAACGATGACAAGTACTGGAGGCACGTGTTTCCGCACGTCGGATCTGGTGGCAAAGGTGAGCGGAACAGGGCGTCGGCGTCAGAGTGTTTGCGTCCACAGCGGTATACGACGCGAATGTCGTACTCCCGGATGCGGAGTGCCCATCGCGCAAGGCGGCCAGAAGGGTCTTTCAGCGTGGAGAGCCAGCAAAGCGCGTGGTGATCAGTTACTAGATCGAACGGGTGGCCGTATAAGTACGGCCGGAACTTTCCAAGCGCCCATACCAGAGCCAAACACTCTTTTTCTGTCACGCTGTAATTAGTTTCGGTTTTCGTCAGAGTGCGGCTAGCGTAGGCTACAACGTATTCTGAATAGCCGGGTTTTCGTTGGGCGAGGACAGCACCTAGCCCGACGCCACTGGCGTCGGTGTGCACTTCGGTAGGAGCCGTCGGGTCGAAGTGGCGAAGAATAGGTGGCGTGGTGAGCAGACGGCGCAGAGTAGTGAAGGCAACGTCACATGCAGGGGACCAGGAGGAGAGGTTCACGTCACCGCGAAGAAGCTGGGTTAATGGTGGCATGATGGATGCAAAATTGCGAGCAAAGCGCCGGAAATATGAGCATAGGCCTACAAAACTGCGAAGTTCCTTCATGGTCGTCGGCTTGGGAAATTCTGCGACTTCTCGAAGTTTTGCTGGGTCAGGTAATACGCCGTGCTTCGACACGATGTGGCCTAGGATGACGAGCTCGCGTGCAGCGAAGCGGCATTTTTTTAGGTTAAGCTGCAGGCCAGCGTTGGTCAGGCAAGTCAAAACCTGCCTGAGGCGAAGGAGGTGCGTAGGAAAGTCGTGCGAGAAAACCACGACATCGTCGAGGTAGCAGAGGCACATATTCCACTTGAGGCCACGTAGCGTATCATCCATAAGTCGTTCAAACGTGGCGGGCGCGTTACAAAGCCCAAAGGGCATGACGTTAAACTCGTATAGTCCGTCAGGTGGAACAAATGCAGTTTTTTGGCGATCGGTTTCAGCCATTGGAACTTGCCAGTAGCCAGACCGCAAATCCAGCGACGAGAATTCCGCTCCGTGAAGGGTGTCAATGGCGTCATCAATGCGCGGCAAAGGATATACGTCCTTGCGGGTTATCTTATTCAAACGACGATAGTCTACGCAAAATCGGATAGATCCGTCTTTCTTACGCACCAGGACGACAGGAGACGCCCAGGGACTGTGAGATGGTCGAATGACGTCTCTACGAAGCATATCTTCGACTTGATCGTTGATGAGGCGGCGCTCTTCAGTGGAGACACGGTATGGTCTTTGACGCAGTGGCTGGTGTTAGCCGGTGTAAACATGATGCTTGACTTGCGACGTGCGGCCTAGTTGAGGTTGGGACACATCGAAGGAATTCCGGAACTCATGCAGAAGATCAAGCAGGTCGGCATGTTCGGTGGGAGTGAGGGTGTCGGCGATGGCGCTGGAAAACGTATCCTTGGACGACTCCTCGAGGGCCGACAGGGATTTTGGGTGGTCGCAGTAGTCATCCGGGACATCAACCAAAGACGAAGGGTCAAGATCCTGCATGCGGCCGAGACATTGCCCCGCAAGCAAAGTGACAGGTGTGGAAAGCGGGTTGAGTATGAACATATTACTTCTTCCGGCGGCAAGGTCAATCGTTGCGAAAGGCAGCGGCAGAGCTCGACGACTCGTGAAGATATCGGAAGGCATAAAAAAGACTGTAGCGTCAGTGTAGGCGTTGCATGAAACTGGAACAAATGCGAAGTTTTCAGGTGGAATATCGGTGTCTTCATGCGTATTAGGCAGGCTTGTAAATGAGAGTCAGAGCTGAGGAGCGTGGTATCCCATCCACTCCCATCCGGAAATTCGCCTCTCATGGGAGCCTGCGGGCATGCCCATAAAATGTGGCTCAAGTCCGCCCACACTGGTCCGAATGAAGTTCCAGCACGCAGCGGTTCATTGTTACTGGACTAGGAAACGTGTGGGGCAGAAGTGCGCGCCACGACACCACCTGTCCTTTGTTCATTGACGAGTGTGCGGGAGGATTTCCTGCTCAGCCTGTAATACTGCGTAATATCTATGTAGGTGTTCATCCGCTCAAATCTCTCATTGTCCTCCCCACTCGACCAGGGCGATCCAGAGGCTCGGTATGTAAGTCCTCGAGCTGTCTGGTGTGCAGCCTCATTGCCGGGTAAGGAGGAGTGAGCGGGTTCCCAGACTATATCTACTGTTCGTTAGTCTTTGCATCCAGCTAATTTTCTTAAAGCTATTTGGGATATTCGCCCTCGAGCAAAGTTTCTCGCAGCCATCTGCGAGTCGTTAACAATTAGTGAAGTCGAGGTGATTGCTAAGGCCATTGCAATAGCTGCTTGCTCCGCCTTTTCTGCAAAGCTCGTTGTCACCGAGCCCCTTACCTTATGATTTCCTTTGTAGTCCACTATTGCTATAGTCATGTTGTCATTTCCTTTGTATTTGGCCGCGTCTACGTATGTTGTTTTCGGTAAATCTTTTACGTTTTTATGTATATATTTTGCTTTTTCAGCACTCCTTGCCTTCTGATGGTCGGGGTGCATGTTTTTTGGAATCGCTAAGATTACTAAACATTTCCTGATCTCATACGGGATATCCTTTTTGGCACCAAATAGATTTGCGTAGTTTATGCCCAGTTCTTTTAGTATGGCTCCGCCTGTTTTACTCTTCGTTAGTCTTTCATATTGTGCAATTCTTTGAGCTTCTATAGGCTCTTCTGATGTGTTTTGAGGCCGTAATTGAAGTAATTTCTCATTAGAGGTAGTTATTGGAAGTCCGATTGCCTGTTTGAAAACTCGTCTGATTCTGTAAAACCTTTCTCTCTCGGCCACTTGCAGTCTGAAGTACGGAATCACATATGCAATACGGCTGATGACAAAAGCCCGTCTTATCATTTTATTTTCCTTCATACTATAGTGGCGGTTTGCAATTCGTTTATGTAGACGCATAATTTGCTGCGCACTGATTTCAAGTAATCTAATCGCCTCTCCGTTATGCCCGTTCGAGCTGATTTGGAGTCCCAGAATTCTTATGCTTTCGAGCGTAGGTATTTGCGTTTTTTTAAAAAAAGACATTTATGTTAGGTTTTTCTTGGATACTTGTCTGACCCCTACATGTCGGGTTATAGAAAAGAAATTCCGATTTTTCCGGTGAACATTGTAATCCTGTATGAGTGGCATATTCTTCTACAGCATTCAATGTGGTTTGTAAAATTACCTCTACTACCCTCTGCTACCCATAAGGTATTGTCATCTGCATAGAGGCTATGGTGGAGTCCTGAAATTTCCTTCAGTATGGTAGGGAGACCTTTCATGGCCACGTTAAAAAGAAAGGGGGATAGAACTAAGCCTTGCAGCGCACGTCTGCTGCCCATATTGAACTCTTGGAATTCTGCTTCGCCTAGTATTATTCTTGCAGTCCGGTCAGTTGAAAAGTATTTTATATAATCGTGTACATTTTTACCTATCCCTAATGCTTGAAGATTGGCAAGTATAGCTTTATGTGATGCGTTATCGAATGCCTTTTTAAAATCTAGTCCAACTATGACCTTTGTGTAGTGTGTATTGAGACCCAAAATACTTATTTGATGTTTATTTTAAGCATAATGTCCTGTGCACACAGTTTTGCCCTGAAGCCTACCATCGTATGAGGAAAGAGCTCATTGTCGTCCATATAACTTGACAGGCGAGTGAGGATGACATGCTCTAATAACTTTCCTATGCAGGATGTTAGGGAAATAGGCCTCAGGTTATCAAGATCTCATTTTTCGCCTGGCTTGGAAATCATTAGATTATTGCCGTTTTCCATTGCTTGCGTATCTTACTTTTTTCCCAACAGTTGTTCATATATTTATCTATTCAGAATACTTTCAATCCCGTGATGGAATTATTACAGCAGTGGTGTCACATTGTACATTGTAAAAACAAGCAATACACAGATTAAAAATACATGTTGCAAGCACTTAAAATTTGAAGCGAATATCTCAAACATAGTGCGAAATTCACCGTAGTGATAGGCAAAGAGTCTTCATCAGATGAAATATTCAGTGAGGGCTGTGATAGATTTGTCGTCTGAATTTCTGAGCGTTTTGTTCGTGATCCCATCGGCCCCGGGGCGAATGTTTTGCTCGATTTCACTAGTTTCGACTGTACTTCGGCGTCTAACATGGGTCGGTCTAGGTAATCATTTTCTTTACCTCTGTACGAGTTTAATTGCTTTGGTTGCATCCCCAATGTATCTCTGTCTAACTTCTCCAATCAGTTCTTACTCCATGCCTTTGTATTTATGAACAAGTGTAATAAAGTTTTGTTGTTGTGCTGTCTTGCTCGCTTCCGAGTCTATCAGACTTCTTAACAGGTTCTATGTATTAAAGAGACTTATTTGTTTTTTTATCGCATCATATTTTTTTTCACCCATTGTTGTTTGCATAGTTGCTCCGCGTACTTCTGAATACCTTTACTGAGAGTGGCTATTCTTTTTCTAAGGCGTTTGTTGTGTTTTTGCGTTTTCCACCGCTCTTCTAGGCTCTTTCTTGCCTCCCACATATGTAGGAGTTACTGTCTGTGCTTTCCAGTCCTCCTGTTTTTGGTATGGTCTTAGTTGCCATATGAGTATTTTGCTTAAGGTTTTCTAGCCATTCGTCTAAGTCTTCGATGACATCGCATGCTTCCTTCTCTCTCATTTTCCTAAAACTATTCCATTCAACCATTATCAATTTTTTGCCTCCTCTTTTACGTGAACCTGCTTTAAACGTGGTTTGAATTATATAGGGGTCACTGCCCATATTTACTAGTATGTTAAGCCAATAACGTTCGATGATATTCTTAGCAAACGTGAGGTCAGGAGATGTGTCTTTGGATACGCTGTTTCCAATCCTAGTTGGAAAAAGGGGGTCGGTTATTAGCGTAAGGTCCTCATGTTGGGCGTCAATTCAGAAATTTCTACCTTTGATGTTTTCTTTGTCATAACACCATGCTGCATGCGAGACGTTGAAATCTCCTACTATCACCAGTGCTTGCTTTTCAGTAATGCTGATCGTTTTCCGAAAAAGTGGCCAAATTTAGTTTTTTGTCAAGGGCTGCTATAGACATTTATAATGAATTGATTTTCTCCACTATTCTGCGGTGGAACTAACTCAACAAGAACATGATCAGCATCGCAGATTTCTGTACCACATTCTATAACTGTGAGATTTCTTCGCACGAGGGTTGTTACGGACGTTTTTTACTCAGGGGTACCATAGGATATGTATTTCAACAATTTAGCCATTCCTTCAGTTTTCTGTAAGTCGATGACCTCTGGTGCTTCCTTTCCGTTGAGGAACTGTTGTAAGTCACCCCGTTTTCGGCGATACCCACGACAGTTCCACTGCAAATTTTTTTACTGATTACGTCGTGCCATGTCTAGGAATGGTCCCTTCTCCCGCGATTTTGGTTACTTCAGTCGTAGTCGGCTGGTTGTAGAGTTTAGTAGTAGTTTTAACTGGGCCTGCTGCTACAGACCTCAAATCTGTTTGCGTGTTCTCCACTAGCGTTAGTCGATTTTCTATTCTATCTATTCTTTGTTTTATTTCTACGAGCTGCATTGATTGATTGATTTGTGGGGTTGAACGTCCCAAAACCACCATATGATTATGAGAGGTGCCGTAGTGGAGGGCTCCGAAAATTTTGACCAGCTGGGGTTCTTTAACGTGCACCCAAATCTGAGCACACGGGCCTACGACATTTCACGAGCCTATGACATCGGAAACGCTTCTACGAGCAGCAGCTACAATCTTGCGAATTGTTGTTGCATTACCTTAATAAGTTCTCCGAGCATATTCTCGACTTTCTTTTCCGGGGGTTTTGAGAGGTCTTCATTTTTATAGGAGATATTTCCTCTGCTCTTCGTTTCGCTGCAATGACTCCTGACTCCTGTGCAGGCGCAGGAGTTAAAATTAGACTACACCATGCTATGGAGCTATTTGACTCGCGCAACTGATTTAGCCACAGCTTAGCTTTTTCTTCCTTTATTTGTTTTATTTTATCCCTCTGTTTCACGTTCTCATTGGTGAGTTTATCTAGCGTTTTCTTAATATGGTTTAGCTCTTGACCTATGGTGGACCCTTCTGCCGCAACCTCAGGCAAACTCGCAGACCAGACAGACTCCCCTGATACCTCGCCATCCCAGCTCACTATTTGTCGACTGCCCCAACCGCCATCAGGACCCTCGTGGGACTGTCCTTGAGGTGATGTCGTTGCCCTTGTCTTGGATTTGGCCCGTGACCTGGATCTGTGTTGACGAGTGGACCTTAATCTGGATGTGGATCTGGGTTCGTGTTGAATCGCTTTTTTTTCCTTTGGTCGAGTCGCGGGAAGGACCTGGAACGATCTCTGCGTCGTCCTCCTGTGTGCTGGGTGGCGTTGCCATTCTCCTCCATTGGATTCTCTGGTGAATACTCCTGCCTTCATGCCTATGTTGCTCTAGTGTTCGACAAAATCTTCATTTCTCTTTATTCATCGCCTTGTTGTTGTTCCTTTCCCCACCAAGTTTTCTTGAAAAGGTACGGGGTCCTGAACCGTTTTTTGCAATTTTGTGTCCCCTGTAAGATGACCTTTCCCGCAAAGGCTGCACCTGGGGTCGCACTGGTGGTTTTCAGTTGGATTGAGCACCCCACAACCACGACATTTCTTGCTGTCAGGCTGTGGGCAGACATCCGCCCGATGTCCGATTCGTCTACAAGTAGTGCATGTTTCATATTGCTTCTTGTACAGGAAGCACCTCTATTCGGCACCATGGTAGTATATGAAATACGGCACAAAAGCCCTTCTAAAACAATGCCCACTGAGTAAGTAAATCCCATACGCCGGCAATGTAAAATCTTCGGGTTCCTGTGATTTACCAAGCTTTTTGCTATGTCTTCTTGATTATCATACTTCGGTATTCCGTGGATAACCCCTTTGGATGTGTTTTCTGGTGCTGTTACATAGCCGGCTGTAGCGTAGCTCTTGTCATGGATCTTAATTTCCTTGATGTTGCTGTATTCCTTCGCAATGACCAGACTAGGTGTGCTTATGATCATGGTATTTTGTCGCATGCTGATTCTGAGAGTATCTTCGCCAGCATTGTCAGGCTCGTAGAACACCGTCTCTTATGAGCGCTAGACTCTGTCGCGTCAAGTCCAGACCACCTCTTGGGCGTATTACGATCTTGTAATTGTCTTCTGGTAGTTGCGGTTCTTTTGGCACTGGCCGGCGATGCGAAAATTTCTTCAGTCTCCGAGACGCTTCCTTGGACGAACCTCCCGCGTTCATGGCTGGTACCATGTTTCTGTTGTCCTTTGCTTTCTTGCGTCGTTCATGGGCCACAACCCATCCTTGAGTGTCGTTGTACTCTTCGTAAGACAGCGTCTCCCCCTCAATTTCCACAACATCCATTTTGCAGGCTTCGAACTAGCCGGGGGCCTGGCTTGTCACCTAACTGCCAGCGCGTCGATGGCACTGCGTTGACACTGCGATGGCGTAGCTAGGGCGACGCTGTTGTGAGAACTTGAAGGAAGTGTCTCTACGTCTTTATTTTGCTCTCTACGTCTTTATTTTGGGCATCCCTTTGTTGTGGCTTATACTCATTTGAAGTCATACGTTCTTACCAACGTGCTCAGCTTGTCGCATATGTCTATATTGCCACACAATGTCACGACCACCGCGACTCTCAAAACGTGAATATCGGTGCACGACATGATATGTTGGTGCAAGTTCTACCGCAATCTTTTCCATGGTCTTGGTTTTATAAGCTACATCAATTATGTTTCCCTTGTCCAAACGCTTTCACCAGTATATGTCGCATTGGCGCTATAAATAAACACACTTTCACCACGAGATACATTCAAGTTTGTAGGGCTGCCCCTCGAAACAGCTTACTACCAACGCATGTCACAGCATTACTAGACTGCCTGATTTACATAAAATAACTCACGTTTTGCCATCAGCGAATTAGACGTATTGATCAAGCGCCGATTTATTTTTGACTGGCGCAACTTGTTAAAACCAACGGGAAATGAAACAACTAAAATGGCGGACATCTCTTGCATGTTTGATCTTGTAAGGTTCTACAGGTGGCGGCTATTTTTCGCAGACGTCAATTCCTTTCTATTTGGCGTTATTTACTGCATTTCACACGCTCAGCTTACAAAATA
The DNA here is from genome assembly GCA_013436015.1 of Rhipicephalus annulatus. Lineage (NCBI taxonomy): Eukaryota > Metazoa > Arthropoda > Arachnida > Ixodida > Ixodidae > Rhipicephalus > Rhipicephalus annulatus. Next base: position 295,233 of record WOVY01010363.1, on the reverse strand, counting down.
TCCCTTGCAAGTTTCACACCTTTATTATCTAAAGGTTTTATTAGGTTATGTTTTGTGCTATCACGTCCCTTTTGACGTCATAACATCTCATGTAAAACAAGAGGACGTGCATAAGACGGCATATTGCTTAATGCATTGCTCTGGGATAAACAGCTTGGCGCTACTGCCTCTACTTTTTATATATCGTGTGAAGAGTCTACAGATTACGGCATACCCACTCCTTCACAATATCATTTCAGGTATGTATAGTCAGTCACAACCTAAAAACAAATACACGATCTATCCCCAGTGCAGCAGCGTGCCTGTAATTATTATGTGCAACAACAAAATTACTGACGATTTAGGTTCTTGTGATAAGCACTATTTCGTGGGTAACGCAAGTGCTACACATAAAATAGGTTAAAGTATAGTCGTTCTTAACTGACAGGTTATGTTTGACAGAGCATTGCAGTGAAAACTTTTCACGGAATTTTTCCAGAACTAAAAGTTTCTGAAAAAAACTAGCAAAAAGAACACAAACCGGTACAGACGAGGGATGCGCGTGAAGTGCGCCAAATCTGCCTGACGTCACCTAAATAAACCAATTGAAATTTCCTAAACTCAAGCTTGGTGGGACGAGGATCACTGTGGGCGGGGCTTACATTTATTGTTTGGTTGTCACCTACTATAGGGGTCACGATCTGGGTTTTGCCCAGCTCACTTTGCTTCATGCAGCGGGATCGGCACCTGAATAAAACATGGTGTCGCACAACAACGCAATTCATTCCACTCAATGGTACAACCATAAGTAAGTGTGCGAAAACATCGAAACACATAAGTCACCCCAGGTGGTCAAAATTTCCGGAGCCCTCCACTATGGCGTCTCTCATAATCAAATAGTGGTTTTGGGACGTTAAACCCCACAAATCAAATCAATCGAAACACATAAGAATGAATGAATAAATCTATAAGTCTTATCTTGGGTCCAAAACTACCAGCGTTCCCCACACTTCGTCTATTAAAGTCTGTGTACGACTTCTGGTCTCTTATGGTCACATTCGGACGTTGTCCCCAGGCCCTTGCTTGCGGGGTCTCTCAGCGGCGATGCTGTGAGCCTGCGGCGCTTTCCCGCGAAGCCCGTTGCTGGCCATGACACCCGTGCCCAGAGACCCTCCTGGCACTCCCAGCCCCCTGTGACCCCTGAGTAGTTGGCATGGCAGACGAATAACCTCTCGGCCTCGTTGAAGGTCGACGGCGTGACATTTACCCGTCCAAGCTGATCAAGCACAGCTGGCCAGCTGGATGCCTGAAGCATGAAGACAGCAGCTTGCCGAGGTAGGAACTTGGGTGGAGCTTAAATGTCTCAATGACTGGGGCAAGGCCAAGACTGCCCAGACTAGCCTCCGTCTTCTTCTATCTGGCCATTATTCTCTTACGCACACCTTCCAAATCTCTCATGCCAGTGCGCACGCTCGCACTACTTGCTTATTCTTCCTCTACTTCCCGTATTTTAAGGGCGAAGCTCCTTATAGCGGCACCCGTTCGTCTCTCGTAGGCGTAGTGTGTAACAATTGTTACATTTTGACCTTCAAGGTGGTGCCGGTGGAATATTTCTTCTTTGCGTTGTTGAACAATAAAAATTGCGCTCAATGTACATGCCAATGGCTGCTAATGGGGAATGAGAAACAGGAGCATTCCGATTTTAGTTAACGCGCACGCTGCAATCCCCATTAGCAGCCATTGGCATATACATTGAGCACTATCTGACAAGAACGAGTTGCTACGTTATACTCGCTGGGTGTAACCTTCTTAGTTTAGAAAGGTTTAGCGAGCATTCAGCCACAGTGCCATGAATACAATGAGCTAGTATATACCGCGAACTCGAGCTTCTTAAAGGTGGGAAGTAGAAACGAAGCGCAAGCTGTAAGAAAGTAAAAGTCGAATTCTCATGTGTCTCATTTCCCATTAGCAGCCTTTGGCATGTACAATGAGCACTATCTGACAGGAAACGGTTGCTACGTTATACTCGCTCGGCGTAACCTCCTTGTTTTTTTAAAGGTTTAGCGAGCATTGGGCCGCAGTGCCATGAATACAGTGAACTAGTATATACCATGAACTTGAGGTAATTAAAGGTAGGAAATAGACGCGAAGCGGAAGCCGTAAGAAAGTGTGCGTGTGCCACCTCTCACATTTTCCTTGGCATGTCCGCTGGATGGTGGTGCTTCTATATGGGGAACATATAATAAAAAGATGCGAGATGGTGGTACTTGGAGTGTTGAATTGATGGAAGAACGGACACACAGACAGATGCATGGATGGACGCAATAATGGACGCAGGGGCGGATGCATGGACGAACGCAGGGACGGACGCAGGAACAGACGCACGCATGGAGGGGCGGATGGACACATGGATGGTCACACAGATGGATGCATGGACGGACGGAAGCAAGAACGAATGATCGGACGAATGCTTCACTCCACTCTCCATCATTCACTCCATGGATATGCTGCCAATTTTTTTCGTTCCATGCAGTTACTTTGTTCTTTCTCGTCTTTTGTCATCCCTGATAGTAGGAAATGACATGCCATTGGTGATACCAATGGCATGGCACTACAACAAGCAATATTCGCTTTACTATTGTGGTGATGGCATTGTCCATCGGTCGTCATTCTAATAACACAAAGTCCTACATTGTCGCTTGAAATTTTGTCTCGTCAACATGCGTCTTTCCATGTCGTATTCCTAACGGTATTGAGGTCTGTCATACGCAGACGTGGGCGCTTTCGTTTAGTACCTACGCTGGCATGGATGAGTGATGAAGCGTTACACAGCGACGATACATGAAGCAGAAGACGGTAAAACACGCGACTGTCGATGTTCTGAGACGTGAACGTGCTGCACCCTCAAACGGCGTCCTGAAGCACATCTTATCCAGTGCTCCGCACACTGCTTCATATAATGTCGATTCCTGTACTACAATGGCTCATTTGCAATGGTATTCCATTTGCCAAAAAATGGTTTTTATGACAAATTTAGCACACTTTGTAGACATTTGTGTCACATATTTGTATCTGACGCCGCAAGACACTTGTCCTACGGCCTTTTTCTGTTCACCTGAGAGAAAGACGCACATAGACTATATCCAGTTACTCCTGAAGTTACTCGAAGCATGCTTAAAGTGATGCTGATTCTGGCTTTGATATAAACACGAAGGCTGACACATGATGTCTGCAAAGAGCAAAATCTTATATGTTGTGAGATGAGACATGTTTGAAGGGTGCGAGGAAATGACACCTATCTTCATACTATAGGGCATTGCACCTTCTTGTGCTAATCTACCGAAAATAGAAGCCTTCGTTGGCAGCCACACAAAAGCTAAGACTTTCGACGTCTTTTTATCTGAGCGACGCACTTATGGACATGTACACAAGTTTCATTCAAGTGCTGAAGCACGTGTAGCGATTGCGGTTCAAACGCTGCCGCCTCCCGAAGAACTCGTCTTTCAAGGCAAACAAAGTGTGCTGCAAATATGTCCACGTGAAGATGAGGAACACTTATGAACGTGTGGCCACTGAATGGCCTGTTCGTCTTATTTAACGAAACACTCCTGATGTCTTCTCCTCTTCACCGAACAGTTTATTCAAAGGAAACACAACAAAACGCTAGATGAAGCTCTTCAGTATATTTTCAACGATCACCCGAAGGCCACCCTGCTTTCTGCAACGCTCTCCCAGTGCCAATTCTTCTTTCGAACTTTCGCTTCATCGCCCGGTTGAAAAATTGCACTACTGCCGCAGCTGCCTATTGTTTGACTTACGGCACTTTTCCGGTCTTTTGTAACTAGCGGTAAGTTGTGAATTTCACAATCTGAACTTGTGCGTGAGCAACTTTGCTAAGTAGCCGTAATGACCATAGCTTCGCGCTTGAAGGATGAATGAATACAATAATATGGGGAAAGTAGAGCCGCATGGCAGATCGCTTTGCTTTTAAACGGACACCGTAATTAGTTATATTTGGAGCTAATTTGTGACAAGCACATACTTACGCCACCCCTAAAAGCATAGGGCTCAATGTAGCCTTGAAATGATTCCACCCGACGCCTATATTTAGGGAAGCCCGCACAGCCAACTGATGAGCCCACGTGAGAGTGCATTTTCGATGCTTTGCCTGAAACGTTTTCGAAGCCATAAACCGTCTTGTGCTTTTCTGGAGACCTCCAATGAAAGTCATGTTGACGTAAAACTATTAAACATTAGGCCTGCGCGGAACGTGCAGCACAGTCACAGCGAAATGCCTTTCAGAGCCTTTTCTAAACACTCTTTCGTTCTACGTCGTTTCTTTCCTCCGTCACTTTTTGGAGAGGCGTGGTATCCGCTACGCGCTTGTTGCGAGTTCTGTGCAATTTTTTTTTCATACAGTGGCTGGCGATGATGAATAATTATGCCTGAAGTCTGTATGCACCACAGTTAATAAAAAAAAACGGTGAACTTTTCACAACAAGAAAAACTTTTCGAATGAGTTGTAGCATTGTACAGCCTACTCCTTACCAATTCGCATTGTGTGACGCCAGGCTGTTCATTTGATGTTCTTAAACGCTTTATTAGTCATATTACAGCATTTATTTTTCGACATCTAGCCTTCCTAAGGCCAGTTTGGAAATGAGTTCAGAGCGCCGGCATGGCCTATAATACTAGGCTGATACGCAGCAGACCCGGGTTCTCAATTCATTGTGGCCTTAGTGTTTTTTTTTACTTATTGAGTTTTTTTGTTAATTCTTGAGATACTGGTTATGGACACTGGCCATAGTAGCAGAAAACTACGGCGCCACGCGTAACCTATGCTCTGATCTCATATCAGCTTACGCTGTAAAAGGTGTTTGGTTGCATAAATAATGAGCACGATGTAATCCTTTCTCAATAAAAGATTTAGCGCCTCTTTTACAGAAGTGTTACTCCAATACAGAGGCATTGCTAAGTTATACAGATTTTGTGCAACTTTCATCAACAAAAAAACACCAATAAGCCGATTAGGTGGTGACTCCCATTGACATTGTCAGCCCTGGTTACGTAGCAACATAAAAAAAACTAGACAATCTGTATTGTTGTTGGAAGGTTTAAGCACTGTGAATCGGACATAATCAATTATTTTAATATTGCTTTTCAAAATTTGTATTTATTACCTTCAGAAGGCATACACTCACAGCCATGGTTCCTCCCCGGGTGAGTCCACTTGTGATCGCAATGGTCGTAGTCGCCACTTTCTTTCTCAGCGCTGCTCAGTCGACATTCTTGAAAGGAGGCTGGAAAAGGAAGCAAGTTGGGGAGGATGCCATATTCGACGAGTTGGCACACTATGCCGTATCCCAACAAGTCAGCGACAGAGAGTTCTTCGACACCGTGCTTGAGCTTGTTGAAGTTGAGACCCAAGTGCGTACATTCTTTACTTTGAACAAAGACAAAACTGAAACAGATGCTAGTTGCGCCCATGTATCTAGCGTTTACGTCATCTAAACTGTGTTAAGGGCTCCCATTTGGGTGCAAAATTACTCGCGTCTTATTTATATTAGTAATTACTTCATATTTTTGTTAATCGTCATGCCGATTTATCATTCTTTTTTTCCTATGCAAAAACACGTTCCTGCACGCAGAATGATAAAAATTATGGTTCCACATTCATCTAATCGCTTTAGCTCATAATATGTTTTTGACATGATGATGATATGATATGTAAATTTTAGCGTTCTAAATTCACCATATGATTACGAGAGACCCCGTAGTGGAGGGCTCCGAAAATTTTGGCCAATGTTCTTGAGATGAAATTTATGAGAAGAAAGTGAGTCGAACATGAAAATACACAGCAAGCGTAGCAGCGGATAAATGTTGAAAAAAAAAACTCCCGAAATTGCAACTTGACAAACGTAGTACAAGGAAGAGGAAACTCTAGATAGGTATGAATGGCCTAACAGGTCCCCATAGGTTATGATACACGTTCATAGAGCGTTTGCGTTGACCTACGTTCTGACATGAGCTTACACTATCCCGCCATTCCGAGGAAAGTGTTGCACAGGTGTACGTCCCCTTCACTACCGCAAGGATTCGACACTAGCGCACAGGCAAGACCACTGTGCGTGACGACTGCGTTGAGCCTGACGTCAGAGCAAACTGCTCATGTGCTCCTTCGTTCCACACAATGCCTGCGCTAGGCGGCGGCACGCCAGACGCAGACGTGGGGAGACCGAATAAGGTCGGCAGGGCAGATGAGAAAGACAACGAGAATCGTGGCATGCGGCGAATAGGCAGTATTTGACTTTATTCATCAATGTAGTCCATCACATATTCCGGTCGGAGCCACCAAAAATACTGTTCGGACCTAATGGAAACTCAAGGTTTCGTAACTTTTATCTACTTTATTAACATATTTTCTACAATAATGTTGCAAGAAGTGAGGCGAAATAATTTATCAGTAAGCTTAAGAGTATCCTGTCCACCTCACATGTATGCCATCGTAACTAGTGGCTACAGAAAGAAAAACAAAACATTGACACACATAACACATGGCTCGTCTGCATGTAAGAAGGAACCGTGGTTTACAGAGAACTATATTAACAATTGTCACCACTAACTTAGGATGATGTGGCATCACTTGGCATAATGAGGCATCATTCGGCAATAGCAATAGTTAATATGACCAGGAAAACTTAAAAGACGATGAGGTCTGCTATGTTTTTATCGTTAATTTGATATTGAAAGCTACGCGTGTATTTTCTGTTGAATTCTATTGAAACAACTCACTTGTGCTAATGAGTTTTCTCTAACGTTACATCTATATGATTTGTAGTTTTACAACACAGTTCAAAAACAAATGGCAGTAATATTTTATTGATATCACCGTTATCGTTGTTTCTTATTGTGGGTACTTGTAGTGGCTCGTTTTACTGAAGCTTCCATCGTTTAGGTGCAGTCAAGGAGTCTAGTGGTGCATGAGCGTTCATGTACTCTCTATTTTTATTAGCACTAAATAACGCATTTCTTTTCACAAGATGTGATTTGAAATGTCGGCTTTAAGTTATGTGTCAGCTTTTTACCGCGTTGCAACGCGTCTGTGCAAACATGTATAAATTGCTTTAAATTACATTAACTGTTCTCATTCATAAAGTACACAACCAGCTGTTCGTTACCATGCACCTTTATGCGCAATAAAGACCACAAGTTTGTAGCACATAGCCAATTGTAACACATATTGCTATATTTGAAAATTTGTATCGATAGAATGCCTCTTTTTTCCATCATGCAAGCGCTGATCAAAAGAATATAGGTAGTCCAAGAATACATTGGTTAAACTCAAAAGAAAAATAGAAAGAAAAGAAGAGATAAGGCAGGGAGGTTAACCAAGCTCGCCTTGCATGGTTGGCTATTCTACACTTACGGTGGGAGAAAGGGTCATCAAAAATTGGGGGACCCTTAAGCTTCGCCTTTGAGAGTTCAACGCGATAACAAAATCCAGCCCTCAGTGCACCTTTCAACCGGTAAGTGCATACTTATTCATATGTTTTGTCACATGCACACGCACGCACACAAACACGCACACAGTAGATTGGACCAGCACGCGCTATTATCGCCGAGATCGTTTTCATCGTGACACCTGTCGAACAAAATGCGTTGATAGGGCCCTGAATCACTTTTTTAAGTAACAATGAAATCAATTTACTAGAATAGCCTTTTGTCTCACGAATTCAGCCCTGTAAAAATTTTAAGAATCCATCTACTGTGAGTGGAGTTACAAGGGTTTGACTTATGCTGCTAATACATTATCTCTCCTCTCGTCCTGACGAAAGCAGTGGAAGCTAAGCAGGGAGGGGTGGCAGGGCAAAGAAACTATCAAGTCTGTAACCTTGAGCTTTTTTTCCTTTTTTTTAATTGCGCGGCTTTTTCAGTGTGATCGCGTGCGCACACGTGTTAAAGTAGCGGTTTGCCGCGGCTATCTCGGTAACTTGATTTTACGGTCACACAAGCACAGATGATTTTTCGCTCACAACGAACGAGGCCGACGCCAGCAGCGGGTCTTGTGCGACACGAGTTCTTTAACGCTATTGCATTAATATAAAGAAAAGAGGTATAAAAGGAGTAAGAAAGAGATGGAGGAACAGTCAGCTCCAGACTACACAGCATTGTCTCATGCTGTTTTTTCACAGGTAGTCGTAAGTCTGGTGGTTCCTAAGAGGCACAAGAGGGCTTTCGTGGCTTCGCGCGTATGTGAAATTTTCGGCCAAGGCCTAGGATCTTCTTTTCTGTAAGTGGTCGTGAATCCACCTGATGGGACTTGGCTTCCATATTGCGTCGTTCCGACTGGTATGCTGGCCAGTGGCTTAGAATGTGCCCAAGTGTCTCCTCGCCGGCACAACTGTTGCATACCGAACTGCTCGTCATTCCAAGGAGAGAAGAATACGCATTCGTAAGTGCCACGCCCACCCTCATGCGACACAACAAAGTTTCAGCGCGTCGTGGGATTTCGGATGACAAACAAAGCTGCCAGTTTGGGTCGATTGAATATAGGCACGCGTTGGAGAAACCCGTCTTATTCTATTGTAGGAGAGTTATACGGAGAGCAAATGATTGTAGTCACCTTGTAATGTTCGTTTTCATGAGTTTGAATGGGCGTACGCCGGTTTTGGTCATGAGCCGATTGATCAGCTTCATCAACGCAATCATTGCCGACACTTCCGCGATGACTCGCCAACCATTGAAGTGCAATATTGTTACTTTACTCGAGAGCTTCGTGGTAGTCGTGTCTTATCTGATATACTGATCGTTCGTGTAACCCGTGCTGTATATAGCAAACAGTACTGTCGGTAAGGTTGACCTTGAGTCGCAAAACATCACATCGCTTATTGATTAGGTTGCTGCTGAAGAATGTACTTAACTGCACCATGAAGCTCTGTGAGTTCTGCGGCGGTCGACATCGTGTGAGAGAACTTGTATTGAACCAACACATTACCAGATAAAAGTACCACTGCTCCTGTAGAGCTGTTGAAATCAGTGGAGCCATTGGTGTAAACATGTATGCAGTCAAAATATGTTTCGTCCAACAGATGCAACGTCAATTGCTTCAGGGCTAGTGGTGCCATGCGTGCCTTCTTAACGATTCCAGGAACCGTTAAGCGCACGTCAGGTTGACAGAGATTCCAGAACGCAGATGCTAGACGCGTCGCAAGTTCGGAGCTCGGCGGTGATATGTCCTGGTGTTTCGTCACAATACAACGTAACAAAGTATGGGGCCTCCGCGCTGTCAAACACGCTAAATGATGTGACGAAAAACGCGATAAACGCCGAATGCGCGCTCTCAGCGTCTCGACAATGGCATACGTTGTGACCAGCTGTTGTTGTGCGATAACGATATTTACCACTGTGTATGAGCATCTTGGAAGGCCAAGACATGTTCGAAATACTTGGGAATGTACGCTGTATAGTGCACGGATGTTAATCTTACACGTGTTGGACAGGGCAGCAAGGCTGTATCGGAGCAATCCGCGAAAGAGGGCTTTGTAAAGCTGCAGTATTGAGTGCCTGGAGAGGCACCATTACATTCCGGCAACGAACTTGGACACATTCTCAATGCCAATGAGCTTTTTCTTCCGATATGCGACATGCGGACTCCAGGTTGTAAGTCACGTTCTACGATGACACCTAAGAATCTGTGGCTCCTCTTATATGCAACAGATTCGCCATCGATGCACAATGAGTACAGACACCGGTTTACGTGTAAACAACACCGCTTTGCAGTTTTCTGTGGCAATAGTCATACCTTGCTGGCGAAGCATTGCCGATGTCATTGTTACGCACTGCTGTCTCCTTGTGCGCACTTGAGGCCGTGTTACGCCGGACGCCCAGACGCAGATATTGTCAGCGTGAATTGATATATAAGCTGTCTGTGGCAGCATTTTGGAGAGCCCCATCTGAACCAGATGGTAAAGTCATATATCAAGCTTCCTGTATTTCCTAGGTTGACTTTACTTAAATAAGAGCAAACTTGAATCTACTTTTCACATAAATCACATAGTTCCAAAAAATCTGTCTCATATGGTTGCTCAGTTAACGAAAAAAGCAGGCAGAAGTTCATTGTGGTTGATGCAGTAAAACAAATAATTGCCTTCCTTCTCAGCGTATTCCGCTAACTGATCTGAGACAGAAATTCGGCACCACGTACGTGTAATTGGGTAATGTGTCCATTTATTCTTCTTGGACCCCAACACACATATTATCAGGCATGAAGCACTGGAGATATCAACATTTCTTGCGACGAACCCACACCTTGATTTGATATGTGAGGTTTAACGTTCCAAAACAACCATATGATTTTGAGAGACGCTGCAGTGGAGGGCTCCAGAAATTTCGACCACCATTGTTCTTGAATCTGCACCCAAATCTGGCTTACGGGCCTACAGCACTTCTGCTTCCATTGAAAATGCTGCCACCGCAGCCTGAATTCAATCCCTTGACATGCGGGTCAGCAGCCGAGTATCTCAGCTACTAGACCACAGCGGCGGGGCTAACCCACTACTTCTGAGTGTCACTTGACAGGAGGAGGTGAGGAAACTAGCAAAATTGAAAATTAAATATATGGGCTACAATGAAATGATGGGTCAAAAATAAATAAGTATGAGTAAAAAAATATTAGCCAGGACTTGTTACGAGTAATGATAATATTGAACTTCTACGTTTAACCGAGAAGCAATTCTATTTAGAAATTGCAGCAAATAACAATACTTGTGTCAGTTTAACCAGATTTTTAGAGACGAGAAAACAGTGGCAGTCTCTCACATGACTGTTCTACTGCGCTAGTGAAAAATCATCTTTCGCAGTATCATGAACATTGAATATACGCTCTGAAACCAAACCGGAGAAATAACTGTTTCCCTCTGTATTAACGCTGCGCAGACCGTGGCCGGTACGAACTACCGAATTAAGTTCAAGACAGCAGAGTCAACATGCAGGGTTGGTGAAGAGTACGACAAGGAAGTCTGCCTTCCAAGAAACAGAGAGGTAAGTCATTTTTTCTTCTATTAGAAGTCATTTACGTCAATCAACAAATATTTCAACATAATCAGAAGTTCCAGTTGAAATATTATAATTTAATGAAGACCACACGTTTGAAGGACACCTACAGAGGCAAATAAGTGTTGGTGCAGTACAAAACGCCGTGCGTCTTAAATTATTACATACTGTAGAGATGTGACCAGTTTAATGGACTGATTGTCTTTTTATGCAATGAAGGCAGGTGGAAACATCAAACGAGAAAATTAGAGCACTTTCTACGAAAACCTCATTGCCCTTTAGGAATTCCAAAAAGCGACTGCTAACAATCGGGTCGTAGAGAGGGAATGAAGTTCCTGTAGGCAGACTGGCACATTGGCCCGCACCGCAAAGAATGAGCTGGCCTCGTTGTCTCACCTATCGTTCGACTACGCTTCGTGTGCATGTGCGCTGCGTCTGAGATTTAAGCACGCATGACACACACACGTGAAGGAGTGTAAAAAGATTTGCCCCAGCTCAATTGTCTTTAACAGCGACGCCTTTAACAGTGTTTGTCTTCCAGTGGCATTCATTAGCACTTCACTTTTGGTTCCGCGAGATAAATGACCCGCATCTAATCAGTCGCCAAAAACACGAGGTGGCACTTATATGAGTTATTGGAGTAGCTGTGAGGCCGAATTCAATTAGTCGCTTGGAGGACTTCAATCGAAGAGTTCCTTGCAAAAAGGTCTAATTTTATCGTTGCACCTGACCAACTCTTGCACCCGAACCCTAATTCATACTTCATTGTTATAAGTTCTTGAGAGCTTGCCTAATTGATGCCTTTATTCATCGTAAGATATCTGCAGCTCCACAAAAATCACTTTAAAGATTGAAAGCGACAAATCGCTGTCTTCCTTGTGTAGATATTCAGACAGGTTTCATGAAACAGACTGAATACTATCGATAATGATCGAATAATACGCAAAAAACAGGCCTCTATCTCACCAATACCAGGTTTAGTGCGAATTTCAACAAAGCTCACAAGAAACTTTCCAAATGAACGGCTATGCTGCCTACAATGTTTTTTGTGGAACTGCATTTTATTTCGTCCAATGGTTTCACGATGATGCCTCACTTGCACACCGGTCAAAGTTTTATTCTATGCCAGTCTCGTATTCCTCGCCTTGAAAAAAATAAGACTACTAGACACGCTTTTTCGGATAAAATATAATGGTTTGTGTTCTAAATCTATTGCCCAAAGTGACTCCGAGGTGTCTGGGGTTAACGTCAAAGACTCGTTATCCAATAGCAAAAACCCAGCACGTGATTGTGCGCGGGAGAGAGACTAAATGCATCAGCTCGCGAGCATGTTTTGTAATTGCCTTCGTCATACTTGACACTTCGTAGAAAGTAAGCGTGTAAACGTTGTTGCCTATTGTAATCATTTTTTAACATGAGTTTTCAGCGCAAAAGAAAATCGTTTCGAATGGTTGTGCGTTTTCTTTTAACCACAGACGGTTAAGGACACTTGCACAGCTGTCGTATATGACGTTCCCTGGCTCAACGAGCGCTCGCTCACGTCATACAACTATGATGGAACAAGAACGCCAACATAGTGAAAAAGAAACTATGCTTGACTTCATGCGAATGAGTCTTCCCATTAATGTGGAAAATAAATTTGGTGAACCAAGAGAATGACGTCTTTCTTGCAGCATATACGCATCGAAGGTCGTTGGCTGCTTCTGAAACAGCCCTGCACCAACTATAGCAGGAGTTTAGCTTGATAGTATCATTGGAGTATCTAGTTTCACAAGAGTATACCCGACACTGCACAGATATAATGACGTTGTTAACGCTCTGTGTGACCTGAGCACATTCTATCATTTCGATGGAGCTAAAATGGTAGAGGTCCTTGTATTGTGGAATATATATGCCCGTTAACTAGCACAAGGTGATCCTAATATAGGGAGCCTTCCACTACGGCTTCCGTCATAATCTTATCGTAATTTTGTGACTTCGAAACCCAATTATTATTATGAGCAGATTGCTCTTAAGCGGGATCAAACGTGCGCGCTTGACAAAGGTATTCGCAATACCAACTCCAGAGTACTCCATGTGCTGGCAATACTGTTCAAAAAAGAAAAGGTGGCTGTGCTTGACAGGATCAACGCGGCACTTCCACCATGCATGATTTCACTTGGCTCAGTGCTGAAGTTTCATGATTATGGTGTCAGATCGCGTTGCTTCGGCGAAGTTAAAATGGTGCTGGACGCGGACCACCCCATTCTCATCGGCATAAAAGATTTCACTGGCGAAACAGCGGGAATAGTTGCGCTGTGCTCGCAAACATCGAGCCACTTCAGTGAATGTCATTATATTTCAGGTTGAAGAACAGATCTAGCGAGCCTGAAGTTGAAGATGGCAACCGATAATGGGTATACAGGTCTCTCCGCAAGGTGCTATCACTTGTGCGCTGCGTTGCTTGCTACACTGCTACAAGCAAGGTCTTCTTAGTCTTCAAGGTAACAACACTACGACTCGTGCTGACGGTTGCATGTATCTCATTGAGTCCTGTTGTTCCGTTAATACCCTAATATGCGTGCCTTACTTTGAATTACAGAACAGCCTGAAGCAGTGTATCTTGAGGTAAGGTAAGGAGTAGTTTAGATTGCAGTAAGAGGGCTTGTTTCTTTGCGTTCACCGGTTCTTGTTAGCAGGCTTTTAATGAATAAGATCGTGTGCTTCGGAAAACTCACTTGTTCATGTTGTCAGTTGATATTCCGAACAGATATATGCGTGCACAATAGGAATGCACCGACATAATCCCCCGAATGCAGAGATGTTACTTGACTCGTACTTGACTCGTTCTTGACTAAAGACATCCTTGCCGCTCGCCATAAATCGTTCTAAAACTTGCGGAGGACTTGAAGGCGACTTGGCTCGGTCGAAGTCAGGACAAGTTTCAAATCAGCAGCATGGCTAGCTTGAAAGCGACTCATGCGTTATTGCAACATGGCCACCTCTGAAATGGACGTCGCGCGGAAGTTGGTCGCTTTTGCGTTTGTTGGCCTCGCCATAAGCGTAGTATTTCTTGAGATGCACTGCCTGCCGAAGATTCCTCGACCCGCTTTGCATGAATGAGGAAATCCAATGAAGTTGTACGATGAGCAACAATTCCACGCTTGGTACACATTCACGAAGAACGCCATGCGGGAGCTGCTGGCTTTGTTGTCACTTCGTGAATGTGGGGACCACCGAATACAGCCTGTGCATCCAGCGGTACAGCTACTGATGGCGCACAGGTTTTTTCGGTGTTGGCACATTTCAAACAGTAATCGGCAATCTTTTCCGCATTTTGTAGTCGACAGCGCGCCGTGCGGCCAGAAAAGTTACGCTATACTCATCTGAAAGCACCTGTACGGAATGCTCGTGAGCTTTCCGCAGCCGGTGGCACTTCCTATAGTAATAATGGACTTTCATAACGTGGCTGAGTTTCCTGACGTTACCGAATGTGTAAACTGCACGCACGTGCGTAATAACAGCCTCGGTGGTGGTCCTTGTGTGTTCTGTAACCACAAAGACTTGTCCTGTTTTTCTAAAATACGATGAAATTTTATAATGTTTCAGTCTCTTTCGATGAAAAATTGACTCAATGCTGTGCCTGTGAGCCAAGTCTATCCTTTTATCTCGTCTAGGGCGCTGTTTCTCGCTCAGAAAAGCATCGTTTGCAACCAAACGCTACAAAAATTCCTCAAAAAAAGAGGAACACCTATCACGGGTTTCGTAATTATGTGCCTCCCACTTCACCTTCATGCAGAAAGACGTTGCTGCACCTCGCGAGACAAAATTCTGTCGAGGGCAATATTCTGACCCCCACTTTTTTTCTTGTTCACCAAGTTCAACAAAAGGATACGGATCAGTTTTTCCCAGAACTTGTTTCTTTTTTATTTTTTTCACATATAACTGCAACCTAGCGCACAACAAGCATGTCCACAGGTGAATAGAAAGGTGAGTGCCTTAAAAATCGCGTTACTTTGCGAGCCAGGTGAGCCCAAATACACGCTGTGGCGTTCAATTGAAAAAAAAAACAAAAAACCCCAACGCGATGCTTGTTTCGGCTCCAAACAAGCAAGCGTAGAGAAACGCGCGGAATTTGGGTGGCCACTAAAACCAGCGGGCGACGCCAGATTACAGAAACAACACTGCGCATTGCTGTGGCCATAGATTTGATATATATTAACTCTCTTACTTTGGCGGCAGGCACCACGTGCCTCTTGTTAGTCGTAAAATGGCAATGATATGCTTGTGGCACCTCGTATTATATTTATTTTAAATTAACGATCTTTTTTGCCGTAACAAATGACTTATGTGAACAACTTCATCATTAACCTCGTTACCAGGCAAGAAACGTGTTTCTGCTTAGAAGCTCCTTCTTGACTTGACCAAGCAAGACAGCCTGAGCATCTATGAAACGCGAAGGCGAACTTGGGTGTCTTGAAGTCCACTTCTTGCTTCACATTGACTTAATCAAGTCAAGCCGAAGGCGCGGGCGAAGTAACATTTATGCATTTGGGGGTATGTACATACGCAGCAACATATTCGCACACACGTACGTGCGATCTTCGCGTGCGCGTTTCTGTGCGTGTGTATACATATGCGAAATCAAAAATTATTGACGGGAAAGAATACAGCAGCTTAATGTGAGAATCTGTAGCACTAGGACTTCAACAGATAACAAGCATATGTGAAAACAAAAGCAGTCACACACGTAACGCAACAAATTTTCTAAAGTTCTTGCCTAAATAAACAAAACTATACTCCGTGCCTATATGAAAGCCAAAATATTCATAAAAAAGCACACAAGCTAAATAATCGTGTACTAAACGAGGGGAATGAAGTTGTCGCGAGCAGATCGATTAAAAAAACCTCCTGTGGTGTTCCTCACCTTTTTTATAACGCGTAAATTTCTGATTCGTGATCCCGAGGGCAACGAGACATTGGTAGCTAGATAGATAGATAGATAGATAGATAGATAGATAGATAGATAGATAGATAGATAGATAGATAGATAGATAGATAGATAGATAGATAGATAGATAGATAGATAGATAGATAGATAGATAGATTCACCTGAAGTTAGGCTCTGTTGCCGCGGTCTGATATCGAAGCGAGGAGAACCTAATTCATTGGAAAAAAATCAATAATAATAACTTTAAGTGTTTCATTCTGTGCAACTGCAACAGAACCGCAAGCGTATCTTTTATGAAGTGTTTAATTATTCATTCTTTCAACTGGCCGTAAGTTATTCAGCTTGAGCCCCTGTAAGGCTCAGTTTATTTACGCTAAACTTCATAAACAATTTCAACTACCACCTCAGTATGTTCCCACACACTTTATCAACCACAAAAAATTATTTGACACTGTATTTAAATATGTTTTACGTCCTGTTGCGCAACAGACAAAGCAAGGCTGTGTAAGAAACATAGTGGGTTGGAATTTGTTTCTCACTTGTTTATTGAATTTATGAATTATGAGTAAGTTCTGCGCGATCGCTATCGAGCACACTATTTAACCCTCTCAACACAGCAATCGCTACAGACTGTCATTTTGGGTTAGAATTGAGCAGTATAAATTTAGCTAACGTATTTCAAGGCCGTCAATACTCTTGCACAAAAATACAAGCAAGCACTTTGTTGATTTTCGCCGCTTTGCATTCAATCTTAAAATTGTGCAAGTGTAAATGCACTATTAACAAGCAGTTAGGCTACATTTTTTATAAAAACAATCAAATACCAAAATATATGTGGGCAGTTTTTCAATGGTTGCATTGGGTCACTTACGTAAACAATACATAATTGAGCCAGCTGGCGGGGCACAACACGTCAATGAACTTATGAACATTGTTAGTGCTTTCCGCATGAAGCACACCTTTATTAAATTAAGAGGCAATGACGACGTATGATTCTTACATAAGGACACAATAAATATGCTCGAAGTTAGAATAGTTCTAAGCTCAATGCCACTTACTTGCTTGCTTGCTTTGGCCACTACTTCATAAAATTGAGCAAAATAAAGTGCTGCCAGAAGGGCAGACACCATGCCTGGCCGCAATGAATAACGTTTTCTGTAAAGGGCGTGTTTACGTAACACCATATTATTAGAACTCTGAAACCACCGCTTCTAGCCCACAACATAGTGCATTGTGCTTCCTTTATGTTCCTTGTATTGGAGATTTCAGCGAAACAGTTAAGCAATAACTCAACACAAGAAAGGGTAGAAACGCCACTTGGTGTACTTCGTATCTTGCACAGCGCCAAAGAAGTGCTGCCACAAGCTGTCAGTGTGCGACAGCTCTGAAAAAAGGTCAAGAATGTTTGATACTTGGGCTTTTTCATGGAGTCCCCTTAGTCTCACTTTTTTTGGCTATAACATATGAGAGTTTAAAGAAAACATTTCTCGTTGCACAGGCGCTTTAAAAAGTTATTCTCCCTCATAGGATATTCAGTAGCCAGGGCACATTTGTGTTGTGTGTGGATGTGTTTTCGTTCTGTTTTATCCTTGAGAATGATAAGATATTAGACTCTCAACAGTGGCCACCATGGCGTAATTTGCCGGGGTGTTATTTGCCGCGTAATTGTATACTGCAATAGCTGTTTTTTTATTTGTGCTTTGATGCAATGACATAGGGTACGTTTAGCTAGATAGAATCAGTAAAAGACCCCCATTTGTTTGTTTTCGCTGCTGAGCAAAGTGTGCTTAAGAATAAAAAAAATTCTAAATTCATTGCACTTTTTTTGTGAAGAACTTTTTTCTGCTGAAACATAATTTTATACATCAACGAAGGGGGAAATATGCTGCGATGCTATGTTTGAACATTTAATCATCTGTACTTTACTTAAACATTGTACAGATTTCAGACATACAATATACAAATGCTACATCGGAAGGGTCTTAAACAATATAGCACAAAATAGATCGCGACATACCCTAATAATACCCACTTGGCATTTCAGTCAAAAGTAACAAAGTTTCTTTTTTTTGCCGAGAGAGGGTACACAAGTTCTTTAAGGCATTGTCATTTGTCAGATCCTGTTGTTATAAAAAAATTAGCAATCATTATTTGAATAAATAGTGGAATGGCCGACATATTTCATTTGATGACTTTCCGATAGCAGTGTTCTTATTTCGACGTCGACATGTGAACAAACAATATAGTGCAAAGCTGAAAAGTTTATAATAAAATAATATTAATAATAATAATAATAATAATAACATTAAATAACAATAATAAATATATCATCATTATTATTATTATTATTATTATTATTATTATTATTATTATTATTATTATTATTATTATTATTTATTTCATATTTTTGTCAGCCCTGTCTTGAGGGCTCTTACAGGGAGTGTACAGCCAAATACAAACCAACCCATATACATCTATGTCAGGTAGTAGCGCAGTCAATACATGTGTAACAATGCCTGCATTTACAGCAATGCCTGGCTACGCATTACAAGGCTTAAACACAGCTGGGAGAAAGAAAACAAAGAAACTCAAACCAAGGAAATATGCAGATTTATTTATCATCTGGCAGCTCCATCACACAAATACATGTCCAACAATTTTTCGAATAGGCCAAGATCGCTTGCATTTAATACAATGCCTGGCAACGCATTCCAAAGCTCAATCGCAGCTCAAAAAAAAATAACAAAACACATTACTCCGACAAGAGTACGGTACTAAAACACAGTCGTGATTAACACGACAACTTCATTTTCCCGGCACTTTTAGGTAAAAATCTTTGTTGATTTTTAGTTTTCAAGGCAGTATCCTGAAAAGTGCTTTTAGCTGGTTCTTTTGTCTTCGTGCCTCAAGTGATTCCAGTTCAGAGGACTCCAACACTTGCGTGAAAGAGTACTGCCGGCGATAATTCGGGCATATGAAGAGGACGGCATGGCGCTAACTAATTTTGTTTTCAGGCTGTGTTGATGGAACTCCACACGACTGAGGCTCATTGTAGTAGTGGTTTAACGAAGATTTTGTAAGCTACAAGTTTTGTATCTCGCGTAGCTTTATGTAGTTTTTGTCTTAAGAAACCTAGTCTCTAATTGGCTTTCACGCACACATTGTCTACGTATGTATGCCATGCCCAAATTTGAGTAAGGATGACTCCTAAATATTTAAATTTGTTAGCACGGAGAAGTAAATTCCCGTAAATTGAATATTGGAAGGGCATAACGCCTGCTTTTTAGTCATACGTGTATATGTTAATTTTTTGTAGTTTACTGTGATATCCTTGGGTTACATCAGTGGCTGAACTTTTCCAAGCAATGGCTAGGCTAACTTCATCGCGCTTGCTCGTTACAGTTGAAAAAACAGACAGTCATCTGCAAAACGTTTCACCCGTACCGGATGTTAAACCACTGAAAAGATATCGTTCATATTTATCAGAAGTAACCAAGGGCCCAATGCACAACCCTGGGGAACACCCATGAACACTTCGAGTGAACGTGAGAAGCTATCAATTAAATTCACTGTCTGTGTTCGGTTACTCAAGTATTCTTTTATCCAAGTCGCTAGTGTTCTACCAAAACAAATTTCTTGAAGCTTAAAAATTCGCTTATCATGAGTCACTTTATTAAAAGCCTTTGCAAAGTCTATACAAATGACGCCAATTTGTTGTTTGTTGTCTAATGCTGCCGCAAAATCATGAACAACTTTGATAAATTGTGTAATTTTTGAGGGGTACTCCCGCCGCGGTGGCGGGAGAACCCCGCCCGCCACCGCGGGGACAATATTTGGTGACCCGACACACGTCGAGAACTGAACAGCACGTGATAAGAACTGGATGTGGACGTACACGGACAGTTGGTTTCGTTCTCAGTGTTGACAGTGGTTGTTCCTCTTTCTTTCTTTTCTTTCTTTTTCTTTTGTTCTTGGTTTCTTTTCGTCTTTTTTCTTCCCCCTTTTTTCTTTTTTTTTCTTTCATTTTTTTAGTTCCCTCTCACTCTCGCAAACATTTTTCAAGGCGAGAGGGACGCGGCAGCAACGAAGTTTGGAAGTTTATGTCAGTATAACTCATCCCCTGATGAAGGAAGGACCCCTCTCGAAACTGTTGGGAAATAAATATATTTATCCTTGTTGACAACGCTCCCGTTGTGCCATATCCCATACCTTCACGAAGACTAACTGGCCCATTGAATTATTACTCCCACTATATATATATACATATATATAAATAATGAATAATATATAGATATATATATATATAGCAGGCATGGTGCTTGGTTGGCCAGTACGTTGCATATAGTCCAGTAGATCCTCCGTGAGTGGTCACCAAGTGGTGACCGCTCACGGATGATCTACGGACTATATAGAAATATTATCTATATATATATATATATATATATATCATATATATATATATATATATATATATATATTTATTAGATAGATATATATTATATCTATTCTTATATCTCTCATATATCTATAATATATATTTCTAATATCTCTCTCTCTAGCATCGTTATACTATATATATATCTCTCTATCTTATAATATCTATTAGAGAGATATATATATATATATATATATATATATATAAGACCACGTCCGGTACGGCAGCACCCAGGTTATCTTTCTTTTAATCCAGACGCACGAGCCAGAGCGACAGCCCCGCGTGACATACGACGATGATCACTACCAGTGGTTTGGTCAGACAGATGAAGATGAAGTACATAGTCAGCGCTCACACTATTTTCCTCCTTCGCGAAAGAGGGCAGCAAGTTAGAAAGGGTTGGAACGCCGAATATATCGTTTCAGTCGGGAGACGTGGGCGATCTCGGTGTGGCGGCGACGGTGATCAGGAGCCGCGTTGACAGGAGCAACGCGATAGTTCACTTCAGATGTTCGTTCCAGGACGGTGTATGGACCAAGATATCGGTGAAAGGTTTTTTTCGCAGAGCCCAGGTACACGAACAGGTGTCCACAAAAGGGCTTCGTCGCCTGGGCGGAACACAACAACTCGACGCTTCGCATCAATGTCGATTTTTCTCTTGTCCTGAATGGTAGCAGTGTTGGCACGGGCGATTTCACGGCAGCGGGCGACGCGAGCGGCGAACTCTTCCGGGAGAGATGAAGATGGATTGGAAGATGTGGACCAAATGGTGGTGTCCAGAACAAAAGTCGGTACATGGCCATACACGAGAAAAAAAGGGCTGAAATTTGTGGTACGCTGTATGGCAGTGTTATATGCGAACGTGACGAAAGGAAGTATAGTGTCCCAGTTTTTTTGATCCGGTTGCACGTACATAGAGATCATGTCGGACAAGGTTCAGTGAAAACGCTCAGTCAGACCTTTAGTTTCTGGGTGATACGCTGATGTGGTCTTGTGGATGGTGTTAGAGGCCTGTAAGACTTCAGCAAGGACATGTGAATGAAATGTCTTGCCACGGTCACCAAGGAGCACACGCGGTGCGCCATGTCGTAAAATAATGGCGCGAGGGAAAAAATCGGCTACTTTAGAGGTAGCACAAGATGAAAGAGCTGCTGTCTCCACGTAGCGAGTAAGCTAGTCTACGGCAGTAACAATCCAACGGTGACCGGCTGGCGTAAGCGGAAGAGGTCCGTATAAGTCTATGCCCACAAATTCAAAGGGAGTGGACGGGCACGGCAGTGGTTGCAATGGCCCCGCGGGAAGAGACGTGGTACGTTTTCGGTGCTGGCATGACGCGCAGGAAGCGACGTATTTGGCGACTGAAGTGGAGAGGCCAGGCCAAAAGCAGCGAGTCTTGAGGCGGTCGTAGGTCTTGTGAAACCCTAAGTGGCCAGCTATCGCATCGTCATGAAACGCTGGTAGAACTTCCAGACGAAGTGAGCGAGGAATGACGGGAACCCATTAATTACCGAAAAGATGGTAAATTTGCCGACATAATGTTCCCTCTTGAAGCTTGAAACGGGCAAGTTGTCGTCTTAGGCGGCTGTTTGGAGCATAAGCCAGTGAGCCGATCGATGATTGTGCGGCAGTAGGTATCGGCATGTTGGAGCGAGGCGAGATGTGTGAAAGAAAGAAGGTCCGCTGAAGCAACTAACTGTTTCGAAGCAGCAGCCGTCTGTTTGGTCACTTTGGCGGGCGGTGACGAACAGATGGAAGGTGACAATTAGGCGCTTTGCGAGAGCGGGCAACGGGACAAAGCGTCGGCATCTTGGTGCTCTCGGCCTGACCTATATGTGACGCTGTAGTAATACTCTTGCAATCGTAGTACCCAACGGCCAAGGCGTCCCGACAAATTTTTGAGAGGCGATAACCAACACAGAGCATGATGGTCAGTCACTATTGTGAAATGCCGGCCGTATAAGTAAGGACGAAACTTTTGTATGGACCACACGATGGCGAGACATTCTGGCTCAGTGATGCTGTAGTTTCGCTCAGCAGGTGACAGAGTACGGCTCGCGTAGGCCACGACTTGTTCTTCGGAAGCGTGGTTCCACTGAAGAAGGGCAGCACCGATGCCAAGTCCACTTGCGTCAGTGTGTAGCACAGTATGTGCTGCAGGGTCGGAATGGCGAAGCACTGGCCGTGGTGTGAGGCATCGCTTGAGGGTGTGAAAAGCGGCTTCGCAGTCATCCGACCAGACAAAGGGTGCGCTCGTGGTCAGAAGTTTGTGCAGAGGAGCCGCAATAGTAGCGAAATCACGTAGAAAGCGGCGGAAATACGATGCTAAGCCAAGGAAGCTGCGGAGGTCTTTCTGTGTGGTTGGTGTAGGAAAGTGCAGTACCGCGGCAACCTTGTCGGGATTGGGCTCAAAGCCATGTTTACTGACAACGTGACCTAATACCTTGATGCTGTGACTGGCAAACCGACACTTCTTAGTGTTGAGCTGGAGACCGGCCTTAGCTAAACACGTGCGGACTTCGTCTAGCCGTTCCAGGTGCTGTGAGAAGCTGTACGAAACGATGACAATGTCGTCCAGGTAGCAAAGGCAGGTCTTCAATTTTAATCCCCGCAGTACCGTGTCTATCATCCGTTCGAATCTGGCTGGGGCATTGCACAGGCCGAAAGGCATCACATTGAATTCATACAGCCCATCTGGCGTGGCAAACGCAGTCTTCTCTTTATCAGACTCATGCATTGGAATCTGCCAATAACCGGAGCGCAAGTCGAGACTTGAAAAGTACTCGGCACCTTGTAAAGTATCAAGAGCGTCGTCAATGCAAGGCATTGGGTAGACGTCCTTACGAGTGATTTTGTTGAGTGATCTGTAATCAATGCAAAACCGTACCGAGCCACCCTTTTTTTCACAAGTATGACAGGAGAAGACCATGCGCTTGTCGAAGGCCTGATGACGTTGCGCGCGAGCATGTCGTTGACTTGTTCTTCTATAAGCTTGCGTTCAGAAGCCGACACACGGTAAGGGCGGCGGCGAATCGCACGGGATCCGTCGGTGTCGATACAATGTTCGGTCACTGTTGTTTGACCCAGACCTTCGGAACAAACGTCAAAGCAAGTTTTGTGCTTCATTAATAACGCTAGCAAGGTATCAGTTTGCGTTGGGTTGAGATGTTCACACAAAGTGGTCTTTGGAGCAGAAAATGCATCTTCCGCTGGCATACACTTTGAGAATGACGAAGAAAATGAACCAGTGACGACACAAAGCGGTGCTTCTTCGGTAATGCTGGCAACAGTGGTCCCCTCTGGCAAAATAAGTGGTTTTGGCGTCGTGTTGCAGGCCGTGATGCTTGCATAACCACGGGAGAACCAAACTAAACAAGATGCGATGATGACCCCTCGAAAAATGCAGCGCTGGCAAGGCACAACCACAGCGTCACCATCTAGAATGTCTCGTGACTTGATCGTAAGGACACGTTCTTGTCCGGGAGGCAGGAGGAAATCCGCAGCTGTCACAAGGTTGGGCGACGAAAGGTCGGCAGCCGAAGAAAGCTCAGTGTCCGTAATACGAATGAGGAGCCGACCACACGAAATTACAGCAGACGCCTCTGACAAGAAGTCCCAGCCTAAGATTATCTAATGAGCGCACGAAGACAGCACAGCCAATTGTATGTGATGACGGATTCCATCGATGAGAACACGAGCAGTGCACAACCCGGTAGGGCGAATTGGACTGTCATTAGCGCCGCATAACATGGGACCGGCATAAGGAGTTTGCACTTTACGCAGGCGAGAACACAATTCACGATCAATTACCGAAACTGCGGCTCCAGTGTCTATAAGGGCGTCAACAAAAACACCTTCCACACAAACAGGCAGTAAATTAGCTGGACGAGATGGGGGAGTTGTAACGTTCCGACATGGAGCAGCTTCCCCTCCAAAAACTGCACCTTCTAGTTTTCCGAGTCAAGAGAGATCGAAGCGGGATGCAGGGGTGATGACGTACGCCGAAATGGTGACGGAGAACGGCGGCGAGATGAACGAGAAGGATGAGGACCAGCATGGGACCGTGGAGGGGAGGGCGACTGGTGGGAGGTGGATGGATACGGTGCGGGATCGTATTCATCGGGTCTCGGGGCATAGTCTCTCTTGTAAGCGGAGTAACCACGTCGTTTATCCTGCTGACGGCGGCGGCAGAAACGGGATATATGACCCCTTATGCCACAGTAGAAGCAGATGGGGCGCGGAGGACGCCATGTAGAATAGTGGCGTGGCCTTGGCGCTTGCGTTGTCATCGCAGCCACATGGTCACATCCGACGTCCGCAGGCATGGTTGGAACTGGTGCAGGGGCCCGCGATGCAACTTCTGCGTATGAAGGCACTGGGAAGCGCGCAGGAGACGGGGCATGTGCAGCGCTTGTCATTGATGCCAGTTCGTCCTTTATTATCTCTCACAGGTTGGGAGGATGTGTGTGCACAGACGCAACGATAGGGTTGCCTGGAATAAGGCCGTGAAGTTCAAGCGCCTCCAGGCGTTGGCATGTAGTGATGACGTCCCGGACGGTAGTCGGAATTGGATCACGAGAGCATTGAAGGCCACAGAGTTGATACCTTTCAGTATATGTCAGAACTCGATCGGCCTCCGTCATGTCATTTTGTGCTCGGCGACAGAGAGCCAGAATATCTTCAATGTAGGACGTATACGATTCGTCGTCCCCCTAAATGCGGGTTGCGAGCTTCTGTTTCGCTACTACAGAACATCCTGCAGACGTGCCAAATACCTGACGGAGATGCCCCGTGAAGGCCGACCAATTGGAGAAGTCGCTCTCGTGGTTGTAATACCAGGTTTTAGCGACGCCATCGAGGTAAAAGGAACGTAGCGCAGTTTGTGCGCCTCGTCCGAATAATTACAAACGCTGGTTCGATCATAACTGCCCAGCCATTCTTCGACGTCTTCGTTGCGAAGGCCGGAAAATACCGGAGGGTCTCGATTAGAGGTACTCACGGTGTAGTGAAGCCAAAGTGGCTGAGAAGGAGCGGTTGCAGCAGCGGACGCGTTGGGTTCTGCCATCGCTGTTGCTTGAGGGCACAACCGTCGACCAGACCGAAGCTCCAGGGGTGATGGGTAAAGCATGAGGACGTGGGAACCAAAGCACGCTCCACCACTTATGAGACCATGTCCGGTACGGCAACAACCAGGTTATCTTTTTTTAAATCTAGACGCACGAGCCAGAGCGACAGATTCTATATATATATATATATATATATATATATATATATATATATATATATATATATATATAATATATTATTTTATATATATATATATATATATATAATTATATATTTTTTTCAACCTTTCAGCCGGGGACCGGCCTTCATCAGGGAAAACACGATAAAACAATGCGTTTTTCTTAAGTAGGTATGGTATATCAAGGGTCCCTGACACGTGAACTATCACTATCACGCACTATCTACTGTGACGTGGCGAGTAATGAACAGCAGAGAATGTCAAAGCAATGTCAAGGAAAGATTATGAGAATGCATGATTGGTGTTTACATCAAGTAGATCACATGAATAGCAGTTTGAAAAGCACATTAATATCTACAAACAAAACTATCAAACCCATACGGCAAATCACACGCGCAAAAAAGACGAAAAAGTATAGCAGAAAACATTCAAATGAAACAAAATCTGTTAACAAGATTGGGTTGATGCGATAGGCAGGCCTTTCAGAAAAGCTTCTTTTTAGTCAGGGGCCCATGCCACGTGCTTAGACGACTGACTGACACTACATACGAAACTTTTCCTGATGATCCATCAACATTTTCTACTCTGTTGTCCCGCGACGTCGTCCATGTATCAAGGCTCAAGCGTTGCCACACTGCTTCTGCTGTGGCGTATGCTCGCCGGGTCGGCGCTTTTGCCGCCTAGGGTTGTGTTACATGGGTTCGGCTGACGGTAACAGGGCATAGTGGGACATAGTCTAAAAGGGTGCCTTAGACTTAAGATGAAGAGGTTGACGTTGTTGTTGACCTGTGTTGTGGCTACGGACTGTCCACTGTTATTTCCATGTAACAATATTATTATGATTAGTGATACATATTATGATGCATTAGTGATACAATATTATTATTGATACATTGGGTTTTACGTGTTTAACCACGATATGGTTATGAAGCATACCTTTGAGAAGTACTCGTGAAATGTAGACCAACTAACGTTGTTTATTGGATGGATATAGCGCAGCACACAGACAATTATTTAGCATTTCACCTCCACCGAAAGCCGTTCGCGCGGCTGGGATGTGATCCTTGGTTATCGCGTCAGCAGTTGAACAACACACGCGTGACACCACCATGGAGAATAAGTTCAGTAGTTGATAATTCAGGCATATCATATCACCTACATGGCTTCGTGGTCTTATCGCAGCAAAGGAGAAGGCTTTCTGGTTTTTCCAAAGCACCGGTTCATCATAGAAGTAAATAAATTTTGAGTTTTTATTTCTAGAATACTGCGTAAGCGCGAAATCGTGCCACTAAATGCTTTAGTAGCCTCGTGACATGAAAATTGCATTCTATGTTGTATAAACTGGTGAACAGCTGTGTAAGCGATTATGAGAGCACAGTCATGGCGATGAGCACAGTCGACCATTGTGCTGTACGATACTCTACCACTGAACTACTGCAGTGCTTCCCTCCGTTACAAATTTTCTCTGCCTTCTTCATGTCGGGAAGAAAACAGCATTTGCAAGTGCAGTAAAGCATTTCAGAACTGGAAACTAACAAGCAGGTGTCACCCAATACAAATCACGTACCGAATCGGTCGTTGAGTGCTCAAACTCTTTACAAAAGCCTGAAGTCTAATTATCCCTCGTCGTCAGCCACAGAGCCGATTAAAAAACATATTGCCTTATGATTGTGCAGAAAGTATCATGCTTTTCGGAAATACAGAAGAATAATGGCATAGTAGACACTTGTCACGGTGCAAAAATTATGCCAACATATGTGGTAGAGGTATCCATACAAGGTAGATGAAAAAATTGCTCAATAGCGCTAACGACAGAAGTTAATAGAAGAGACGAGAACAGATGCTCTGTTTTCCTGTCTTCTCTTCCCTCCTGTCGTTTACGTTTTGAAGCAGTTTCTTCGTCTACAATTAAGCACCAAACAGCCCAATGAAGCACTTTGTTAGAGATATGCAAGAGTATATATGTATACATGCAATAGTGGCCCCAAGAGCACTGAAAAAATTATAGAAAAGCGGCTCTTCCAGCTGTCACAGTAACTGTGCCCAGACAGAGGTGCAAAGGTTGCGCCTCACCGCTCTAAATGTTCGGATGACCTCATGCTGGTCCGGTAACCTTGCAGGAAGTTTTTTAATGATATTTTTCCCTCCGTCCTCCCACTATGGCTCGTACCAAGGGGAGGGAATTCGCCGAGTAGAGATTGAGTTTTTTATATTGTGACATTGATAGCTGTCATGCCGTAATAAAATATGTAAGGCACGCAAACATAGCAAGAGATTTGTTTAACCACACAGATATATTTCTGAACTCAAATAAAATATCCCCGTGACTGTACCGCTGAGTAGTGGACCCAAAATAAAGAAAATCAGGTTGTGCTGCGCATTGCGCGCACAACTTGACGGTTCACTTTGATGTGATGCATTCATATATATATTACGTTCAATCACATACGATGCATTGTGTTACTATTATTCTTTTATTGCATTCTAAACTGTGTGTTGGCGACATTTCTTGAACCTAATATATTAGGATCTCTCCAGTGTGTTATATATGTATGCTGCCCAAGCCGGCTTATGGCTTTATTTGGAAACCAGCTCAAACACGGTGAATATATAGGTCGTTCGTGTAACATTCGAGTGGTACACTTGGAGATCGCACACATTATAGGATGTGCCGAACTGTTTGCGTCTTGTATTGAGCCGGTGTACAACGACTGAAAGCATTCCAAAACGTTGTGCTTGTTTAGGCGTGGCTTTATTTTAGTCTTGTTCGGTGGAAGCCAACACTTTGAAGTTGTTTATATCTAACTGCTTCGTGCACGAGCACTGAAAACGTACTGCCGGGCAGTCGAATCACTCAAAGGTCGTATTGGTACTCACAACACAACAATGGCACATTGCTTGATTATTGCGGTACACACTTTACTGTCGAGCAGTATTCATAAGAGCAATAAGAACAGCAACGCCACCTTAGCCAAGTGGACTGCATCCGCTAGGCTTCAAACGTTTCAAAGGGTACTTTTGAATTCATCTGATATGTTACATACATATGTAAATGCTAATGTGAACTAAGGCCTTAAACCTACCTAACATAGCTGTTCATCTATTCTTCATTTCGTCCTTACTTACACTTGCAATGATTAGAGGAGTTTACTGGCGCAAGGGCGAGATGGGGTCAAAGAGCGCCAGAGCGATTATAATTAACTGTGCGATATGCAGTATGGATAAAACAGATGTGACGTGGCTGTAAATGGGCCTAAAAACAGTCGCTGTAGGTGCGTAAAATATACATATAGTAAAATTATGGCAATGACAAATGATGTGTGCTAAGGAGACATAAAATGCGCTAAAAATGATACCTATATGAAATAAAAACTTGGCGTGGAGCACCAGTGCCTCGGCAGAGTCCTTGAAACAAGAGCATGGAGGCTTGGGCTCATTGAAAGCTTCTATCACAGCGGCGTCCTCTGAACAGAGGATGCGCTATGAACTTGTTGGGCTAAAAACATTTGATACTACATCTTTTAGAAAGCCAAGGACTGATTTTGTGTTGAAAAGCGGCTTTTCGTCGAGAAACATAGTAGGATGTAGAGGAAGATGATAGCGGTATGCTAAAGCAAACTATTTCTTTCTCTCTCTTTGAGCTTCCGGACACTGCAGGAGGACGTGGAGGACAGTTAGTCTGTCGCCACATCTACCACAAGTAGGAGGTTCATCGCCAGTTAGAAGAAAGCTATGGGTACCATATGTGTGTCCTATTCTGAGGCGACAGAGTAGGACATCAGTTCGCCGTGTTCTTGTAGCGGAAGGCCAGTAACCCAACCGCGGCTTAATGAAGTGAAGCTTATTATTTATTTCTGTGTCCCACAAGCGTTGCCAGTGGCTTCGCAGTTTCTTGCGTAGGAAGGATGTTAGATCTGGTGCAGGGACAGTAGCGGTAGGGTTAATAGTGCGCAATATAATTGACGTGGCCATTTGGTCAGCTAACACATTGCCCTCGATGCTTCTATGACCAGGTACCCAGCAAATAGTAACATGCTGGTGGGACATATACGCTGTACACAGAACGGAATACGGCTCAATTATTACCAGATTTCTGAATCTGAAAAAGGATCTTAATGCATTTACGACTCTTAACGAGTCTGTGAATATAATTGATTTTTGTATATTTGATTTCCGTATAAGCTTCACAGCCGACAATATTGCATAACCCTCAGCCGTAAATATACTTGTTTCCGGGTGCAGTACACCGGATTCTGACGAGGATGGTCCGAAGGCTGCATAAGCCAAACCTGCATGCGAGTTACAAGCGTCGGTATAAAACTCTACGCATGAGTAGTTGGATTGGAGTTGTCGGAAATGCATTTCATTATGTGCTCCAGGTGCATGATTAGTGATCTCGGCAAATGAAGTGTCACAATGTATAAGCTGGCACTGCCATGGCGGTAAATGTTTTGTTGTGGGCATAGGACAAAGTTCTAGCAGCGGAACAACCATTTCCTTACTTGAGTTTCTCACACGCAAAGAGAACGGCTTTCTCGCTGCGGGTTCATTATGGAAGAATGTGACAGCGGTCATATCGTTTATATCAGAATAAGAAGGATGCTTTATGTCTGCGCGTACCTTTATAAAATAGGTGAAACTGCTATAAGGTCACTGCAGGTGAAGTGACCACTGACTCGACTCGACATAAGAACTCTGGATCGGACTTGTCCTGTAAGCACTGGTTGCAAGTCGGATACCCAGATGGTGAATGGGGTCTAGGACTTTCAAATCTAGGTCTAGGATTTTCACCACTTGCAGTCTGGTGCTTCCTTTTGATAACCATACTTCTGCGAGTCACCAGCCACTGCTTACCCTCCTTCATCTTCGTTCGCTCGTTTCCCGGAATACCTCTCTCCTTTACGCTGAAGTGACCATATTTGTCCCACTGCCTTCTCCTTCTGCTCCGCCCCAGCTTTTGCATCTTTCCTCGCCTACTGTTTTTTTTATTGCAAGATGAAGTACGAAGCATATTTATTCATTCATTTATTTATACATTTATTACTTTATTTACTTATTTACTTATTTATTTTGACATACCTCAGGGCACATAAAGGCGTTACAGAGGTGGGGAGTAATACAACAAAATGCAGTAAAAGTAGAACATAAAAATACAAGTCAGTCAGAATGCGTGTTTAACAACAAAAAGTTATTTAGGGCACAAAAGATAATCTCTCAGTGCAGTTTTGAATGATGATGCGTCTTCAATGCGCTAGATGGAGGAGGGAAGGCGGTTCCACTCGGCACTGATTTTTGGCAGAAAGGAGTCCGAAAAAAAACATAAGCGCGATAGAGAGGAGTGAAAACTTTATGCTCATGATCAAGACGTGACGATATGTATGATGGTCGGGATATGAGCTCCTGTTATTGAATTGTCCAAGTGAAGAAATTTTTGGCAAACGGCATAAATGAGAAACTTTTCTTTTAAGCTGTAAATCAAGTAGTCCGAGATCTCATTTCATTAATGAAACGCTAGCTGTGCGGGAATAGATTGACATCATGAAATGTGCTGATCAATTTTGAACGGACTCAACAATGGCTTTTAATTTTTTTAGACCGGGGTCGCAAACAGAAGACGCATACCCGAGTTTAGGTCTTATGAGTGTTTTGTGAAGTAACAATTTTAAATGGCATGAGACATTGGAAAATTCTCTGTGTATGTACCCGAGTGATTTACTGGCGTCGTTAGTAATGTATTGAATGTGTGTATTGCCAAGAAAGGTTATTTGTCATGTGAATTCTAATATACTTATACGAGGTTACGTATTCAAGATGGACGTTATTGATAGCATAGCTTAGAGGAATGGATGTATCAGAGTGACGTGAAACAATTATAATGTTTTCATTTCGTGGGCTTTATTAACATTAGCCATTGTTAACATCAGCCATATACACATAGGCGTTGTAGATCTTGAAGAAGACGATTCTGCTTGTCGGAACGTTGGTTCTAGCCCAATCCTTGTTTACCAAATTTTGGCGTGAGAGAGGCGTTTGGCTGGGCCAGCAAGTTGACGTGGAAGTGGTGCGTATTTGCGCTAATTAATTTTACTTTTCGATAATTAGTGCCATCCTCCTACTTCTCCTAATAAGCACCTCCTCGTGAAAAAATCATAACAATGAAGCACAAGGATCTATTTTTTAGCGGCTGACCCAATTTGAAATAGAGACAATCATTCGAGTGAGAGTAAGCTTCGAAGCTCCGTTGAGGCCTTCTACCTGGCATGACTCATTCTTCTGTTTCGCACAGCCGCACAATGTGCATGACAACGAGTGGCACCCGCATTCTTCAAGTGCTCGCAGCAGCCAGGTCAGCCAACATTTCTATACTCCTTCTCTTTTTTTTATTTTCTCAGAGCTATCCGAAGAAAATGCGTCGAGACGCTCTGGGCTATCTTTGGGAGGCACTCGAACACGACACCATTCCCAGAATCATAGTCGGGCTCTCCACAGCAGATCACCCCACAATCTTTCCAGTCTCTTGACTTGAGGTTCTCGGGGACGCATCGGGACTTCTGGTGGTGGCTTTTTAAGCTGAACAAGAGCGCACTTGCTTTCGGCCGGCATCCCTGAAGTTCTCAAAGTAAGTTCGAACGCACTTTTTTGGCCCATTGGGATTACCTACCAGCATATGTATTCACGCTGAAGAATCAATCACTTTGAACTAATGTATATGTACAGTTTTGCCACCATAAAGTTTTAGCAAGAGGGACGCAAAATAACATAGACCATGGTGATTCGAATGTAAGTGCGTTGTCCTCGGCAATCACCTCACGGCGCACCTCATTAGGCAAAATGGTCAGATAAAGCTTTAACGCTGTTTAAAGCTGCCTTTCGCTCTTGTCACGGTAATTTAAACATTACATGATTAGTAGAATATGCCAAAATACATCATTTCAATTGACAGCTCACGTTACCAAATGAAAACAGTTCATATAATCTTAATTTATTTCTCACTACTGTAATTATTGTCATCAAATGCACAGATTGCCCATTGCAGTTGATTTGTCTGCATTTGTGCGCAGAAACCTCAATACAGGTAGAAAACGCGGAGACAAATTCTATAGGTGATTATGGCAGCATTCCTGCAAAACATTTTCCATGCACTACTCCTAATCGAAGTTTACTGCATGTTACGTTAGTTCAATCTTCAAACACGCACCTCCGCCTTTTATTGCCTTTCTATGGATGATCGTGATCAGGCAGCAGAATACCATTCAAATTTTATCGCACTTCAATTCCCTTACCATCGTTCATATCACCTATAGTTGCTAGTAGAAACAGAAACTCACAAAAACACAGCCTCATTGACATCAACATGGATGTAATTGCGTGATGTAAGCTCACGGCCGCCGTTAGAAGCCCGACATCTTAAGTCTCCTCAGAATGC
The DNA here is from genome assembly GCA_013436015.1 of Rhipicephalus annulatus. Taxonomy (NCBI): domain Eukaryota; kingdom Metazoa; phylum Arthropoda; class Arachnida; order Ixodida; family Ixodidae; genus Rhipicephalus; species Rhipicephalus annulatus. Next base: position 262,169 of record WOVY01010363.1, on the reverse strand, counting down.
TACATTTGTCGAAAAGGTTTTGTGTGTGTTTTCGGCACATATATATCATATCTTCCACTGTTCAAAAACTAAATATAAGAGCGCAATAAACAAAACTACGAAAATAGTATGAAGTCAATAGCAAAACGTGAATAATGCATGAGAGATGAGAAGCTTATTTCGCATAGTTTATGATTTGTGTAGCCAACAAACAATAATAATAATAATATTAATAATAATAGTAATAATAATAATAATAATAATAATAAAAATAATAATAAGTACACATTGATAAAAACACAAAGAAATGGGCTGTTTTTGTCCCAAGGACTTTTGCGACTTGGCCTGGTAGAGCCGTTTACAGTGATGTGGTTACAAGGTCATGATAATGATAATAATATTAGTAATGATAACAACTATAATAAAATCTTACGTTGTGTCCACCTTGATAGAAATAACCCTTGCAGCGACAGCCGACATGCTTACTTCGGCTCGTGTTTACTTTCTTGAATGGTTGCACATTTCTAATTATTTTAAACCTATCTAAACCACACCGTTGTCGGTTACATGTTCAGAGTCTTGGCGTCAACTGCTCCTCTCTAACTGGCCATTGATTACCCGTCTTTTACACTACGTAACTCACTCACGTCTGCTTCCCTTCCCCGCCCCCGTATATTCACTAGGGTGTAACGGATCCTTGTTTATTCTGTGACCGAACCTACTCGTTTCTTATTTGTTCGTATTACACCCATTGTCTTTTGTTTCACGCCATTTAGAGGGGTTATTATCTGTGGGAACGACTTTTATATATACAGTGCATGCTATACTCCGTATGTCTCAGCTGGCAAGGTGAAATGGCTATATAATGGAAGATAAATCGCACAAAATCTTGCTATTCGCATCTCTTCAAGCACACAGAGAAAATGGAAACCGGGCTGCGTTCTGGTGCGGTTCGAATATGCAGCCATTTCGTGCAGTTCACTGTTTCTAATGTTTCACTCTTAAGTATATCGACATATTTAAATGAGACAGGGCGATACACTAGCCCCGCCACTGACTGGCGGTGGATTTCTTTCTACACGCTTCAGTGAATTTACTCGCTGTCTCTCCTTTTTTTATTTCATTCACTTCCCTCTGTCTCATCTTTCTTGTCTCCTTCTATCAGCCCCTAGTGTAGGGTAGCCAACCGGATGTCTTTCTGGTTAACCTCCCTGCTTCTTCCTATTGTTGCTTCCTCCCCCCCCTAAAGAATTTATGCGCATTTTACAGTAACTGGCTTACTCTCATCCGAAATAGGCAAAAGCAACCCACCTGTGAACAATAACTATACTGCCTAAAAGAGAACAGCGTAAGGTGCGATGGCTTTCTGATAATAAAATGGTGAATTCATACAATTCAATTTAAGGCTCGAACATTTTACGAATGCGGGCATGCCAAGTGTGGAATTTAAAACAGCCAGTTGTGTTCCAATAAAAAGTGCCCTTCAGAGTCGAGTTGGCCTTAGCCTATAAAACTTGCAGGTGACCATGGCTTCTTTGAGAATCGCCCCGTGTGGCGTCGCAGTCCTGATTGTCATCTGTTTCATCGGTGCCGCTCAGTCAGCGCTTGTTGGCGGGTGGCATCGACAGAGCGTTGGCGACAACGCCATGTTTGAGGAGCTGGCCCACTTTGCGATATCAAGACAAGTTGGTGACCGAGAGTACTTCGACACTGTGCTCGAACTGGTCGATGTAGAGACTCAGGTACGTATAAGATGCAGGGACGTAAAACATAACATGAACATAAAAGATAGAACTTTATTTTGTGCGCTTGCTAATACATATATTTTTGTTCTTGTTATTGTTCAAAGCTGACTAACGTTACGGTGGCTTAACTAGGACAATTATATAAGTAAGACAGTAATTCGGTATCAATATAGTTGAATGCAATTGTGCTATACGATCTCACAATTTACTGGGTTCCCAGCGATACCGAACGCCATAAGGGACAATTCTGACTACGTATGGTAACATAACATGCCTCTCCTGAGCCTAACACATAAGCCATTCACCTCCACGATGGCTGTGGCGTTCAGAAATCAAAAATACCTAATCAGATATCTAATTTATAAGTTGACGGAAAGACGAAGTCCCTGGTATAAATGGGAACATCCCAATATGTAAAATAATTACTGGTTTCACTCTTTACTCTCTGAGGATGGCAGAATTATATGCAATAACTTTAAGACACACGAAATTTCTTTTTTTTTCCACGTGAACGGTTTTAGTATAAAGAGTAAGAGTAAAATTGAGTAGAACCGTTAGGCTTGTTACAAAAGAGATTTATAAATTTTAAAAAACGCTTCAGTTTCACGTGAGAAGCTTGCTAATCGCTCTCGGCTGAGGCCACATCAAAATTGTTTGCACTAGAAGAGACACACCCAGCAATATCTAACTGTTTGCTGGTTTATTTTTCCTTTGATAGAAATAGTGCGAAAAATTTATGTCACTAAAAGATGTTTGTTAAATATGTATTTTGTGTTCTTTTTCTTGTAAACGTCTTTAGCTCTATTGCTGTACCACGTGCTATGCAGTTTTTTCCAAAATATTTTTAAATTCTCATAAAATAGTGTGAACTCAGAGGTTGTGACTTCGCTTTTTTTTCACAGACTGACACATAGAGCGTACTCGTGCCACCTGGGATGACACTTTGAAAGAGACCACTTGTCATAAAGCAATTATTTTATGTGCGATAAGTGTCAGTCTCCAGAAGTCACTTTCTACATGTGATGCCACAGGAGAAGCAAAAAACACAAGCCAGCCACCTTCTAGAAATAAGGAACATCAACACAGCTCAAATATTCTTGAGCATTTTGGAAACACTAGAAAAAGGGACGCTTGGTGGACTTAACGTCAATAATTTACATCCTTACTGCACTTCCGATAATAATAAACTGTTACGGACTTGATTCAGTGAATATAAACGTCCTTGAGCTAATAAAAAGTAGCGCATTCATGAAGTTCAGTATTCTTGAATTTTTAGATTATATGAAAATAACGGTATATCTAGGCTCTGAAAAGAACCAGTGGGGTTGTGATTGTCTCCGAAAGAGGTTTCTTTCTTTATGTTGACATGCTGATCTAAATATATGGAGATCTTGATTTCTTTCTTCTGCTTTTTTTCTGCAGTCAACGTACGATATGTGTAGCTCTAAGGTAAAAGTAGCGTAAAATGTACTCTACAGTTTTCGATCATTGACTCCACACTGACAGCTAGGACCGACCAGTGCCTTCTGCACAATCAAATACGAACCTGTTGGCTTTTGGACATAGCGGAGCTAAAGAACCTTTACTGCGCAGAAACATGTCGAAGAGGTCACCATAAGCCCTGACATTTTGCGAAAACCGCGCTGTCCTCCTGCAGTAATTTATTGCCTTTTTCAATATGGTAACAATGTGTCACTGCTAAATTCGCTGCCGGTTCTCGATTCTTAGTTGTCAATCGACAACATGTAGTCGCTGTAGGTGTATCTACTGCATCGATGACTTAATAATAACAACGGTGTTGCGACGTCTTGAATCAACGTCCGTATCAAACAATATGGCAGCCCCACCGCGTTGGTCTAGTAGCTAAGATACTCGGCTGCTAACCCGCAGGTCGCGGGATCAAATCCCGGCTGTGGCAGCTGCATTTTTGATGGAGGCGGAATTGTTGTAGGCCCATGTGCTCAGATTTTCGGTGCCACGTTAAAGAACCCCAAGTGGCTGAAATTTCCGGAGTCCTCCACTACGGCGTCTCTCATAATCATATGGTGGTTTTGAGTCGTTAAACCCCACATATCAATCAAACATTACGGCATATGCATTGAATCCTGCTATGGGAATAAATGCGTAAAATGTAGGCGTCATTAGTTAACCCAAAGTATTTGCATTCCTCACATTGTTGATGGCGCAACAACAACATAATACTACTGCATCAATGACGTCATTGTAACATTGGCGTGAAAACGTATTGAATAAACGTCAGTATTATCAATTATTACAGGGGTAGAACATCAAGCTGTGTAAATAAATGCGTAGCTTCTCAGCGTAATTCGCAGACACAAAATAGTACCAGAAGAGCGGAGGGGCCACAAATTAATGTTGATCGTAGGAAAATATTGTCGGATGCCTTGCGAACACAGTATGAGCTACCATACACAAGGGCGTCTTATATAGCATGGCATTTCATGTAGGCCTAAACTGATTTAGGTAGGATTTTGTGCTTGATTGAGGTACTTCATTAGGAGAACGTAGAGTATCGTCGCTGCATATGTAAGAAGTATTTGCCGACACTGAGAAATATCACAGATAAAACCTGCCTACTTCCTCGATTTCATGGTGACACAGGTTGTGGCCGGCACAAACTACCGAATCAAGTTCAAGGTGGGCGAATCCACATGCAGGGTAACAGAAACATACACCAAGGAGGCCTGTGTTCCACAATCTAGAGAGGTAGGTAATCTGGCTGAAACCCTGAAGCATAATAATTCCGACATATTCAAAAGATCGTAAATTCAAGAAGGCAGTTCTACAGACTAAGATGACGATATAAAGAATTGATCAAACGATTAAATGGTGATAATTATCATACCTTGAGAAAAAAATTGCAATTTATGCCATATATCTATTTTTAACCTCTAACAGGTCTTCGTAGACTTGCAACACAGTTTACGGTACATATGGCTTCCAACCCACTTTATTTGAAGTAACATACAATATAGAAACTTATAGTCTTTAAAGTAAATCCTCCTCGTTCAGTATCTTTTTTCAATGAAAACTGGTGTTGCACATTTGAACTTCTGACACAGCAACTTGACAGCGGCGAACGTAACTCCTTTAGGCATCATAACTTTTAAGATGTGTGTAATCATTATTCGCGCTAATGAGCTTTCGCGGCTAATCGCTGAAAAATTTAACGTGCTAAATGCTGTTTGAACTTATTTATGTTTATTCACGTACAGTTGAGTATAGTCAAATGCCTTTCGATATCACGGTCTGGCGGTAAAAAGGTTTACATGTGTCACCTGACATCTTTGAACATCACGAAAAAACCTATAGTAATTTGCCATTTATTGCCAACTGTGCAATAAATGGTTGTGTATATCAAAGAGATCGCAAAAATTATGTCGTTGCATACATAGGTAAAGAAACATCAGATATCTTATGTGGGAGCTAACAGACACGTAACTGCCATTTCAAAAAAATGTGAACTGATTCTTGCTTTTATCAAAAAATGAAGCCTTTAGGAAAGAACACTCGTATTAGATCGTGAAACTAACAGGCCAAAGAATGATTACGAACTCGCATGTAATCATTGGAAAATTAGTAAAACAGAGGCTGCACACAGGACACCAATGCGCACATTATTACAAAAATAGAGAGCAATGGTGAATGTTTGTGCGTTAAAGAAGGAACTGATTATAGGAACTCGGAAATCAAAATCAGAGCCTCTGTACTTAAATACTGTTCCAAACACAAGCTTTTTGTGCCAGAATAGCTTTAACAAAGCTATCCTGTCCATATTTATAGAACGACATCATAAAACTTTTATTATGGTCCAACTGATTATAAAATTATCTGCCCAAACAAAACATACACTCACCTTGTGTTTGTGGCCCTAGTTCTTTGACTTGGCTTTTCTCTTTCAATTTGTATTTTTTTTCTGCAGACAGTCAAGGATACCTGTACAGCAGTTATATACGACGTACCTTGGCTGAATGAACGATCTGTGTCTTCTTTCACCTGCGAAGGAAGCAGCACTTCTACCTAAAGAAGAGCATCATACGACATTTTGACAAATAGGTGCAGATGTTGTTTTAGTGTGTTTATTTCTACATAATCTAATGAAAATATAGGAAAATATGTAGGCAGCCTCACTGTGGTGGTCTATTGGCTAAGGCACTCGGCTGCTGACGCAGGTCACGTGATCCTATTCCGGCTGTGGTGGCTACATTTTCGATGCTGGCGAAAATGCTGTTAGCCCGTGTGCTCAGACTCGCGTGCACATAAAGAAACCAAGGTAGTCGATATTTCCAGAACCCTCCACTACGGCGTCTCTCCCAGTGATATGGTGGTTTTGTGGTTTCGGGACGTTAAACCCCAGATATCTATCAATCAGTCGTGACAAAGCGTAAACAGTTCTTGAATAAATTGATTTGCCTCACAGCGACATTAGTCAAAGATTGGTAGGTTTTCTGCTTGAATACGTACATGGCTTGTTATACAGGGTGACCATTACAGTTTCATTGCTTTCAACGAAATAACTCTTTATATACGCGTTCAAGTGAGCAAAAGCTTCAGTAGCACCTAAGCACAATGCAGTTTATCTAAAACATAAAAAAACGTCTAATTTCACTGTTCCTTGGTGTCTTTATCATCTGTAAATATTATGAACGCCCTTCGGTAAATTCATCTTTTATGTGCTTTGGCTGCTTACGTATGCATGTGGGAGGACAACCGTTTCTACGGAGTTCCGCATGTAGAAAAAATATGTGTTAAAACAGGAAAACATCTTATAAATGTCTACCTTGGTTTCCCCGTGTCTGTTCTCTTTGTGGCTTTCCTCCGGTACGACGCTTGCGCAAACTTTACATGAAAGTGAATATTGAGACGATTAAACTGCTGAAGGCTAGTACTCCTACATATTATTTAAAAAAATTGGGGAACACTCAAGCCTCGTTTTGGAGAGTTACGCTCTCATCCACGCACGCACGCACACACACGCACGTAAACACGCATAATACTCATACGACACTCACACAATATAGATTTCCCAATCACTTGACTGTCTTCGACGCGTAGGTGGACCAGGAGCAGGGCGAGACCAAGAGCCATGTTTACTGATTGGAGCCCGGGCTGCAACTGCCCGCTGCCACCGGCTACCGTGTGCCACATGCCACACGCAATCGTCATTGTTCTTTTCTTTCTATAATAGGCATGCTAGCGGCGGCCACTCCCATGACCTTCATCAGCTTCTCAATCTCTTCTTAGCACTTAATTTTCTGTCTCTCCCTCAGGCTTTTTTTTAGATATCACTCAGTTATCCTTCCTGTCTTCCTATAGTTAAATGTGTTATTTTGCTTTGCAAGTGCTCGTTGTGGCGTCCTCAATTTAGGTTGAACCCTTTTTGTAGTCCTTAAGGTTTTTGTTCTGTACCGGTAAGATGCAGCTGTTCCATACCTTCCTCTGGAGCATTACTGTTCGAATACTATTCATGTTTTAGGAATGGTTTCAGATTTCGCTCCGCCTGATCCTAATTACTTAACTCACTTCTGTCCTATCATTGGGATCTTCATCTACTACCTGTCACAAGGAAACGTATGCTATTTTATTCGAAGGTAAATATAATCTAGGATTTGGGTTTCCGCATTCCAGATGTTAGCTGAGAGATTGGACGATCGAGATGAGCAGTTAATGAAGGAATGATAGCCTGAACAGGTCTTTCACTTTTCCTGCTTAGCGTAAAGTGTGGTGACAGTATCATTTACTCAGAGTGGCGAAAAACCTATATCGAAAAAGGAACACACAGCAATCATGGTCAAGAATGGCGTGTGGAGCATGGGAAAGTACTTTTAAATTTCTTACTGCAGTATTTATTTGTGTAATTAAAACAGACATTCCACTGCGTGGAGCAGTGGAATATAAAATATAAACGAAGGGGCTGTTGACATGGTGATATATAATCCTTTCCGCTTGATTGCTACATTCGTTATGGTGCTGCCCCGCCGCATTGTTGTAGTGGCTAAGTTGCTCTACTGCTGACCCGCAGGTCACGGGATCAAATCCCGGCTGCGGCGGCTGCTATTTCGATGGAGGCGAGAATGCTGTAGGCCTGTGTGCTCAGACATGGGTGCACGTTAAAAAAACCCAGGTGGTCAAAATTTTTAGAGCCCTCCACTACAGCGTCTCTCATAATCTTAAGTGGTTTTGGGACGCTAGACCCCACATATCAATCTTCAATCAATCTGTTATGGTGCTCGGCAGCTGACTGAAGGTCAAAACTTCCGGAACTCTCCACAATAGGATCTCTCACAATCACGTTGTTTTGGGGTGCGAAACTCTGTAAGATAATGACTATATTAAGGACATTATTCTGCTCAGTTATTATAATTTTTATAATTGTTATTGTTAATATGACAATGGTATTGTTTTATTATTATTATTATTATTATTATTATTATTATTATTATATTATTATTATTTTATTATTTTAATATTATTGTTATATTATTATTATTATTATTATTATTATTATTATTATTATTATTATTATTATTATTATTATTATTATCTATTCATTGCAGAGAGGAGAATAGTTCAGCGGCCAACTAGTTTCCACGTACAAAGGCGCACAAGATTATGCACACCGCCGTGTTTACTGAGCTATGCGTGAATCACATTCAGCTTTAAATATTGCACCCTGTGTTTCATGAAATTATTTTTCACGGAATGACACCGAGTCATAAAAAGAACTTGCTGCGATATGCCACTGTATGGTCTACCCTGAGTAAGACAAATGAAGCAAATATTAAGGGGCCCATCGTGAAGGACTGTCTTGTTCTATAAGACGAACATAATATCAAGTCTGGTCGCATGAAAAGCACCTAAATTTCACCTTCTTTTTTGCCTTATGTTAAAACCAGTCTTCCACGGAGGTGGTTACTAAAGTACCGGCCTCCATTTGTACACGCTAACACATACAACAATTATATACGCCGTCCTTTTTCCATAAGGAAAGTTGTACGACTGAAGCGTAAAGCAAGTGTTAAAGAAATCCGGTGGCGTTAGGTGCTTGCTCAATGATAGCTATAATGCACGACACGAGTGCTCGAGAAATTGCGCAAACGCTGGTCGCGTCCGTATACACGAGGGCCGTCAAAGACAAACAGCATACAAGTTAAACCAGACCCAATACACACAGCTTCTCGTGTCCGCGTGACTAAGTTTCCCCAGCTGCCACATTGCGGCAACGCAGCCGACAGAGGGTATCTGTGCACGCACTCGAAACACTTCCTCTTCTTCGCTGCCGTTTTTACTTGCGAACTTAACGACCAGTGCGCTTGCTGCGCCCTTTCAGCCTTGACCCGCGCGTAATAGTTGTCTTTCTATAAGGTTTATTTTAGTGTAAGTCACACCATGCCAGACACGAGCACGTCGGGTTGGCCCAGTGCGCATGTGCAGAATCAAATAGAAGTTCTGCACGAGGATGAGCCACAATATACGCGTCAATAAGCTCAAGGTGACGACGTCTGCTGCGAACACTAGTGTTAAAAATACATATTGGTGCCCTGGAAGTGAGTCATTTGCCAGCATCTTGTTGTGTGCACCTTTAATACTACATGACGGTTCTTGAGAACAGACAATAAAACTATTAGTTCTCATTAACACTGTGGCATTGTGTTCACACACACACACACACACACACACACACACACAAAAATGAGCCCTTGAATTCCTACTGCTTGCCTTCTTACGAGGCCGTTGGTGGACTTGCTCACTCTCGCATTGAGTCGCCTTCTAATGGTCATAGACTGTCGACGACAGCTCAGCGCCGTATTTCGTATAAATTGTCTACTCAGCGCAGTACTCTGCCTAACAAAAACCATGGTTCACAACCTATATTACCTATTATTTTAGAATTTGAATTCTTGTATGGCATTATTTGCATAATACTCCTAAACAAGGACTTACAGCACTCGTATAGCAGACGTTAGTTTGGCGCAAACTAATTCATACACGAATGGTCATGGTATGCAGCTCGATTATGCTACGACTGTTTTTGTAGGTGACCAGAAATGTGGTTAGGCGGGAGGAAGTTTGGGCCGACCAATTCTCTCGCGCCCTGAAATACATATATTGTTTTGGACGCACTCGTAGGTTCACACTAGCACATTCATCAAAGCTGGTTGGCCCTCCACAAAAAGATTATTAAAATCTGGCTTCTCATTTCTGGGTGCATGGCACGTGCTAAAAATAACGCGTGAGACTTAAGCCCCGTCCAACATCGGCACTCAGCACGCAGTCACGTGTACGAGTATTTAAGTCTACCGTGTGATCTCGTGTTACCTTCATGAAAGAAGTCACTTTTCTACGCAATGTTAACTTTTCGACCGCTTCAGAGGTGGCCTTCAACCATACAGTCAGCAAAGAATCGCCCTGTCAGGAAGTGAATATATGTAGATGTAGGCAGTGCCTAGGCGTTTCAGATTTGATTAAACTCCCAACTCTCATCTCTATACGCAAAAGTTTGTTCGTCGAGATATTGCCACACGTGTTTATTGAATATTTTGGTGTGTTTGGACTCACCTGCAAGGACTACCAGCAACGGTCGGCGCACAGTGCACCACAATGTTTCGACAGCTTTGATATAATTTGAGACCTTCCTGTTAAGGTTGCGCGCAAGTTGTGAATAGCCAACTTTACTCGAGAGATTACGTACGCCAGCGCCACCAATAACGCTTAAAAGTTATACGACTGCCTTATAAAGAAGTACGCGTTTTATTGATGGTCAGATTACTCGACGGCTGACACGTATCTCACCGCTACCAGCGTGTGGCTTTATTTGTTGTATTTCGAACTTTCGCTTCTGGGTGCATGTTGATCAACACTAAAGGTTCTGTATTTGCGAGCACTGCGAGAGCCTTCTTCTCCGTCGTGGAGACGTGATAGCACACACTACATGCTTCCGCATTAAATTACCTCTTTAATTTATTGTTGATGGCTGTATCGAATAATTACGCAATACGAGGCATGTAAGGGCATCTGCCCATGATTGTGTCATTAACTTCTCTGGCTGATTTCTACGCATTTTTTCGCAACCACTACTTGTCTGTCAAATTTGCACTGAAGCACAGCCGTGAGTCTAAGGGGGGGGGGGGTTGTAGCAGAGGGATTGCTGGTCAACCCTTCTCCTCTTCGCCGACTTAGCGCGTCAACAGGGGCACCACCTTTTTGGACAAGTACTCTACCGCCCACAATTAGCAGCCGCATATAATTTTATGGGTATGTCTGACTTTATAAATAAAATCTCCCTTCCCCTCACTTGCAAATAGACACTGAATTAAAGCATTGTCTTGGTTTAGATGAACAAACTGCACCCTGCGAATTGTAATGCCATAAGCCTCAATGTACTAGGCTCAATATTACTGAAGGTAATCAAGCTTGAAGATTAATTTGCAACTAATGCGCCGAAACTTGCACACGTGACGTAAAAAATTTCAAATGATATTTTAACAACAATGGCTCTGTGAAAATTTTTTGAAACTTTGTATGTTATTCAGATATCGCAGTGTACAATAATTTTATTGATTAGAAGCTACTCAGTAGACGCATTCAAATTTCATGATGTCATCTTGTCTGCCGTGGCAATCTCAAGGCGTTGTCTGTACTCGCGTTTCTTTTCACGCATTTTCTCGCTTGCGAAACGTCAAGCTGCGCTTAGAGTGGTATTTTCGGGATTGTGAAATTGTATTTCACAGATACACGAAAAATCGTTTTCCTTTTCAGTGTACCTTAAACGCTGGCGTACCGTATTTATTAAGCGCGTTGATTGCATTTGCTCTCTGACCCCACTCAATGCAATATTAGGGGCGAAGAATGACGGAGTCACCCGCTAGTGGGGTTATATTTGTTTCATGCTTGGTGGCACAACGCCATAGCGTTTCCAGATAAGTTTGGCTGTCAACACTCAACGAAAAAGCGCGATGCGGGAGCCCGTCTGTACATGCCTGTATATATTTAGAAATCGAGGAAAAATGAACGACGACGATGTGTCTCTTCATAGAACGCTTCTGCTTTCTGCTCTAGCAATTTTATCAAGCTTTCGCTTTTTCTGGGAGACGCTGCTTCCCGTCCTAATGCGACGGACGTGGAGTCTTCCATCGGCCCGCCCAGTCAGCGGTCTGCCATGGCGAGCTGCTCGTTAAATCAGCGCGCCATGCCCAGAACTACTGATGGTCACTGCCCAATGGGTATGGACGCGTATCCTTGTCTGAGCAACCAGAGATCAACTTACGTAAGCTTGTCGCGGAAACGAAGCACCTGTTCGAGCGCCAGCGAGGACACGGAACTGTACTCAACCTCTGGCGATGACTCGTCTGATGACAGCTTCGACACCGTGAGAAGCAAGAAGTCCAAACAAAGAAACGTCAAGCCATCTTCATCCTCAGGAACGTTAACTGAGAATTCAAAAGAACAACACTGGCTGCACACCATCTTGTTCGTGCCTGATGACCTCTACATCAGTCTTCCAGCATTAAACAAGCAAACTCTCTTTATGTACTTCCAGGGGGTTGTGCCAAACAAAATTAAAGATATCCGTTTGAACCCACGCAAGAATATTCTTTCCGTAGACCCGATGATTGCCAATGCATTAGACCAGCTACGCAGTTAATTGGAGTTCGCAGACACCAATGTCCAACCGATAATTTCCATGGAGGGTACCGGCATTACCTGAGTAATCTATGACTTTGATTTGGCCATCGCAAACACGGATCTTCCCATTCTCATAAAACCAGCGAACTAGGTAGTTATCATCATCAATATACTTTGCCTCGGAAACACCCGCTGTATAAAGACAATGTTCAAAGGAGATTCTACTCCGTCACATGTTAAGGTGAGACATTTCCGACATCCTGTGCGGCCATTTGTTCCTAAACCTATTCAGTGGCATAAACCATAAAAATCGGACATGTCAAAGGTGTATGCACGAACACCACAGTATGCCCACGATGCGCTGAACCCCACACTGCACACGCATGTCAGGCAACTAGTCGGAAGTGCGGAAACTATTATGGTTCGCGTGATGCCTCCTCCAAGAAGCGCCAGCGGATCAATAAATTGCTATTGTCAAACAAATGATCAGAGACAATTCATTGCACAGAGAGACTGCTGAAAGGGTACGGCGCCAACTCAGCTGTCGTAGAAGGCGTGCAATATGGGGTGTCGTGCGTAAACCATCTTAGTCGAACGCCAGTAAAAGAGTAAGCCCGAAGCGAAATGAGATGGACAAGCCCAAAGCTGCGGATGACTGGCCTACACTTCCTCGTACGCAGTCTGCGAAGGATCCCCCTGTCAGAACTCCCGCCCTACAGCTTCCTCTGAGCATACTTCTGTTGAGGACGTGTCAAGGGAAGATCGACAGATTATCCCGAAGCTACGATCCCTGGTCGCTGTCATTGCAGACCTACTGAGAAGCCTGCGAACTCCCACTGCTCAACGTGGCCTACAAGTTTCGAATGCGTTGAGCTCAGTCCTCAACGCTCTCGCGTAGAACCATAGCAAGAGATCAACAATCGTTCCTTAAAGAGGTCATAGAAGCAACAGTTATCCAGTGGAAAGCAAGAGAACTTAGGTAATACATTTTCGATTTTCGTCAGTGCGTCTGCTTAAACCGTTTCCCAAACATTGTGATTTGTGAACCAAACTTAACAAACTCAATCAGACTATCATGATACGTATCAATTCCATCCCGAAGCTGCAACGAAAGCAGCAAGTTCCTTGTTGTGCACATTCGTCGCGAGCTTACTTACATTATTCATCCTGTGCCACACTACGGAAAAAAACAGTATTTTCGCCTGACTGTGAAGCGAGAAACCCTCTCCTTCACATTAGTGTATGTTTACCTAACATTTCAGCTCGTTTTGATCGAAAAAGACTGGATGACATACTTACGATCATACCGGATGCATAGATAGTTACAGAGGACTTCAATGACCACCACCCAATCCGGAGAAGCTCAAAAGGTGGGAAACTGTCTCAATTTCTGTCGGCCCTTGAACTTCTCTACTTATTGATAAGAGCCCTACAATTCTACGAGGATCCGCGTAGAGCAGCTGCTTAGACTTAACATTTCTGTCGCGTCACTTCACCACAAGCGTCAAGTGGTATTTATACATCGAGACGCATGGTAACGATCTTATCCCCAGCTATCTCAACTTGAAAGGCTTCGCCAGGGGTCAACCGCCAAAAACTATCCAGGGGATCAATTTGCCTTTCACAAATAACATAGAAGATGCATGTGTGAAATGCTTATCCTCTGGCATTGAGCAAGCGATTAAAAGAGCATCGCAAAGCGCGATGTGCACGCTGACGTGCTCTCAAGGCCTTCAGAAATTGACGTAAAGTTAGAGCAAATTTGCGCGATTCATCGGTGTGCAGAGAGCAGATATCGGCGCACAAAGTTCATCGAAGATTTACGCATAGCACGGCGCATGCAAAACATGGTTCAGCGTCGTATGGATAAACTGGAGTTCCAATGGTGGGTGAAATTTGGCGATTTTCTAGACCCTCGCAAACCCCCTCTCAAATATGAAGAACCAAGTGAGGCCCACGCACATTTCCCGAACAAAGTTTTCCGTTTAAAGCCCTGGCACTTTTTCAACGTAGAAAGGACATCAGGATGGCGGAACATTTTTGTAGGAAGATTGCAGGCCCATTATATTTCACAGGGGTCCTTGCTGCTGCTTCCGCACCACATCCCCTTGATCCGTGTATGAACTTGCCTTTTTTGGTGGAAGAGTTGGACGCAGGTCTTGCTTGTTGTAGTCGATCGTCTTCGCCAGAGCCAGATGGTATATCATACAATTTGTTGTGCAACCTCGAAGATCGCGCACGTAGTGCTTTCCCGGACGAATTTATTGAGTCTTGGCGAGCTGAAGCGCTTTCCAGAAAATGGAAAACAAGCCGTTTGGTTCCAGTTATCAAACCTGGAAAATCACTTCTAGAGCTGACGTCTAACCGACCAATAGCACTAGCTAGTTGCGTGGGCAAGCTGATTGAGTGAATGATTCCTGCCAGACATGAGTAGCTCTTAGAACATTAGATAGTTTACCCAGACGCCATGGCCGGCTTTCATCGTCTTCGTAGCTCCATCGACAACTTCATTGATCCGGTGCCATTCGCACAACACCTGAAAATTATCCGATGGCTATCTAGAGCATTATTTTTGGATGTCAAAGAAGCTTATGACAATGCCTCCCATAAAGCCGTACTTGATACCTTCGAGTCCATTGGCTTGGGTGGGTGGGTGTACCGCTAGAACTGCTGCTACCTTCATAAGAGATCATTGTTTATGGAAACTGATGATGGGGCGCCATCTGAGCATTACATACACTGTGGTGTTCCTAAGGTGGTGTATTGAGCCCCACACTATTCAGTCTTGTCATGATCAGCCTTGTGGAAACTATACCAGAGTGTGTGTAGACGACTATTTATGCAGGCGATATTGGTGTTTGGACATCTGGTGTAACACGTCCGCAGATATGTGTGAAACTTCAGAAAGCTGCGAACCCTATTTCGGAGTACCTCAGAGAGCAAAACGTCGATATTTTTTGACAGATCGGTGCTGGTTGTGTTCACGCGGAAGGCAATGACGTAATATCCCATCACCATTAATCGACAAATTTTCTGTACACCCGCACACACAGGTTCTTGAGAGCCACCATTGATTGAAATCTCTGCTGCAATCCCCATGTGGCCACTCTGAAAAAGCGCATACCAGCCATCTACCAACTTTTGAATTTCCTCGGAGAAAAAAAGTTGGACACGTCAGTGCACGCCACGTTGCAGCTAAACAGGACGTTGTTCCAGGGGTACTTGCGGTACAGCTTGCCTGTTTTGACGAACACCTGCAAAAAGCATACGTACAATTGAAAACGCTGAGAGTCCGGCACTCAGAGTTTGTCTTAGATTACCACGGTGCACATCCACAGCGGAGACCATCGCGATCGCCAGAGACCATCCGGCCTCAGTGCACATTAGTCTAGAGTTGCTTCGAGAGCATATTAGGCACCTTGCTCGCACCCCTGCCCACTACCTCGCTTCGCTTCCAGGAGACCGACCAAGTGCCTCCTTCTGTAAGAGAATTTTGAGTTACCATGAGTGCTTTCCAGCAGGCCACACACCTCTGAAACGTATCCTGACACCCCCTTGGTGTTTATACCGTACAAACCTACGCTTGACAGTGAAAGGAATTTGCAAAACGTCGGACCTCTCGACACCAGCTTTGAAGCAGCTGATTCTACAAATGCTGCACGAAGGAAACAAGCACAACGTTAAACATTATACGGATGGTTCGACAAAGTTTGGGGATCTGCAGGAGCTGGGATCTTTCGAGCGAAACCCGAAACCATCCAATTTCGAACGTCTTACAAAACAACACCGACAGCCAAAGAGCTCGTAGCACTCCACTGTGCACTCCGCAGGATTGATCAAGAAGCACCTCTAAATTGGTGCATTTTCACCGGTTTGGAACCAGCTCTGTATTGTACTTGATTCGCGCTACGTCGTAGACCTTAAAACCACTTGATGTTAGAAACAAAACAATTGTATCAGTAAGTGCTACAGAAAGGACACGATGTAACTTTTTAATGGTTACCGGGCCACTTCGGAATCATCCATAACGAGCATGCCAACGCTGCAGCAAATAACGGTCACGAAAATGACATGATGAATCTCATTGCACTGTGAAGAAGCTACGTAGCAGCAAGAAATATTACGCTCGCGCACGATGTCACCAATTCTCTGTGGAACACGCCCCTGGTTTCTACACACCCGTCTTCACCGTCTGGACCCATACCTATGACTTTCCATTCCATGTGGGTTATTTAGATTTGAGACAACCGTTCTCGGTCGCATAGGGCTTAGGGTGTCTTTTACGAACGCCGTTGCTAGCCGCATCGGATGGGCAGACAGTGCTGCATGTGATCATTGCAGCGCGGACGAAACCATTGAACGTATTTTGTGTCAGTTCCCTCGGTACAATTATCAGAGACAGTCCTTGTCAGCCGTGTTTGCACGCCTCTACGACCAGCCGCTTCTCAAAAAATTAAGTTTGATCGATATGTGGTGTTTAACGTCCCAAAACCACCATGTTATTATGAGAGACACCATAGTGGAGGACTCCGGAAATTTAGACCACCGGGGGTTCTTTAACGTGCACTCAAATCTGAGCACACGGGCCCACAACATTTCTGCCTACATAAGAAATGCTGTCGCCACAGCCGGGATTCGATTCCGCGACCTGCGGGTCAGCAGGATAAAATTAATTTTGGAATACCGGAAAGATCGAACTTCACGTCAAAAAGCGACGAAGACCCTCCTGACGTGTCTGCGATCGACCCGTCTCGTCGAACGTTTTTGGCGTTTCAGTGTGTTTGTGTGCTTTCGCTTCCGTACCACGCTCTTTCTCTCATTCCCTTTTCGTTACTTCTCTGTCTCTCATTTCCTTTTCCCCAGTCCAGGGTAGCAAACCAGACACATGCTTTCTGGTTAACATCCCCACCTTTCTTTATACCACATCTCTCTCTCACTCTTTCTCCCTCTCTATAGAAATCGAGGGAAGTGTTGACAGGAAAATACCGATTTTGGAAGAAAAAAAACGCGTAAAACTGCTTACCGGTGCAACATGTTTACAAAGTGTGAATGATGATTTTACAGTCCTGGGCAAACATTTCTGGTCGAGCTTTCACAGAAATACACCGGATAGCGGCCTGAGAGCTTTTGACCTCCCATGTAAAAATGGCGCGGTCCCCGCGAAGCTGTACACAAGCTTAATGCGTTAAAGGCAGACACTCTTTAAAGGCGCAATATACGACAAACAACCCTTGCATTGGTTTATCTGTGTAAATAATACGGTATACCACAATGCAGCCTTAATGAAAATTGATCGCCTAGTGCACGAGCATTTCAAGCAGTCGCCGTTGCGTGAGCGTTAGCAAAGCGTTTCAAATATAGTTTCTCAAAAGTATATTTGGCCTTATTGGGTGTTAAACCGTCCTAATATTATTCATTTTTTTAAATTTTCACAGTTCTTGTACGTTCAATTAACGTAAATAGGCAAATAGATCCATGCTGATGTACACTTATTGTTGTCATTAGCAAACAATATCGCGCAGATTCGTTATTTTAAAGTGCAGTCTGTTCGTTGGGGCTAAGAAAACATGAACACATGGCATGCCTTTTTGTTGTATTTGCGATTTATGCATCTTTCTTTTCATTCCATGAACGTGGAATATATATACCCCAAATACGCGCATATACCAAAACTTGACACTTCACGACTGCTGTCACAGGAAAATAGCCTACGAGGCGAAACGCGTAGCATGACGCAGCGTGAAGGTGAGTGAATATTACGTACCGTTTCCTAGACTAAAGTGATGAAAACAGTGACAGCAAACAAGGACATGCGTGCGCTAAAAATCGGAGCAAAAAAAAAAAACAGAGAAATCAATGCAGCCAGGAGCGACAAAGTAGTGTAAAAGCAAACTGCGAGAAATTGCAATGTAGTGCCTACACTGCAAAATTTTTGGCAGTTTTACAGCATGTTTGGTGTCGAAATTGCGCCAACATACCGCCAAAGACGTCACCGGTTTTGGACAAGAATACATACAAACTCATAGAAAGCAAACAAGGCGGAGTTGGGAGGTAGGCAGTGAATCAACCTAATTTAAAGGGTGCCATGGAGAGAGCAAAAGCAATTATTAATGCTAGCCTAAAAGATAGTCCTCCTTGGGTGGAGCCCTTAGTTCAGGGCCCCGTTGCCTCGCGCCAAACCATGTAGTCGCAGGATCAGCCAACACTACTCCTGTGGCTGCGCACTGGTCAGCGCATTCTCTCAGGAGGAATGTGAGGGTGAAGGAGTAGGGCGGTATCCCAGTGGTTGCGGGCATTCCCACGGGCAGTGGTACACCGTGCCCTTCGCTCCGTATTAGGGGCAGTATAAGGAATATTGTGTGGTGTGGAAGATACGAAGGATCAAAATGCCGTGGGAAAGAATTCTTGAAGCTGCCGGAAGGAAACATCGTCCTCTCAGTTGGCGGTTGTCAAGTGGTTGGAACTAGAAACGGTTTTTTCGCTAATACTGTAACGTGTCATGTAGTTTAAAGATAACACCGGCTATGTTTTCGAAGTCAATGGACCTCAATAAAATTATCTGGGTACGTCCTTTGCTCGTCTCTGTCATTTATGCAAAACTGCAGTTTTGAGAAATGCACTGGTTTTTGCAAATAAATTTTAAAGATTGCCTCCAAAAGTACACCTCGGTTGCCGGAAATATTGGCAACACTGTCTGAGTGACATCATGTTTGGCCTGTCAACGGAAGTGACGTAGCCGATGGCATCGGTACTTTGACCGCTACAGCATTTATCGTGCGGCCACGATGGCGACGGTGGGGGTGTTTGGCACGGCTATAGCACAGGAGAGCTTCCTTCCTTCCTCTGTGTTCTTTGGCCGGCATTTGGCTCATCTGGCTTTCACAGTTTTCATACTCCGCACCAGCGGGACTCCGGTTTTTAACGAATAATACGTCCTTAGTGGACAGGGCGCCCGGTTTGGTTTCGGTTTCGGTAGTGCACTTTTTTGCTTAATGAAAATTATTTCAAATTTTTCTGAGCATTTCAGCTACTGGGCTCACACAAGAGTGTCTCAGAAACAAAGAAACATTATTACCTTGACATGGTCAAAAAATCGTTGTTGTTGGCCTTTAACGGTGTGAAATGCATGGACTAGCTTTGAGGACAAAGGTGTCATTAGCCGCTCATGACTACTCCTGCACGAACAAGGGGCGGGCTCTCAGTGAGTTATTTCTGTTAATCAGGGAACATCCCAGCATAACGCAAAAGCAATTATCTTTATCATGCAAATGATGACTCCATGTGGGCCGTTTAGCCGATGGCTCTTCGCTATTCCTAAATTTCAAAGTCAAAACTTCAGACATCTTCTTATCCCAAGAACACGTGAGAAGGCTGACAACAAGCTCAATAACATGTTTAGTGTGGTTTGCCGGCCAGTTGGTTCACAATATGAAGTGCAGAGTTACAGCAAGTGATTTCCTGACATTTTGCACAGGAGGGCACTTGACGTAGCAGTGCAAGAAGTGCAGATCCACACGCTATTTTGGAAGTTCCTTGATTGAGAGTAGGTAACCGATCAAAATGAAAAGAGAAATATGCGAAGTTTTTCACATAAGGAAGTTAACCATGTAGCGCACAAGTAAAGGCGTGGTGAAGATAGAGAAAAAAGGTGGAGGGGGCGCAGAGCGTAATTGTATGCTGGCATTATGCTGCTGGTTTTTACGAATGCGTGGTTGTGCCCTAGGTAGTACTGTTTTTAAAAGATTAGTTAGTTAAAAGTGTAGCCCCGTCCTGTGCGCTTCTTTCTTCTTGTTCTCGCGTCTTAAACTTGCTAGAGCATTGTAAGAAGCGTCTGATAACCTTTTTACGCAGGCAAGATAACTGCAGTTACGACCAGCCACAGCTATATGTGTTGAACCATAGTTCACGCCAAACATGATTTCACATGTCTTACACAGCGCAAACGCACCCACGGTTAAGGCGGCTAACCCATCCTGCATGAATGCTGCCATTGTCTCGAATAACTACTAAACCGAGGTTCCTTAGATCTGTTTCCTACAACCATGGCTAGTGGCATAACCGCGGTTTCGCACATAGTGTGACATAAGGAAATCGCGGCCACAAGTAACTGCGGAGACGTTAATCGCAGTTTAGGCTGCCAGTTTAACAAGGCTTACTGCAACACAGCGAGAAAGGGTACTCGCACACCGCACAACGCGCCTTCAATTACAGCGATTGCATAATGCAGTGTTTTCAGCTGATCTCAAAGATATACACAACTGAAGCGCGAATTACGTCAAGTTCATCAGACCGATATTGTCGCTGGCATTCTGAATTTCTTTAATGGGCGTTGGTGCTCTCGAAGCAGAGAACCAAGAGGCTGATCCTGCGTAACGATCGAGTCGCCCATCGGGTAAAACTTTTCGAGGGGCAGGCCCCGCACGCATATAGTCAAGATACGTTATATACGTACCTTGTATTAAGAGCCGTTCAAGTACACGGCCATTTATGCAGGTGACGTGTGGCCCACACAGTATTTGCTGCACGAATGTGGTATCTTGCGCAGAATGCATTCAACACTACTATAGAATTGGTGTCGCAGCCACTATGCGTTCGATCTCGGCCTTGCCAGTCACATTTCGATGGAGCAGCTATGGTAGAGACACGTGGATGGCACGTGAATCAGAACATGACATAATAACTGCATTAGCTGCTACGTTGCTTGTGTCTTATTTTGCGTAACCAGGCCTTTAAGAGGATAAGTAAGTATAACACAAATGTATGTATCTGCCAGTGAAAGGTGCTCTGTGTCAAAAGCACAGCCGCCTATACTTCTGCAGAGTTTAAGACGTCCTTTACTCATTCAGAAGGCAACAGGCGTTTGACGTGTTCTAGGGAACCCTTTGAATCTTACGTAAACACGATTGTTTTGTGCCAGCGTTTAGTGACTCCAACACCGAACTTCATTTTTTGTCCAGGTTATCAGTGAAGTATTCCGTAAAAGAGCTAAATCTTGTAAAGCACTGTATGAGTTACTTGGATATACAATTGGTATTTATTTAGCCACAGGCCTGTTTCTTGGGTAATTAGCAAACAGAACAAGACAATAACGCTCAAAAAGGCCCTATTAGGCACGTATAGGAATCTTGTTTTTTTGGTCATTAATCTTTTACAGAAGAGTCAGCGGCACTTGGTTGTTAGTGTTTTTATAGCTTTTAAATTTTTCTAACGCTGCAAGCATTGTTACTCGTTTAAACGCATGAGATACAAAACACAAGCGTACGTCCTTCATTCATAATACGCCAAGTTGTTTGGGACGTAGCCACGCAAGACAAATAGTTACATCAAAGAAAAGAAAAAAAATTGTTGGCGTATCTGTGTGCTTCATTGTCAAAGATTGTCGAAAGGCCATAGTGTTTCGCCTGGAGAGAGAGATTGAAACGTTTATTTGAAGCTTTGCGTGAGTAAATTGGCGAGTAGGCACTGCGTGAGATATGCACGCCATCTAACAGTAATTTCTAGAACACTGTCACTAGTGGTGGCTGAACCATGTACATTTAGTGACGCGTTGGAAACACCCGTTTTTTTTTGCTCATAGGGTCAAATTGCCAGCGCCACGTAATAAGCACTTCGGTCTTTAAAACTACGTATTGTTGCGACCAAGGTATGCAGGCACCGAAGATCCGGGATCGAGATGTCGAGGCAGAAGGAGGTTGAACTTGGTTGAGAGAGTTTATTTACATTATTTACATGGCGCAAGCTCTCTGGCCCGAAGCTGTACATTCAGAAGCTCTACATTGCAAGACTCTTCATAGAACAAGCACTGTGAACCTGCACAGCCGTCCGCGAGGGCTGATTACACTCTCATATCCCCAGACTGTCAGACTGGGAAATATTTCCATACTGACCTATCTAATAAAGGTCACACAGCACACACGAGGGTCATCATGACGGCACTCCCCCAATACACACACATAAACCAAACACGTGTAGAGTCTCAGTGATGCTGCCTCGTCCGGCGAATCTTGCTAACAGCGAGCAGGATGAAACGAGTCTGTCATCTCGCCACTCGGGCCGACCAACCATGCTTTGTCGAATGGTGGCCGTGATCAAGGCGCCTCCGAGAGGTCATACCTGGACATCCGGTACTGATTTGAGCGTCGACGGCTCATCAGTCAAAGACGCACAGCGTGGTGGTTTGACGTCCTTAATCGGTGGAAGCTCGGCATTGTGGCTTTTACTGGGGCAAAAAGACGCCACGTGTCGCATCTCTGCGTGGACTCCGAGGACAGCGGTGCTCCATAGAGTGATTTCAGCCATGAAGCGCCCAGATCATGGTAACAGCAGGATGTCCTAGCGCTGCTCCTTATCTCTACAAAATAATGCAGCAGTCTTTCTTCTGTTCTGGCGGCTTGGCAAATAGGTGGCTCGCCAAACGCAACAGTATGGAATTCATTCTAAAAATGAAGTCACACAATACCCAATGGCTTTGTACTGATGTTGAGCCAAAATATGCATAATATTTGTTCTTTCCCATTCACCATATCAGCTTGTATTAACGTAGAAATGAGATCAAGATGGCGGGTCGCTTCCTCATTCGCCATTCTACTTAATGCATGCAGTGACCGACAAAAAAGCAAGAAACACATGCACGCACGCACGCAGACAGACAGACAGACAGATAGACAGACAGACAGACAGACAGACAGACAGACAGACAGACAGACAGACAGACAGACAGACAGACAGACAGACCTAAATTTGTGCCGAAGTATTCCAAGAAAGACTATCGCCTTTAAAAGTGTTGGAACGCGGATATCACTGGAGCCAGAGTTACCACATATGGGATGAAAAGCGCACATGACCTTGCTTTCTACCTTCTTCTCTACCTAAACAAAATAAGAGGAAAGAGTGCATGCGCAAGTGATAGAAGAAAGAAGAAAGGGCAGGTGTTACGGTGAGAGGAATAGTGAGAAAAAAACTGAACAAGTAAAGTTGTAGTTGAGTGAGTTGGCGATAAAGTTTGTTAACGTTTAGTACAGCGCACATGGACGAGGTACAAAAGGTACGAAAACCCGCTATGGTGGTCGATTGGCTAAGGTATTCGGCTACTGAGCCACAATTCGCGGGATGAAATACCGGAAGCGGCAGCTGCATTTTTGTTGGAGCCGGAAGTGCTTGAGGCCTGTTTGCTTAGACTTAGGTGCACCTAAACAACATGCCGATGTCCGAGATTTCCAGAGCCTTCCACTAAGGAGTCACACATATTTACAAACTAGTTTCGGAGCGTTTAGAGCTTCAACAATATTTAGTAATAAAAGCAACGAAAAGATAATACAACGAGTGCTCTCTCAAGTAGCTCTTTTTTTTCGAAGAAAATGTGGCATACACACAAACCTGAAAGGGTACTGTGCCGCCTGCAGTTTTGATGCAGGCTAAAATGCTGTAGGCCTGTGTGCTTCGATTTGAGTGCACGTCAAAGAACCCAAGTTGGTTGAAATTTCGGAAGCCTTTTACTACGGCGTCTCTCAAAATTAAATAGTGAGTTTGGGACGCTAAACTTCACAAGTCATTCAATGAATCAATGAATGGATCAATTAATCCGAAAGAGTGCTACGATTGACCATGACGTTCATGTTACAACAGCTTTCTTTTTCTTCCTAAAAAAGACAATTCACCCTCACGCAGAACTACTGCTGCTTGGCTGATGTAATCACTTTTTGGTTTTGTGATGTGAACTATCTCGGTTACTTCCATTGGCAGCTTAAGTTTGTGATTCGAAATATATTTATTTCAGAGAACAGTGGCGTGTACCCACTTTCTAAACAATTCTTATCATTCCTAGCGAGTTCTGTGCATATCAGTGCAGAAGTCGGCACTTCAGTTTTTCTAGGCACAACCACAAAGAGTATAGATATTCCGAAGGAAATGAAAATAAGGTCGTCTCGATGCCTTATGCACGCAAAATAGTGCACAATCTAAACTGTATTAGCCACAAGTTTGGCTTATATGTCGTTACTGCGCCAAGCTCGGTGAATATCTACCAAGCTGAATCGTAAATGGCCGACAGAAGTTGGTCTCGGTGCACCTTTAGGCATCCTCCTGTGTTTGCCGAGTGTCGCACTAGATTTTTTATTGTTTGCCAATGTCATGTCAAAAAAAGTACAGTGCTCAACTCTCATGTCTATTATGACGGAGCGTCCTCGCAGAACAGCATGAGTGGCATTTGCAGTCACAAATATGCCACATTGATCATGCGCTGCGCCCCTGATGTGCCTGCCTTGCAATTTCCACCCTTCATCTTCGTGACCGCGATGACTGTTTTGACTGTCGAAGCGCTGCCAACAATATAGAACCGAAAAGAAAAAAAAAGAAACCAGCAATTGCCCGGATAGGCGCCTTTTATGCTCGCTTCGTGATACCATATCAGAGCAAAAATGGTTCACTTCGTGTATTTTTCTTGCTATTTTTTTTCGCTAAATCGTTCAGATCTCTTTCAACGGCCAAAGCGTTTGTTGCATCCGCGGTGATAAACAGGGATGAGGATTGCGAGACAGACACATCACTAGCGCCACACATGCTCAGATGTGGCGTATTTGTGACTGCAGATGTCGCTCGTGCTGTTCTGCACGTATAAACTTTATTCCTCGTCCTCCTCCTCCATCGTTAGATACATGAGAGTTGGGCACTCTAAATACACCAGACTAGCCGGCGCGTTAACTCAAAGCCTTCATAAAAAAAGGCATCACTAACAGTTCATGCATGTTCTCACATTAGATGGCAGCGCTTGGAATCAGTAAGCATGCTTCTATCCCCAGAAAAGGACATTCTTTCCACCCACAAATAAAGGAGGATTACATTAGAATAGCACAAGTAGTTTCAAGCGTTGACGAAGTGTCCTTTTAGAAACATCGCCAAAATTGTGACTAAACCGTCATGGTCACGCGGGGTACGCTGCCATGGGTGTATAATAATCACGTTATATTCACGTAAGCTAATTGTGAGTGCAGCAGGTATCCGTCATTTCGTTGCTTTTGTGACCTGTCTCTGTGTTCTGCTTCGCACGTAAACATGAAGTAAAGTTTTCGCGGCCTGCTCAACTTATGCTCTTACAAAAACATACCACTGCACTATTTTAGTTCATCCGCATTAACGTAGAGGCCGCCTTCTGCAAGAAGGCAGGAAACTAGCGGTGGTGCCGTGTTCTCTAACGCGTTTTTTACAAAGGACAAGTGCATGGCTATACGTTCAGTCTTGGTGCAGATGTCACCTTGGTGCCACCTTAAAAAACAACGTTTTTTTTTCATGCGGCAAATATGCGTTGCACAGGTCTTCTTGGGAAATGATTTGCATTCATTTAAAGCTATGGTGCGGCTGTATTTACCAGATTAGAGGCCTAAAACTTGTTTTCGTGCCTGAAAACACATCCCCTTGTATTGCCAGTCATGTGGCCGCAATCTGAGGAAAACGTTCATTTGGGTTATGAATATGACACCAGATTTTTTTCCCACCAGCGTTGGGTTGCATGCAGTGCTAAGCTGAACCACCTAATAGTTTAAAGCAAATGTACACGCATGAAATACCGATAACATGTTTTTTCCACCTTATGCCGCAATTAGAAGATGTACACACCACAGGGTTATGTTGAGTTTGCAGCCTATTTTCCAGCTCCAATAGCTCAAAATAGACTCACTGCATTATTAGCAATACCGACCAAATTGCGGCAGAAGGCCTGCAGATGTCGTGAGCCAATCGAAGCCAACGGGGCGATCAGAGACGGCAATAAGTTTACCTAGGGGGCTTAATCATGCATCGCCTTACAAGGCAGCCTTTTGCGATTGCGATAAAAGCTAGCACCGTGATGACCGTGATACCCAGCTGCTGAAAAAAAAGGAAAATAAAGAATGCAAGTGCAAAGTGGTGCGTTAAGCGGCAACGACCCTTCTTATCCGGTTTTGTGAGAGCTTTTCTGCCTGCCTGCCTGCCCCCTGCGCGCGGCAGGTATAAAAAGAAAAACTAAAGCCATTAGGGAGTCTCGTAGTGTACTTATGGAGGAAACTCGAAGACCGTGCTGTTTTTCTCATCAACCTTTTCAAGGAAGATTTCCTATTGGCGACGCGTGAGCGGTGAGTTCAACTTTATGTACATTTTTCAGTAAATTGTTATGCTATAAATAAATGTTAATTTATGTATACCCGAATAGAGGTTACTTGATTGCTTTATGATCGAAACAGAGGTTTACGTCAGCTAAGCAGAAACACAGCATTCCACTTTCCTGATCACTTTTACACTCCCTTGCAGCAAACACCCATGCAATTTAGGGCAGCTAAAGTGGCAGCGTTGTAGAAACTGATGGAATGTTTCGCATGAATTTCTTAGTAGTCGAAAAAATTTGTTATAGATATAATAATAATATTTCGTGATTTACAAGCATCCGTGGGATAATGCTACCTACCTATCTTGCATCATATGAAATTTACAAGTGCATTGTCTTTTTTTTCTTTTTTTTGTAGTGAAGCATTTCAAGCCTCGTTAATATATTGAATAAATACCAATTTCTCTAATAAGTAAGTATGATAGTATCATCATTGTGTATAAGAATACTGTTCTGATGAGCTCAAATAGCTTTAACTTCATCAAATCATAGGGGACAAGAGCATTCACGCTGGTACAGCAGGTAATAATTAAGTAACCTTTTTCATTGTGACATGTCATACTTGAATAAATGTACAGCAGCCAATATTTCATCTTTTTATTGCAATTGCAAAGGGCTTTATCTAAAATATGTTTTTATAACCGTATTGCTTACACATTTAAATCTAGACCTGTCAATATACTTCTGCAAATACTTGTTTTGCTGAAGGTTTCGCTTGTCCACTCTCCGGAACTTACTCAAACATTAAAGTGCTGCGCAGCTTCATTCCCGATGACTTAACTGCATAATATTATTGCTGCCCCACTTGAAGTATTTTACGTTGATCACATTGTTGCGAGAACCATATGTAGGTAGCACTATCAACTTTGTTTTTAATGTGCCTCACACTCTGCTGTAGTAAACAGCCCTGTAAAAGATGGACCGCTATGCCTGAACTCAATCAAACTATTTAGAGTATGAAGCAAAGGATAAAGCGTAAAGGCAAACTACGAGGTCTCCACTCTAGAGAATTCCCCAAGATGTTTCTGCTAGATGTATTTTTTATGCGTTCATACACATTGTTGCAACTTTTCGAGACTAGCATGAGTAAATAGTAAAAAAAACTAAATAGCTGGTATTTCAATTGGAAGAAGAGTTTTGAGTGTGCGCATTCCTGAAAATTTTGGATGAATTTTTTTCTTTCGTGAAATGGTTCAATAAACGTACACTCTTTTCAAAATTGTAGAGTTAGATTTTGAGCTAATTAGCTTGAACAACACCTACTGCGACTAGCCTGTTGAAGCCTGGTTTGCTAAGGATGAACATAGAAATGGTAGAGTCTGCTCTTTTGATATAAACACTCATAACAGACAAGCCCAAGAACGTTCAACTAGTACCATTTATGCACATGAAGCACGACAGATGCTGCTATTGTTTGTGCAAATATCGGGTGCAGAGAAGCAGACTTTTGAAGTATGAAAAGAGTTTATGGCAGCAGACACTGATCTCTGAAGATAAACAGAAAAAAAAGAAAGCTTATGAGTGCTATGGAATGCATCCCTGAAAAATTCACAAATTTAGCTTGGATCTCTTAGGCTTCGTAGCTTCGTAGGCCCTACATTGAAGTTGAAATGTTGCTCTTATTTTCAATTGAAATTCTGCATCAGTTGTAGTAGACTGTCTCTCCACAACCAAGTGTTTTCTGTTGTGTAATGAAAAGCTCGGGGTATTTAAACGCGACATTGAAGATATCCTTCTCCCAAGAAAGAAATAAGTGAACCATGTTACATGAATTTTGGCTAGATACCAAGCTATTGATTATCAGTTCTCGTAAGGTGCCATACATATATTGCTTGAGTGTTACTGTTTGGTAACGTTCCGCTCAAGACGAAGAGATTTTGATGTATATTTATTGCACCTTGCAGTAAGCTAAAAACACCAATTGCGAAAGAAATTATACATTTTGTACTATTAAGTCATAATTCTGATACGATTTTTTTTCTAGTTTAGATTTAGTTCGGCAGGTTCTCACTACAATGCTTGATTTTCTTCTTCTGACTTTTTTCTGAAAGGCTCTGTAAGTTGCATCAGCAAGGATTGACGTAGTATTCAGGATTCATTATCTAATGTTTGCCAAATAAATAAAAGTACACATGCGCAGATTGAAGTAATGCTGACCACTTAGCGTGCAATTCGCTTACGTCTAATTGTTAGAAAAGGTGATTCGAAAGTATATAACTGAGTGATTATTCTCGCCACTGCGTACACTAAGAAATCAGTTCGGATCAGTTCCGGACTGGTCCCACACGATTCTTTCAGTTTCACACCATTGTGTTGATAGCTTTCGTATGCAACCTTAGCGTCTGATCCATAGTCTCATAGAAAAAAAAAAGAAATATGACCTTAAGTGTGATCTTCTGAGTGGTGAAATATGGCCGTCTCATGCATATTCGATTGCTTTACGCAAACCAATTATTCGAAGCCGGACAAGTATTTTTGCGCTAAAAACGCAATATTATGGTGCTGTTTGTAAATAAATCTATTCAATAGAACAACTGATATTTTCCTCTTTATACTTCAAACGACAGAACTGCAGGCAACCATGGCTTCGTCAACACTCACCCTGTATGGGCTCGGGATGGTTGCGTTGGTCGTTATCACCTGCAGTGCAGAAGAGCAAATACCAGTGCTTGGTGGCTGGCAGAAGCACAACGTGGGAGACAATGCCATCTACGACGAGCTGGCCCACTTTGCTGTCTCCAAGCAGGTGGCAAACCGGCAGTTTTTCGACACCGTGCTTGAGATTGTCGATATGGAGAGCCAAGTATGTATTCCTCTTCAATATGCAGAGAAGCTACTTGATATCAAAGATCTTTATTTTTGTATTATCAAAGAACTGTGTTTAATGAATCGCGCTCTTTTAACGTCGCTGACTCACAAAAACGCTAAATATATATTAAAAAAATCAATGTGTTCATTCGTTCAATCGAATATTAAAGAAGACTAGTTGTTATGTAAGAAAGCCGCGTTTAAAAAACGAATTTATAAAACAACTACACTTTTTGCAAACATAGAGAAAAACTTACATAGACGTACTAAGTAAGCTAAGTAACCCAAACCAATGAGCTAAGGAGATTCTCACTAGCATAGCGTTTTAACATAGTGTCTCTAGGCCGACACAAGCTCAATTCTTAGGGAGTCGAGTAATTTGGGCGATGCGATGATGTGGCGCCAATTCGAGAGCTGCAGGCTGGCTTGAAGAGGCTACTGGCGGCTTGCGGAGGCTACAAAGAAGCCTGGAGCTTTGCTGAAGGAAGGTGTGGTAGGCAGGTCCCGTCAGCGACCACATTGAGGCCGTCGCAAGAAAGTTCGGACCACGTCCCAGGTGTTCACCCTTGAGCCCGGTAGCCTGACTCCGTCGAACGCCAAACACCGTCATCTCTCTTTCTCTTTACCGCACGTGGCTCTTCTTTTCCCTCTCCGCCTGTCGAGCTTGCAACCGTGGCGTATTCTCGCACGTGCGCCATCGTTCTCGTAGTTATTTTTTAACACCAAACGCACACTGTAAATATTTTGCACCTGCATCTACACGTCAGAGAAAAAATGAAGAGAAGAGATGGTGTGCTGCTCAGTAGGCCCATCTTCGGTCCCTGTCTTTCAAGCTTCAAATATGGGAACCAATAATGTTCCCAAGAGGCTACATCAGGATTGTTAAGCTGCTAATATTCTAAAACCTAGTGTTGCTAACGATTGGTAATTCCACAGCACCACCACCTCTTAGGTGTTTACAAGAGGGGGGGGGGAGGTGCTGCTCTTTTCACGTACACACCCCTGTAGCCAAGAAGCTATGCTGTTCAACTGTAAATGCCTTTAGAAGAAGTTCAAAGAGCTCGCCATGTTCTTGTTTAAGAAGTGGGATTTGGTGAAATATTTGCAAGCAATACCGCACGTATAATATGCATAAGCATTTCATTCAGCAAAATGTTTATTACAAAAGGTGATACAGTTTCTCAGTAC
Organism: Rhipicephalus annulatus; assembly: GCA_013436015.1. Classification (NCBI taxonomy): domain Eukaryota; kingdom Metazoa; phylum Arthropoda; class Arachnida; order Ixodida; family Ixodidae; genus Rhipicephalus; species Rhipicephalus annulatus. Next base: position 231,668 of record WOVY01010363.1, on the reverse strand, counting down.
TGTCTTTAGAACAACATGTACACTTTTAGCTATATCTTGTTTTTTTTCCTAGCCGTTTTTTTTTTCACTGTGATATATCATTATAGATCCACTATTAGCTCTACAAAACAAACGTAATACTTTAGTTCTTAAATTGCAGTTGAAGTGCTATTGATTCAGCTCGCAGTTCTGTTAATCACAGAGCCTTTCAGAAATGCAGATCTATGTCACCCTTTCACTGAATTCATCTCTCGTTGTTCTGGTGCAATGGTTGAAACGATGAAGTTATTGAATGAAATGAATTAACATATTGCAGCATATTAGAACTGCTCCCGCCAGTTACCTGGCCTTATCGACTTAGCATCCGGAATTGATATACGGCTTCAGCGGTCAAACTAGCTTCAATGAATTAATTGCACATGCTCTCTACAAGTGCCTAGGTAGACCTTATTATCTTTATTATTTTTACTAACAAAATGGTCCAGGTAGCCTTATGATGGCGACATTATGTTCATTCAACATTACTCGGAACCTTTGAGCAGAAGCATTTAGTAACACACATGAGAGGATTTCATTGCGTCAAGACTACCTAAACCCTGAATATACACCATTTTGTGTTTATCGAGTCCCCCGCCACAGTAGCCACTTGGTTTACTACGCATTCCATTGAAAAAAAAACCAAAGTGTCTAGAATAACAATGAAAAAAAAATCATTCATACGAACCGAGTTCGTCTCCTCAGATGTGCTGTGGGTTATCGCTTAATGCCGAAAGAATGTACTTTCTTGCTGAGACATATTATTCCTCAGGATTGGCCGAAATATCAGCAGGCATTTATAATGTTTTTAGCATAGAGGCTAATTTTGTTCAATTTTCCTGCTAACTTAGTAAACCGTGAGCGTGATGTCTTCTTTTAAGCACCAGAGATGCATGAACTCTCTCAGGAGGATTATAATATTGTTAAAAAATTTTCGACAGTGATCAATATTCCAACTTAAAATCGCATAGAATATGTCATTTTTAACGTTATTTTGGCATGATTTCTCGCTCTTGTTCTCACAGACTGTAGCTGGTACAAACTACAGGATCAAGTTCAAGATTACGGAATCGACTTGCCCCATTCCGGGAGTTTACAGCAAGGCAACATGTGTGCCCAAGTCCAGAGAGGTAATCGGTTTTTAGCATAGAGGTAATGGTTTGTAGGCTCGATATGCTTCGTTGAAAACAACAAGGAAGTGCATTCACAATATTGAGCGAAATATGTGCCAGATGTTCACCAGTCGAAGGAAATGGTTCCCAGACAATAACATATTTTCATCAATACAGAAGTCGCAAGGTATAGTCATGCGGAGCGCCACTAGCACAGATACTTCTTATTTAATTTGTTATGTTAGAGCCAAATAGTTTCGTTCGGATAGCAGTTATAGACAATACACCGCAAAAAACAACTTAGCGAAAGGTTTTAATGCTCCAACTTACTAATATCGAGCGTGTTATATCATCAGCGAGGCATGCCTGTACTTGGCAAGAACAAGTAAGACTAGCGAACTTGGCCGTTAGAAACAGCACAGGTTTTCTCATTTTTTTATTTCAGGGCTGCACCAAGGCATCTACGTGACAGATGCTTAAGATATTGTTCTACTTGATTAATATTGATGGAAGTAAGAAGGATATTAGTACTTCAATTTGATCTTCAGGAATGCGATTCCTATTTGATTATTCAGCCAACGTTTGTTTGAGTAGCAGCCCTAATATACAGGTCTCTTCGGTTATTACCTGAAGTCGTTTACAGGAGGAATTCAAATCAACATTTGCATGGCCTATAACAGCTCTCAAAACTTGCGTTACACCTTGACTGAGCATTGCATATTACAAAACGAATTAGAATGCCTTTATGCGTGGTTAGGGCCTAAAAGCATGTTGCAGACAGCAGATATTTTACAGTTGTTCATGATTTAGAAAAGAAATAAGAATCTACTGTATCAGGCTACCACAGTGTTATGGGGTGTGAAGAAATATTCGGTAACTGTTTCGTTGGCAATGTCATTTTCATAATTAGGTCGCAGAATTACAAGACGCAGCAAAACAACCATGAGTCAAATTGTTCTCTTTCATAAGCAAGCTTTTAATGAATATATCAGGCTAAGAGATTACAAGTATAGGGCCAAAGCTTACTAGCAAAAAAGATTATATTCCTTTTTCTGTTTTGCCTTTACTCTACAGCTATGTAGCTCTTCAAAAAGATAAATAAGCGCGAATCACATGAGCTAATCAGTGAATGGTTATTACTAATATTCGCAGTAGGTTCACAGCAGCGTGGACCAAAGTATCGGACCAAAATATTCGTAAGTTCTGGCAAAAAATGTATTCACTTTAACTGGCCATTGTTTGTTTCCTGCTGTAGGGACAGGCTTGTGAAAAATCTAGACACAATATAAGTTTTTTTCACTGCATTAAAATGAGAGGTTGCCTCTACGTGTTGTTGCACGCTTATGCAAAAGGATGAATTGTTATTACTTTACACTTTTGGCTGGTAACCAGTACCACGTGTGCTGGTCAAAAGATGGGTCATATTTACCATGAATGTAATATTTTCTTATACGTCGTGCACGAACAACAGTGAGTGTGTCAGTTTTCGTTTATGGTGAGATCGTCAAAGCGCCTGTGTTTTATCAATAAAGGTATACTGAACGCAGCATTTCGCAACATCCTGGTCTTCAACACCCTCAATTTTTTCAAGACTGGTCTACCTCAGATATATTACCGAAGCTTAGGTTCAGGAAAAGCCAATGGTTTTCAGAAAATAAAGACCGTTTCTTCTAACATTTCTTATAGTAAACATTACGTTGCACTACGTAATCTGCGTTTTAAAATTTATTGCGGCCCTCAATTGTACATTGATTTCATTGTGATGACAGTTGTTTGCTCGATTAACACAGTTACTGTTGTAGTTTTGTTTTAGCAGACATTTTTTGAAGTCAGTAATCTATTGTTTCTCTTTCTTCTTCGTTAACATTGCTTAAGATGCTATATTTCACTTAGATGGTGTGCTCGATTAAAAAGCTACACCGCAGAAGCAATATAATCAAGTGGGGTGCCAGGTAAAAGATGTTATTGCGATAAATCACCCTTGCAGAAAGCAGATTTAGAGTGCCAGGAGACTATATGTTGCGGAGTAAGCTTAGCTACTTTGCCATATAAACGTGATTCAAAGCGGCAACTACAGATCGTTCGAAAACACTATTTTGTGATAGCTCTTGCTATCGGGGAAACCTCGGCCGCCTCATTGAGGTAGAATTGCTTGCAATCTATTCTGTACAAAGCGTCAGATGATACGTGCAAATAATTACTGTATACTATTTCATGTTTGAAAAAAAATTCTGTCATGCTCTGGAGGACACTCGTTCAATTTGAAATAATCTGCTTGTAATAGAAGTAAGACAACCCGCGCCCTCATTTTTAGTGTTAAACTAGATCAGATTTTAACAAGATGAGTCTTCTGTAAAGCTGGAAAAGTTTAGAAGAAGACGAACCTTGATACTTCGGCAGATATAGAGAAGACAGTAATGTCTATGAAGATTGAAAGCTCTTTTCTCAAACACTTCACACACGCGATGCATAAAAACCTTAATAGTTTATTTATGTTTGATCAAACCACGAAAAATAGTTAAATACTGTTGCACTCCTATTTTATCCTTCTTTTTTTTCAGATCATCAAGGACGTATGCACTGCTGCAATCACTGATGTTCCCTGGACAAAGGTGCGCGAACTGACCTCATTCACCTGCGAAGGATCAACTGGCTCACCCTAGGTCTTGACAGTATTTCTGATTCTTCAGACTGCACTTTAAGGCGTAACAATTTGCACTGTTATTTGCCACAGGACCTCAAAAAAGAACATTTATTGACTGCCGTCACCAACTCAATGAGCTTGCTTGATTGTTCATCAAACATTTGACATTTTCATTACCACAAATTTTTATTTATGCCCTCCCGGGAACAATTTCACTCTTGCTTAAAAAGTGCAGCAAGAAGTGAAATCGAATGTCTTTTTTTATGCTGAAACAATCAGAAATATGTCCACATGTCGTACAAGTACCTTAATTTGTGCGCGTACAGTGTTTCCTGCTGGAATAAAGAAGCAAGAAAGTCCTACCCATCCATAGCTTGAAACATTACGAAAGCTACTATTTACCGGCCATTTTGCAAGATATATCTTCGTCTACATCCCACACTTATCACCATTCACACTTCTAACGTTAGTTTGGCTTGCAATACTTCTAATTTATTTCTTTCGTTACTCGCCCCGCTGAAACAGCAAAACTTCTTCTGTAGACTATTCCATGATGCTGGTATCCTGGTGGGCATTCAGGTTATTGCCATATTGCCGAATATCTTTTTATGTACATTTCTTAACAGCCAAGGCTAGTATGTTATCAACACAGCCAGTATTTAGGGCGTATTTGTAACCGCTATCGCGAACAAAAAGTAAAAAAAAAATTCGCGATCGCTCTGAATTTGAACGCCGACACAATGTGTACCAGTAAAGTACTCTACAGCAAATAAGCCTAAAACTCTGAAAGGGTTGATGGTTGGACAATGTGGTACAGATTCATGTCAACTGGTAAGAGAGCATAGAAAGTTTGGGATAGTTCGAAAAGTACAGGCAAGGAGCACGCAATCTCAAGGTTTTAATAAAAACAACATATACAAAAAGCAAAGGCGAGAAGTTCAGCAACAAAATGATACAGTCACTCTTGCTCTCCTGCCCAGCTACGTAAATACATCCACCCCCCCCCCCTTATTTATAGCAGCTCGTTCACCTAAAAAAGAACTTTACATTGCTTTCACTCTAGAGAAAAAGTAACGTGAAGAGATGTAGTAAATTGCATGCTAGAAAGTCAAATGGCAAGCTTGCGTCAAGTTGTGTGATTAGCGTAAGCAGTGAGTGGAATCAAGGTATCAGCCACATGCAAGTCGAACGGACGCATGACGTGGCCTAGAGGCTGGGTCTGTCTCTACCGGCATAGGAGCGGCCCACTTCGCGCAGTTCACGTCCCGAAAGACTTAAATACGTTTATTTTTCTTCATCGGTAGTCGCATTGTCAGAATGCATAGCTTTATTGCTTCCACATGAAAGACAACAACACAGAGCACACACCGTTTTTGGGGCGAAGCTCCTTAAGATTGGATTGCTTCCCTCCTAGAAGTACGTTGCAGTATAGTGGCCGCTGCTAGTTAGTTTTGAGAATTGCTCATTAGATGGCGCCGTGAGTATATGTGCTTCGAAATAATTAGCTTCATTGATTTACACGTCCCGGACGGCTCCGTATGTCCTCGGATGCCGGTGCTGCAGTCGTCTTTCTCGGGGACCTATTGGAAGTTCCGCCCACTGGTCCGGGATCGCTCGAACGTATGTTCGTTCGTATTTCGCGTGCCTGACGGCCTGCGGGTGGCCCGGGACCAACCAAACGATCTCTTTTGGGCAGTTGGCAGCAGACAGCGCGAGTCGCATGCCTGTGTGGCCATCTTAAGCTAGACACAAAAATTCTTGACGTGCTCTTCCTCTCTCTTTGCTTTTCTGTCCGCTACTCGCATGTTTCTGGATTTCACATTGTTTGCGAACCAAGTTCTGGTCATCAGTGTTCTGAGCCACGTCGAGAATGTGCGCATTCCCGAAGGTTGGGTAAACACGCGTTATACTCTCTAGAAGAAACAGTGGCGGAACGGCCGCGCCGGTCTGCGATGCACGCGCGCTCGAGTAGTCCACTTAAAATAAGTTGCATAACAACAGAAATAGGTATAATTCACTAGCTAACTGTTGTTTAGATTGGAATTATGTCGGCGCTGTGGCCTGTGTCACACATATAGAGGAAGCAGACGGCATAGCCTGTCATAGCAAATGCCACAGCGGATGCAGCCAGCATCAAGCGCGCAGATGACCCGAGGCCACCGGGCTGGCTCGGGACCTTTAGATCGCATGCATGTGACGTATTCGCCTATGAGCCGAGGCGTCCGCGGGCCACTGGCGAGTGATCTGGTACTTGGTGAAACGATAAAGCTCAATGTCACTGGATGGCGTTAGTGGTTTTCGTATTGTCGACGGATGGAAGTGCCCACCGGCAGACAGACAGACAGACAGACAGACAGACAGACAGACAGACAGACAGACAGACAGACAGACAGACAGACAGACAGACAGACAGACAGACAGACAGATAAATATACATACTGCCGGAGGGCGGACGCACAGAACACAATACACAGCTCGTTACTTTTCTATTTTTAATGCCAGACAGATGTGCCCTGTCCAGCCGTTCACCACCCTCTCCCCTAGCCCTTTCCTGCTCTCCTCCGACCTCTTGCCTTCACGTGTGTTTTGCTGTCATTGGGGAGGGAGCCCCCTCACGCAATGCCTATAGCAACGAAAAATGATGCGAAGTCATTTTTTTTGTTCAGTTGTCTACAGATCAGTGGGGCGGCGTGTTGTATTCTTCTTGTTCACTCTGCTGGCGGTCACCGCTGGCTCTGAGAAGATACGCTGTTTTAAGATAATGTGTCGCCGTTCGTGGCGCTATGCGGGCCACTAATAGAGAAGCGTCACTGCAACGCTACTACACGCACTGCGACGTGTTGCGGTGGTTGCGTTGCTTCGAGCCACCAAAAAAGGGGGGGGGGGCACGAAGGAAGATATCGGACAGACGTACAACATTGTAGTGGGAAACATGTCTACCTCATCTCCAGCGTAAAGTGATCGGGAATCTCAGGTGACGCATGCAGCGTAACCTCTCATGTAGCGTTGCATCATGGTTTTTCTCTGAACGAAGGCAGACTGACGGCTCTTGTTGCTAGGCGCACTTTTTCACTGGCATTGAAAGAATTAAAGGAGGCATTGGACAGACAGACAGACAGACAGACAGACAGACAGACAGACAGACAGACAGACAGACAGACAGACAGACAGACAGACAGACAGACAGACAGACAGACAGACAGACAGACAGACAGACAGAGATACACGCACGGATGGAGAGACAGCCGAAGAGAAAGACATACGGGTGGATGCACGGATGGACAGATGGACGGACAGAAGGACGAATGAACGGACACACGGATGGACAGGCAGATGGGCAGATGGATGGACGTACAGAAAGACAGACGAACAGGTCGGTGAACGGACGGATGAATGGATGAACAGACACACAGACAGAGAGACAGCAAACGGACGAACGGACCATCGAATGAATGGACGTTTCGTCCAGCTCTTCATCATTCACTCGATGGGTATGCTGCGAGTTTTTGCAGCTTTTGTCTTGCGAAAGTGTTTCTACTACAGGTACTTGTCTTCACACACATCACTGCGGCGCGCAGGCACGGTAAAGGTGCCGCAGCTCTTCGGCCCAGCATGAACAAAGTACGCGTTCACCATGCCTTACAGGTGCCTAGTAGGCAATTGGTTCGTCCAAACAACGATGAATACTAAAACTTAAGATTGTTCCTTATTTTGCCAGGTGATGACGCACCTTGCTACTGTATTAACTGTAGTCGCCCCAAGAGAGTTTTCAGCTCTCTGTTGAAAGGCCGCTTCTCCAGCATTTCCCCGTGACTGTACTGAGCGTTCAGTGCACGCCTGGTGTTCTGTAGAAGGTAAGCCTTTTTTACCTGCACCATGCCATCACCAACCCGCTGTCGCCGTCGAAGCCATCGCCGTTGAAGCGCTCCAAGTAACACATCAGGTGTGCGTTCCCTGCGCAGAAAAAGCGTACTTACGGCGGGAGATGGCTCGCGGTGTGCTGCGGGAACCGCACACTTATACCGATGTCACACGGGCATTTTTATTCGCGATCAATAGCGATCTGGATTAACCACAATCCGAATGAGGTCGCTACTACACAGTTACCTTTAATCGCGATCAGGCCTCATCGGGACCTAGATTCTCGCAATCCACGCAAGGCAATACGGCTGAGAGATTGCGATTTCGTGTCCTCTGCACCCCCTGGCCAAGCTTGTTGAAAGCATAAGAAACAGGAAAATCAGGCGTAGCTCTACAAAGGCAGGTTATAAAAGGTCGATATTTATTTATGATAGAAATTATAAACTCTTTTTATTAGAAAACTAAAAAATTATATGCAAAAATGTATATTTTAAAATACGCATAGAGCGCATGTAATTGTGGGAAAAGCAAACAATAAGCAAACGACAAACTCAACTCTCGCACGGTCACAGCAGTCAGAGCACTTCGAAGGATATTCGAAAGAGTATCGCCGGCTTTCCGACTACGTCGCAGCATACGCCCACATCATGGTCGAATGAAGAGGCCTTCATAGATATCGACCGCTGGCAATGGCAGCTGGGAGACTCGAGGTGCCAGAAGTGAAACTCTGGCGTCTACAACAAGATTGCCGTTCAACTGCGTTAAAATGGCTTCGAACGGGTGCCGTCACTTATCAGAATTGAAAATGATTGGTGGTGTAGCAGTGGCCATAAAGTTCATCGCGATCAAGAACACCGATGCGAATATCCTGATCGCATATCAAAGTGCCCGTGTGACACTGCAGTATTATATATACTCGCCAAACCATTCCCGCCACCAAGCGCTGGAGACGCTCTCTGCAAGCCCTCTTCACCGTACCGCCTGCGTTAAAGTCACCAGCGAGAGAAGGCGCGTAGTCATTTGTATCCCATTTCTAGAAATTTTCACTCGTTAGTGTTTGTACACACAACAAATGCTGGTTGTTAGGGAAGAAAATGCTCAAATGTTTCATCAAAAACGAAAATTGATCATCGGTTGCGTCAGCTTTCTTCGGCGTCAGCGCCAACCTGAATGGTACAAAAATCATCACAACACCACTGCACACTATAACATCAGCATGATGTCATTTAGTGCCAGATTTGGGGACGTAAATTTGGGTCTCACTTTTACATCACCTAACATCGCATGGAAGTCAATTCATGCAATTGTTGTTGTTTTAAAGGTGAGCCGATCACGGGGCAGATATCTTCCGATGCCCAAAAATCGTGCAAAAACACGTTAGGTGCTCAAAGGTCTTGAATTAGCCATAGGCACAGTACCAATAAAATGCAACCGTTGTACAGTTGAAGTTACCGAAAGCATAAAAGCAGCTGCCAAAAGCAACCTGCTATTGTTACGCTCACTGCAAAAAACTAGAATGATTATTTTTTGTTACACTATACAATGCGTAACAAATAAAAGCTAAGTGATAAAATCTTCTTTACAGAGACGTGTGAAGGCATGCGGGTAGTAAAATATGCACTTGTTGAACTATAGAGAAGGAGTTCTCTCGCAAGATGGTCGCAGGAAAGCCTGCTAAGTTGGAATTAAGGCCCGTTCCCGCTTGGCCTCTAAGGTAGTCAAAGCATCAAAACTAACCAGAAAAAAATCTCTTCAACACCTAATCATTCGACAGAGACCAAATTTTTACCTCGCGAAAGCTAATTGATTTCCCGCTTTATGGCTTTGGCTGCACTAGCTGAAACAACGTGATTTGAATAGCCGGCCGCAGATTCAAAATGGGGCCAAAGGCGTCGGTAGTGGCTTGCATTGGCTCGAATTGCAAGCTACTGGTGCAGCACGATTAAGCTTCATGGCCTCAACAGGGACGCGTGTATGGAGAGCATGGCTGGATTACGATCACCGAAAACACTGGAAGTAGGCGATTGTGAACGTGGTCTAAGTATGACGTAAATTTCGCATTCACCGCACCTGCCTGCAAGCTTATTTCATGAGGTATCTGCCACATTGAGTTTCAGTAAATTAGAAAGCGAAACCATGCATAAAAATAAAGTAGACACGCAATTGAGCTAACTTTCCTCGCAGAAACAAATGGATGGTGATTGACTCAGTCATGGTGAGGGCCAGCCGCATTGCCAGTTCCTGGTTCCAGCTGATTGCCGTGCTTATTTTTCAGATACGCTAGAGACGACAATATCTGCTTACGAACTTATGTTGTCGCAAATGTCTTTAAAATGTCCACTGCCTTATCTTCGGTGCATATCTGGCACAGGAAAAGCGCAGACATCGAACTCTTCAGGCCTTCAACATTCTAGAGCAATCTGAATCGCCCGGCTCTTTTTTGTAGTTTGGCTAGCTACAATCTGCTTACAAGATTCGTTGTGGTGCTCGCAGGCATAGAGTTTCCCAATATGCACTAGAGGGAACGCTGGCGCTAGTGTCTATGGGAGCTGCGACACACGGCGCTTCAGTGAGCATGGCAATGATGGGTACACACATTTGTTTATTTTCGTACTTCTGGCCTGCTTCTGGCTCCGTGTGTGTCCGTGTGGCGTGAAGCTGTTTTTTCATGAAAACAATAATTAGCAAATGTTCACCGTTTGCGCTTCACAACCTTATTTTTTTAGGCTTACCATTTCGAATCAAGTCACTAAGTTGAAAAGGGTTAGTTTTTTCTTTCAAAACAAAACTCAAACAGCAAGAAACAAAGCCGCAAGTACGATTCGCCGCTCACCAGTACAAAGACTAGGCAAATGTGTGTACTACCCATCATTCCCATGGTCGCTGAACGGTCGCAGCACCTGAGTGACCTTAAGTAATTTTGGGAAACTCTATGCTCGCACGTTTCTGTTAACCACTGAGATGTACTTATTGCCCCCGCGACGTGAGCATTCGATCGATCGCAACGTAGGTTCAACATCTAAGTGGTTATCAGTGGGTCGTGGAAACCTGAAAGGGAAACTGTTGATAAATCATGCCCTAGGTGATATAAATCTAATGAGCTATCGTTGTGTACGCCTCACTTTTACACATACTTTTGGTCGTGCATCTTTGGTGAAAAAGCAAAATTATTTAGAAAACTCGTCACACTTAAGTATGAGTTCCATCTTACTGTTGGCATTGCTTTCGTTGATGAATAACGCTCACTATATTGCTATAAATATCAACATTGTAGACCTTGGGGCATCATCGGGGGTTCACCTAATTGTGTTTTGGTGTCGACGACCTATCTTTGCACCTCGGAGGGTGATAAACAGCTTTCACAATTGTATACTAGGACATTTATTTTCTGAACTCCAAGTTGAAAGCGTTCTTGTTGCCCTGAAACGACGTAAATATCGTAGGGTGTTTAATGATGACACACTGAAACTCACACGAAAAAGAACGGGGAGCGCGTCACGAGTAAAAATTATGTCAATTGTGCCTATTCTCAACGTTGACCGTGTAGCACACCCTGTTCGATAAGCTTTGCACTGGTTAGTCATGCAAACCAATTTTAGGACCCCTTAAAGTTTGAGACATGTGATTGTGAAATGCAAATACCACACACACGAAAGAACGATCAGAGTGGTATCACTTACATGTACACCTTGCGAGAATTCACTTTTTCATATGTACTTCCACATTTGCATTTGTTTCCTGCTATATGTACTTTCTCCGGCAATACCAGGAAAACCACAAAAGGTGCGTGATTGGTCAGCAAGCTACAGAGAGTATCGTCAATGGTACAAATTTGTTTTCGCAGTGACGACCTTGTTATGTTTACAATATGAAGATTTCGCGCTTCACGGCTTTGTTTAGGTGCACTCTCTGTGTCATTTGCCAAGAAGTCTAGTATGTGGCGAAGATTTTTCGCGCTTTAGTGGGGAGAACAAAATGCTAGTTTCGTACGTGAATACGTAAAGCCAGATACGCTGAATAGCTCGGTCATAGATTGCTTGGATAAGCCACATAGACTTGACGGACACAGTGCAGAATGCTGAAGCATTTGTGGCTGATGAGAGCGTATATATAGACGCGATTTCCGTTGTATCTTAGGTCGTGTCCTGTCACTAGGATTGCTGTGTCGAAAGACAATGCCATTGCGAAATACCATGTGCAACTTCATACTTTGAGAATATTTCTTAATTCAAAGCATCAAAACTAATGGGGCCAAATATCCTTAAAAACGGTGGCATCAATGTCACTTAGAAAAACAACAATATACGTGTCTTGTACAAAAAACGGCGTCATTTGAAAATTTATTCGTATTTTCAAATTACTTTCCTAATGTATAGCTTTTAGGAAGTGTCAGTCATGAAAGCGCATTTTTCTCTTGCAATAATTTAGGTAGCTTTCTAAAAAACTCATTTCATAGGTAGTAGTCATTGAATACTAGTAAAACATGCGGAGGGCAAAAGAACTTCTGCAGAAGTTCTGGCTGTCACGTGCATGAAGGGGCGTTTTGAGATGCATAATTCTTCACGCGCATTCTGTATCATATACGACACATGCGTAACACGTGACATTACGAGAACATTAAACTGGCTTTAGAGAGGCGGAAACACAAGAAGACAGAGAGGTCTGCTTCAGCGAAATCAATAATATGCCCTATACATATCATGATCTGTCCAGGAGACGGCTGAAGTATGGAATATGTATACTCTCCACAGTGGTCACGCTTCTTTCCGTTCATTTTCCAGCTCCAGTAGCTTGAAATAGACATGCCGCTGAAATAGCTACACCAACGTGCGGCACGAGACCTTGAGCTGTCGTGAACTATTAGAAAGACACGTGGCAACGGTGGATGTAAACAAGGTTACCCAGCGAGCATTATCATGCACTTCCTTAAATAGCAGCCTTTCCCAGCTTTCTTACAAGCTAGCTCCATGATGACCATCATACGTGGTCACAGAGTGAAAATAAAGATTTCGAGTGCAGAGATGTGCACCAAGATGCGGTGGGCCTTTCTAGCCGGTTTTGTGAGGCATTTCCTCCCCGCCTATATGTTGTGCACGGCAAGTATATTCAAAGAAAGTGAAAGCTTGGTGGATGTCGTTGTATATCAACAGCGGGATTTCAAAGGTCGTGCTATTTTTCTAAGCAACTTTCCCGAGGAAGTTTTACGGTTGGTGAAGCCCGACAATAAATGGTAAGCTTCTACAAAATTCCGTGTCATTTGAAACAATAACTGGTAACTATAATAATAAAATTTCATTTATCGGTCTCGGCATTGCGGATACTGGAATGCTTGTCAAGGGAAATGGATGTGTACGTCAGCTAAGCTACGAGGTGATAGGCAGGATTCTGCGTACTACAATGCATTTCAGACTCCTGGTATAAACTTAGCATGACATTTCAGACATCTAAAATATCATTGCTGTAAAACACGGCCTGCGGACAGACGTGTTGGCCAAGGTTGACGCAGAGTTTGATATTTGTTGTCTCTAGTTTTTTTTATAAATGACATGGTGCACACAATTTTTGACGTCTCGATTGTCATCTGGCATAATATATGCAAAATTTTTTCGCAAAAAATGATTGTAAACGAGACTAACATGACTAATATCTCCGCCAATTCATACAAGGAATAGGCCAGTTTTTTTTTCTTGACTGACTCCACACGAGGACACTAGTTTCTCACCAGTGCATCTGCGAGTTTTACCTAATGGCCTTGGGTAAAGTCTAGTGCGTCGTTGAACAAATATATCCACTGGTGCAATATAGCTAATTGAAAAATACATGCGTGAAATTCATATGTCATCCTTTTATGCAAACTCAATACTAGGAGCGGCGATTTTTGATAGTGAATTTACAAAACTCAAAGACATAGCAGTGCTCTTTGTGAATTGGATCAATTCAAGACCACCTGTAAGATTGAATCATTTTTCTCCAACTGACACAACTGCAGGCAACAATGGCTTCGTCAACAGTTGTCCGTTATGGGATTGTGGTGGCTGCTTTAGTCGTTGTAGCATGCAATGCAGAAGAGCAGATAGTTGTGCCTGGTGGTTGGCAGAAGCACAACGTGGCAGACGATGCCATCTACGATGAGCTGGCACACTTTGCCGTCTCCAAGCAGGTGGCACACCGGGAGTTCTTCGACACCGTGCTCGAGATTGTCGATGTAGAGAGCCAAGTACGTATTCCTCTTCACAATACGCAGATGCTACATATTATCAAACATCCTAAAAGTTTCTATTCCAAAAGAAACAGCGTTTCTAATCTGGTGTTCTCTTAATTTTACCGCCTCCAAATAATTGCCAAACATACTGCCAAAAAACATCATCAATCTATTTACCTCATCAAATAGTTGAAAGCGACCACAAGAACTGCTAAATAAAAAAAAGACCTCTTATTGCAGATATCATGCGCATACCATCATAACATTTTCTGCAAGCGGCCGTGGACAAGGGCAAAATAAAATAGGTTGGATTCGACGTTCAGGCTTCAATTACTTTAAATATTTCGCTCATCATGAGCACGTTCATCACAAATAGTACCCTTATTCAAAAGTTCTATTTTGCAAAGCAGCAGGTACATGTTGAGCGATTTGCTCACTTTTTGCACCAGCATTCATTTCCACTGTTACTTGTTGCTCAGATATTAGTATTATGTATACTCGTACAAAACAAACCTGTCTAAAGTTAAAAACATGCAATAACACAACATTCGCAGAGAACTATAATTAATTATGTTTTCGTATTTAGTCCAAACATCAACACTTGAATTAAAAAAAAAACAAGCAGCGTTTGAAGGATGAAGTGTTTCAAAGAAAAGAAAAGAAATGTTGCTAGAGAACTTTTATTTCAAATTATCCAACTCTTCTATCGGTCATGCAGTTTTGTGCAGAGGGCGTTTGTAATTAAAAAGTGGACTCTGAGGTTCAATGCGCTTCAATAAATCATTCCGAATTCTCCCTACCAGCACTTTATTAAAAGTTGTTTACTTATTTGTCTTGTTATCAAAATATTTCTAAATTGTGTTAAGTTAGGAAGGCGTCTTGGTTTTTGCATCAATTTCTCGGAATCGTGAATTGATGGAGCTTAGTAACAAATGTACGTACCTTTTATTACCAGAAGTATATTCGTTCCTTACATACAAAACTTCTACTCATCACTGATTTTTTCGCTGCAGTAACGACTCAGTATTTTGTCTAAAACCTTTTAAAATCACACAAACATTCGTTTTATTTAAATGCGAAGCATTTCTTAGCGAACTTCGACAAGTTTGACCATCTCTATCTATCTATCTATCTATCTATCTATCTATCTATCTATCTATCTATCTATCTATCTATCTATCTATCTATCTATCTATCTATCTATCTATCTAGCTATCTATCTATCTATCTAGCTATCTATCTATCTATCTATCTATCTACCGCCTACGACTTTTAGCTCTCCTGGTAGTTTGGAGAATCGAATCTATTCCAAATTCGGTATTCCATAAGATGGCTGCATGGCAAGCATAACTGGCTAGCCATAACAGGAAAATTGTGGCGTGTGTGTCATGAATGTCATGATTTACACATCATGTTCCTGCTGCTCCTGCGGTTGTTTTGTTCACATGACATATCGCGAAACTGGTATGACATGATATGACTGCAAGCGGAACATTAGAAACCGGCTCTCACATGAAAATTATGACATGCGTGTCATGTAAGAACACGGCTACATTCTACACTAACGATGCGCTCGCGGTTGTTTCGCTAGTTTTATATACAGCAAATTTGTAATTACGTGACGTGGATGAATGATGAGGGTATATGACTGGTGCAAACATAATAATCATGACATGCGTGTAATGGAAGAACATGAGTACATCCCACGCTGATGATGCACTTGCGGTCGTTCCACTAGCTTCGCATATACGATATTTGGTAGTACGTAGCGCGAATGGGCGACAAAGGTAAAGCGACGTCCAAACATGATAACCATGTTATGCATGACATGTAAAACATGACTACATGCTACGCTCATAGCCCGCTCCCAGGCTTTTCGCCAGCTTAACATATACCAAACTTCGTATTACGTGACATGAATGGAAGAAGAACAAAAATGCTAGGCGCAAACATGATAATCATGGCATGAAAGTCTGTACGGAATAGTTTGCGTCCACCTCGTAACGTTGTGCTGATATAAAGTGACATATCAACCTTCCTCATTCGTGCTTCGCATATGATTGATTGTCACTGTACGTGGGATCTGCAATTTATTTCTCAGCTCTGTCGTAAAATATCACTTATCACCACAAGCACTGAGTTTTGAGCTGGCTTGTGCAATTCATGAAGATTATGTGCAGGGCTGCCAGTCTTTTAAGAGTTGAATCATACCAGGTACTTTCGTTCATTTCTCTTGTTAGTGCATACACCTTGACCATGGTGTTATTTTTTTGTTTTTAAGCTATTATCGCATGAGGTGTTTCTTCTGAATAAGGAGATTAGCACTGTTGTATTCGTGTAAATAAGGAAGAAGTATTTCATCTCAGAATCACGTGAAATATGCCCTAATTACGGCATTTTCACTTGCCTTGCTGATCTTGATCTTACAGACTGTAGCTGGCACAAATTACAGAATAAAGTTCAAGACTACAGAATCAACTTGCCCCATTACGGGTGCTTACGACAAGGCTACATGTCTGCCGAAGTCTCCACAGGTAAGCGCTTTGTAGGCGATGATTTGCAGCGATGAAAGGAACTGGGAGCGCATTCACTTTAATAATAAAACGTGTCTGAAGCCTACACCAAGTATTTCCAGCAGCCAACGAAGATGCTTCCAAGAGAGGGAGCATATTCACGTTGACACCGAGATCGCAAAGTTGTCATGCAGATTGCTCTTAGAAAGAAGCTGCTGTCTTCTTTTATTTTTGAATCTTTAGAACTATGGTCTCATTCCTTTTGCATTTATACACCTCACAAAGAGAAAATCACTTAACGCACCACAAATAGATATAATTACAACTATCAAAAGCACTTAACTGCCGTCACCTCTTTTGCGAGAGACACTATGAGACAACTTCTCTTGACTTTGTAGCGAACGCTATGGAGGCGAAGCTTCCGCACAATCGTGTTGTCCCGCAAGTAGTACGGCAGCCGGCGGCTGGTTTTGGTCTAGCCAGCTCGCATTGTTATCGCGTTGAGAATCTGACTTACACAAACACGAGAATGGAAAATTTAGCTCGACGGTTCAGTGTTCGTTCTAGTATCATATTACGAGTATAATATTCTTATAGAATTAAAGATAACCCTGCGGCCGCACACTGCCCTACTACAACATGTGCGCCATGTTTACATTGAAAAATGTGCGTGGCGAGAAATTTGGGTTGTCCACAAAAATGAAAAGAAAAGGAAGGCAGTCTTGTGAGCTTAACAATAACCATATTCTACCTACAACTTCCCGCAACGCTTTCGAGTCTATATAAATAAAGCAGGATGAATTTCAGCAAAGAAGACTGAGAATTTTGTTAGTAAAACTATGTACCCTCTCTTAGCGTCGTAATAGCACACATGCTATTAGGTTCCATAGCTTCCGTTTTGATGTCATGAAAAGTGGACGCTGAGTATCATAAAGGTGATAATTTTTTTTGTTATCTAGAAGTGTTTTCCCACTGTTTGAACTGCCACGCGCATACGCACAGCATGAAATTGTACCTGCATGCGTCAGAAAAGCATTAATTAACGGGTATATGCGAAACATTCGGGCGAATCTTCAGACTGCAAAGGTTGGGAGAATAACATACATATTGCATGCTTTGCCAAACACATATTTGTAGAGGAATTTTAAGCCACTATTTTTTTAAATGACAATGGCTGTCTGAATGTTTTAATAGTTTTACTAACTGGAGTAATTTCCAAAAAACCACATTTACAAATGTATCAGATCTCACAGCTTCACAAAACAAGTGGCAGTACAAATAAATATTGTATTTCGAAGACTTTTCAGATCATTCGAAAAATGACGACGATATGTAGACAGGTACATATAGGACGCACATAAGAAATCAGGATTCACGAACACTCCCCATGAACCGCTTCGACATACCATTAGTTTCGTTTGAAAAAGTAAGAATATAGATAGGAAGGGATTTTGTTCTCCCTGAGAAGTACGGCACGCTGTTGATATTGCACGGTTGCTCATAGCTTCTGCAGAAGCACAACAAGGCTGAGCTGGTCCCACATTAGCTAGGCAAACACAGCGCTGGCGCACTGGGAGTTATATAAAATAATCGGTGTTAAGTTGCCAGTGAGATATCTTGTTTAAGTATCACCATCATAGCATATAAAAGAGTAGCAGAACTTCAAACTGTCCATTTAAATAACTTTGCGTTCAATGAGAGTTGTGACTAGCTCTACACTGTAAAATACATTGACAATTTATTTTAATGGGAAGCTGGAGAAAAAAAGCACATATCATCACTAAGAAAAAAAAAACTAGATAGCTCTGTCCAAGTCATTTGTCATATGTCTTGAAAATTATGGGAACCTTCGAAATCATCTCTTCTGCAGCTATAATAAGCACTTCTTATTGAATACTGCCGCTACAGTGCTGCTGTTCTCGATTACGATCGTTATCAACGGATTTGTTTTTCTTTGTTTATTCTCTATGCTGTTGTTATTCAGCTCCATAAATATGCCAACAAGCGCAAGTGACATGATATAATGTGACTGCTCCTTACTAATTTTTAATGTACTTTTACAGTACGAAGGTCATAAACTCTTAATGAAATGGTCATATATTCAATGAAAAATTACTACCTTTACTGGTTGCTGTTTCTTAAGCTCTAATTGTGACAGGCCTATGAAAAGTCTGGACTAAATGCAATTTTCGTCATTATGTTAAGAAAAGAGATTGCGCTATGTAAAGCATATCGAACAGCGAACTGGTTAATTTTACCATATGAACGTGAACTTCAAGACTTTTCTCTGGCGTGGAAAAGTATAGAGAGGTACTACAGCCGCTAAACGCGAAGCAAAAATGTACTACCTTCAGCACTAAAGAAAACAAAAAAACGCGCGTACATGGCGTGGGACACTCTTTGGTAGAATTGCGGATCTTTCGTCATTCGTAGTCCGCTCACGCTACACCGGTCCTACGGCGTGGCGGCTGCGCAGTCTATCTCTGTCTGTGTGGCTCTGCGGCGGCTACTTCTATTTGTGCATGCGCCGCTAGGCTAGGTGAAAATAAACCTACGTGGTGCAGAGCTCGTTGTGTCGGGGTTGGATAGCCGCGATGCCGACGAAAGCGAAGAACGAAGGGTCGCACACGCTGATGGCGGCAGCCACGCGTGACTTGGGCTTGGAGCACCGAAAGAAAAATGCACGTCCGTCTCGCACAACAGCACGTCACCAACTCGTTTATTTACACATGTGTACATATAATAGAGAACACTGCTGCGCGAGGCGCCACATGATGTTGAAAGAGAAACTGAAACTGAAAACAAAACTAAATGAAACAGCGCGATACATCATCATCCCCCTTAAAAAAACCACATAAAAATACAAACGGACAGCATACTTAGCCCTGGAGTGAGAAGGATGCAAAGCACATAGAAGAACAAGCACTTGGTAAAAGAACACTTAGCACACTTTATAGAAGAACAAAAGAAAAATAATCTCCACATCGGTCTATCACATAGTCTGCGAAGCGAGGAAGTCTACTCCGCTCCCTACGAGCGTGGTGCTTTTGCGACCGGCTTGGCGATTCTACTGGACGGACAAGAGGCAGAGAAGGCGTTGGACGGGACTGTGCACTTGCTGCCACGGCCTCATTACGTGATGTAGCAGCTTTTGCAAGGATTTCCGAAGCAATTTCCGGTTCGTCCAATGATGACAGTTAGGATTCAATGTGAGCTCTTTTACCTAAAACTACCCTTGGAATGTCCTCCCCCTCTTGAGAACGGAATGTCTGAACATGAAGGTGCATGCACTATTCTAACGAATACTGTGAAAGGGTTGAAGGGCAATGAGCGGATGTTTGGAGAGTTGAAGCCGCATCTGTATGAGAAATCAATTTGCGAGAGTAGTTCTTTATGCTGCCATCACTCAACCGAAAGTAATTGGGCAACCTGTTCCAAGACTTGGTACCTGCCACAATACTTGGGACGTTTTTTTTGGGCACATACGTTCAGTCTGTCGCCTATCTGAACTTCCGGGGGCTTAGCACCGCGACAATTTTCCGCATACTGGAATATTGCTTGTTGACAAGAACAGACTCATGTGCGAAACTACAGACTTGGGGGAACTGGAGGGTGGCGATCAGTGAAAAGTATGTCCAGAGCAACTCCAGGTTGCCTACTATGAAGAATTTGGGCAGAAGACATTCCTGTGGTGTCCTGCGGGCAAAAACTGTACGAAGCTCAGCATTCAACCAGCACACTTGAGGAGACGGTGTACCAATTTTGCAATGCGCTTGTGTTCCATCAGAACACAATTGCATAGCTCTATTGGTCCATTCTAATTTGAGTACAAAGCAGGTGAAACCAACTGCTGAATGCGACGTTGCGAAAGACAAGTCCCGAACTGAAGAGACGGAAGCTGAGGATTATTTACCGCAACTATTGGATCAGGGAAGCCTTCTCTGGTGAAAATAGAAGACAGAAACTCAATATAACCTTCAGAAGCTACATAATGCGTGCGACAGATTTCAGACCACTTGGAGTGATATTCAATTAGAGAAATGACAACGCGCGATTTTGCGAAACTTTGAGCAAACGAGCAA
The DNA here is from genome assembly GCA_013436015.1 of Rhipicephalus annulatus. NCBI lineage: Eukaryota > Metazoa > Arthropoda > Arachnida > Ixodida > Ixodidae > Rhipicephalus > Rhipicephalus annulatus. Next base: position 211,239 of record WOVY01010363.1, on the reverse strand, counting down.
TTCTGTTCATACCAAGCTTTTTCCAAGCCTGATCAGGCCACAAAACAGGTTGCAAGAGAGAAAATCAAGGTTCGGCCGACTTGTCAGCCCCCTGACAACTGTGGCAGTTGTAGAATGCCTGTTTAACGTGCTTGTCTAAGGCGGGCCACCAGTACCTCTTACGAAGGTTCTGTTTAGTGCGAACAATGCGTGGCCGCGATTTGTGGTCGAGCTGATTCAGCTTTTGCTGAACATAAGCCGTGGGAATCACCCACTTATCACGTAAAAGAGTGTGCTCGACACAAGACAGGTTCTGTCTGACACTGAAACAAGGCAAAAACTCAGCTACAAGTGCACTTTGGGAAGGGCATCATTTATGTATATATGTAAAAACTTCAGGCAATGTCGAATCAGTAGCAGTGGTAGCCTGAAGTTCAGCATTCTTAATGCAAGAAGTAAGCAAGGAAACGGTTTCTTCCTAATACCGTTCTGTAACTGGTAGGTGGAAAGGGAGATGCGATATAGCATCAAGAATTAGATTAATGGCACAGCTACAATACCGCACACTGAAGTTGTAGTACATGAGTTTAAAACCCCACCTTGAAATGCGAAGGGGACAGCGGCTTTCGGTGCCTGAAGAAAGAAGTGCGACAAGAGCTTGATGATGTGTGCGCATGGTGAAATCGCGACCCTACAAATAAACATGCCATTTGTCACAAGCAAAAAGACATGCGAGAGCTTCACACTCTCCCGTGGAATACCTGTGCTCGGCAGGGGACTATGTGCGAAAAGAATGTAATAGTGATCAGCACATCACCTGACTGTTGTTGAAACACTGCGCCTAGTTCAACGCCGGACGCATTCATTGTGATAACAATATGCAGCTTCTCATTGAAGAGACTGACAACTGGCTTCAAAGCTACTATTGGCTTGATGGTAATAAAGTTCAGTTCAGCTTCCGCTGACCAGGTAAAAAGCTGTCTCTGTTGAAGTAGTATGCGCAGTGGTTCAACCACATCTGCGTAATGAGACACAAACTGCATAGTAACCAACATGAGCAAGAGATGACTGCAACGATTTGCACTAGTAGGACGTGGTGCATTCACAATGGCCTGAGTTTTTGACTCAACAGTAGTTAAGCCGCGGGAACTGATCTGGTTATTCTAAAATCGCGAATCACTCAAAGCAAGAATTCACTTGTAATACATTTGCTGATGCGGGAAAGAACTGCACGGACATTTGCATCGTCTTCTTCGTTATTTCGACCCCACACAAATATGTCTTCCAAGTAGATCAAAGCACCTTTACAATCAATACATATTACAGACATCATTTTTCTAAACACAGCAGAGGCAGAAGTGAGCCGAAAGCACGGGCGGCGAAATCGAAGCAGCCCATTGCGCAGAAGAAATGTCGTGAAGTAAGTACTGCACTCACCAAGTTTCATTCGATGATAAGCGGACGCAAGTTTCAACTTGGAAAAGCATACCACCCCGGACAGCTGTTGCAGCAGCTCATCGATGTGTGGCAGCGGGAACCAGTCGATGACGATTGCCTTGTTTGTTTCACGTAAGTCGACGCGCAGACGCCGTGAACCATCCTTTTTTCTCTACAATGACGAGTGGAGACACCCCAGTCGGAAACGGAGACAGGCACACTGATTCCACCGGCTTGAAGACGAGACTGTTCTGCGGAAACTTGCTCAGGGAGCAGAAGAGGAAGGATCGAAGCTTGGCACGAACCAAACACATATCATGTCGACGCTCTACTTTATGCAAGAATCAACGCACACAACCCAGCTCACTGTTAAACAGTTGCTGTAACTCACTGGGCGCGTTGTCCGAAAGATGAGCTTGCACGTCGATTTAAGTACAAGTGACAGAAGCACCAGGAGTAGTTATAGCCAATGCATTTTTAGCATCACGACCAAAAAAGGAGCTGCCATTTGCAGTGACGTCAAAAGTGGCAAATGCAGTATGACCTTAATACCTGACTTGCGCTGTGAAAGATACCCAAATATCCATTGCTCCTTAGGAGTACGTCTGCAAAACAGTGTGTGAAGGCGAAAGCTTAACACTTAGAAAATGTCCATAAATGTCTACAAAAGATGCATACCAAGTGAAAAAAATTGATTATTTCCCCAAGTTCAACAACTGCTAACCGGTACAATGTGTGTTACCCAAGATTAGGCTTTTAATTAGCCTTCGAGGTGATTTCCTTTAGTGAACGTGCGTTATGTACAGCAGTGAGTGTGCAGGTTCTCGTAAATATATAGGTCAATCTTCTTGCACAAATTGTTGTTATCGGTGCTTACAACGGTGGTTGTTAAAGTAATCGATGAATAATAATATTATTTCAACCAGAATATCCTGTCGCGTTTATTGTTTTTATTTCTTTGTTTTATAGACTGGAATAAGTGTCGTACTATATACTTTTTTTAACGTGGGTGCCGCCAAATTGCCTAGTGGGCAGTGCCGTCCCTGATCTGGAAACACAGTGGAGCCTGCGAAGCTCCACGTTTCTGTGCAAAGTATTTGTATGGTCACAGTTGCTGTCGGTCTTGCTTTCGTTCTGGCGAAGTGAATCTCTTCTCAAATGGAGAGGTATAAAAAGGAAATGAGCATGTGAGGCGTGTTTAAAGGTGTTGATATGTTCGGGGTCAAATAGGATATTATGCGACGGCGCAAACATGTTGAGAATGGTAGGTGTCGTAACTTCCCGGTATTCTTTCTCTGTGAAAAACGTAAGGATATTTTGAACCTTTCAAGCAGGGCAAAAAGTTTTTTTCTGGACTATATTAGTCAAGTCTATTTTTTTTCACTCACGGTTTGTTTGTCTTGTAGCAGCAACCGCACTCGCGTACATGCAATCGTGCGTGAGCGCGCAGTTGCAGTTTCTTGGCGATGAGGGCATTTGTTTGCCGCACAAGCTGTTGCCTATCTTTCGCTCGACCTTTAAAGAACCCTTATTACTTAGTCGTTTATTGCTCACCAGTGTGGACTAAATTAGAACTGGTGGTCTAGCACACCATCAGCAAAAGCGTAGTTTAGATGCCAGGAACTTTCTTTTTTTCCCTTTTTTTAGATTTGGGGCCTAAGTGGGTTGAGGCACAGGTATATCGAAGATAGTTAACGTTTCTTTTTTTTTTGCTGATGAGGCAACAATCACACCCGGCGGGCTCGGGTTAGGCCCTCTACAGTCGGCTAGCCAGTCTGAGGTGCTTCAACTGTTAACCCAGTAAATGTTCTAGTTACACTAGGCTGGTGAGCAGTACACATTTAATCACTCAAGGCGGTTACCCCTCTGTGTAGTGAGTGGTTTCTACGTTCGTGTTATTACAGCCACATCAACTACATTGATCACCAAGTTTGGCAGTAGTTACGAGGCTAATTGTTTTGGCCAAACCCTTCTTGATCAACTGCAGCAGACAAGGATACACGAGATGTGCTTATATGTTTTGTAAAGAACAGGACTGTAGTTGCCCGCTTATGTTCGGTTGTCAATCTAACCTTGTCAGATTACAAATTGGCCAACTGTAACACTGGGCATCCTTGGTATATCGTGCCACTTTATGATGTAAAACTTGTCACGTAGCACAAACGAAGTGTACCATGAATAGCTACATGGTGCTTAGAATGGCAGGCGAACCTTAACCTAGCGTCTCTCATAATCATAGAGTGGTTTTGGGACGTTAAACCCCACATATCAATCAACCTTAACCTAAAAGAAGAGTTTCAACGATGACAGCACGCATTAAGAATTTATCACCATTTGTATACAGCATCAGCTGTCATGACTTATCGTTTGTTACTGAATACAAGTACCAAGTAAATGTTTTCTGCACAGTCATTGAACACACAGACGTTTTCCAAAGTGCACATCATTAGCATTGTAACAAGCATATTGAGAAGAAAAAAAATAAGGTTGAAACACTTCTTTACTGAATTTTAGGCTGCGATGCTGTCAGTAGTCTGCATTCAACCCATGCGTTTCAACACAAAGTCAATCAAACTATTCAGGGCTCAGAAATACTATTCATTCAAACATTAATAACATCACCCCAATTTCACATACAAAATACTATGATATATACCGAGTATAGACAAGATTAACTATTTATTTGGGTCAGCAGACCATCACTTTCCTCTATCGCACATGGATAGACGTGTTTGAGCTGTGTATACGACAAAAATATGCCTAGATAGGCTGTATATTGTGCAAAAATTTGTCTTCATCCTAGTTTTAAGACTCTTCGTGTTTCTCAATGCCTCGGTCTGAAAGAAAAAATTTTCTGACAAACATACAAGTTATAGGTGCCTGAGATAAGGAGCAGTCAACGAGATTCCGAACATGAAGAAAAGGTTTCTTCATTTTATTTTTCGTTTGACACTCTACTTCTTGGTAAATTATCTGAACCACATTAAAAGTTTGTCACTGCGCTCAAATAATAAATTCAATTCACTGTTATTACGATTGCTTGCTCGAATCACACGTGACTTACAATCGGGCAGTTTTTTTCAGGGCCTCCGTATCTCCATTTTTGCGTCTGTTTCTCTAACATTCGTATATAATACAGTCTAACACGCTCTAATGCCTATAGGGTAAATTGGCTCACCGAAGCAACGTGATTGCATCAGTACTTAACCAGCAACTTTATGCAAGAGAATCACTACAGCAAAGAGCAGATTAGTTTTTTCAAGTGCTACGTAAGCATACGTTGCGCCGTAGCTTGGCTACTGACTGTCATACAAGCGTGCTCAAAAATGACAGCAGCACAGTGTTCGGAGGCTCCCTTAACTGATGTCAACCATCGTGTGCGCTGACAATTACCAATAATTACTATAAATCTCTTTCCTCGCCCTGACAAAAGAAAACTTCCAGTCATATTCAGCAAGATGATGGTCGCTCATTTCACAGCGGTCTGTTTGCAATGCAACTGACATCCCCACCGTTTTTTTTTCTGCGTTGAAGAAGCTCCTTACGTCATCCTACTCATTTTCAGATAATCAAGGACGTCTGCACTGCCGCGATCACTGATGTTCCCTGGACGAAGGTGCGCGAACTCACCTCATTCACCTGCGACGGATCAACTGGCTCCCACAAAGCGTAAATAGTCTTTCGGATTGCTGTCACTGTGGTGAATAACATAACAATTTGCACAGCCATTGTTGACAGAAACTGAATAAAGAGGTATTAGTAACTCTCACCACCCAGACAGTTGTCGTCTCGGTTTTATATTCAACATTCATCATTGACATTCCTAACACAATTCCGTGTTATGGCGCATAAGCGACATTTTCTGGACGGTTTTCTTCTGTTCTGTTCCAACTATTTGGCCTTGTAAAGGTTGAGGTCCGTATTGCTTCAGCTAGTCCATATCAATGAGTTCAGCAGCGAAAAAAAAAGAATAAAGCCAAACGGTCCCCAAAAAAGAAAAAAAAGAACATAGTAGCACACTGAAACCTGTTGAAATATCATGCAAATGTACAGTTTGCTGGCACCAGTTGTTACAATAAATGAAATGACATATTCTTTAGTAAGCTCACCGTGATTTTTTGTTGACCCAGCCACGGAAGCAAATATAAAATAACTATTGTGGGCATGTCCTGGCCTTCACCAGGCTCGTAATCGCCCCCTACGAGTCCTTCACTGCCATGCCGGCTGACCACCTGCTTTAACGCGTTAGACGCACGGTACTTCACATCAGCCACTCCTGGCCTTCATACAGAAAACGCAGAATTTTATTTTTATTTAACTTATGCCATAGGACATACTGGCACCAATAAAAAAGCGCTTTGCCAAATACAACACCACAAAGCAAATATATCTAATATCGTGTACTATTCGCGACAACGTTTGAAGAGGGTACAGGCAAAGCAACGTGGGCAGAGTTTCTGCACATTAATTGATTGATATAGGGAGTTTAACGTCCCAAAACCAACATAAGAATATGAGAGACGCCTTAGTGAAGGGCTCCGGGAATTTCGACCACCTGAAGTTTCTGCACATGTGTTACTACGCCGAGTATTCTTTCTGCGTTCAATTTTAGTTTCAATGCCACATCTACATCCTACATGCACGTTTTCGCACAAACATCCAAGGGCTGTGAAGAAATTTTTGAAATAGTGCTTCAGAAACAGGTTATGTATAGCTAGATACAAAAATGGTCAAGTCTTGATGTTCCTATAAATGCAACAGCAGATGAAACAATACGCGAAATGATAGTTTTGTTGTAGTACAAATACAATTATATTGCTTACCTGCCAGTAGTTGAAGACCACCTGCAGAAGTGAGTATTATGTGATAATGATTGAATTTTTAATGTATATGTTGGCATACTTGCAAGCAGATGTTTTGATCTGTCTGTTTTTCTGTTGGTGTGTGTGTCACACGATTCAGCGACCCGGTGAAAGTTTAAGCGCATTCTCAATGCCCAGCCATCTTGATTTGTTTGCTGCGTTCATAATTTTGAACATTGTCAATCAAAAAGCAAGTATCATCAGTAAGCAAGTAAACATCAGTAAACATCAGTAAAAAAAAGCAAACATCAGTAAGCAAGTAATAAACAATCTTTTTCTTGATTTCTGAAATGCATTGATACGTAGTTCTAAACGCCGCAGTGCTTAATACGCTGCGCTAACAACACCACGCTACGAACGATAAGCGGGTGTTTAGTGCACAACACTAAAGTTACACAGAGATACCACCTACCAGTGGCTGAGAATTGCAGAAATCAAGTTTAGTTTCATCGAATTACCGCCAGATGGCATCGATGTCTCACGTAGCATAATGTTTTTGTACCTTCGGAAAAGTACTGCGTTCTTTTTATCTGCGCCGCTTTCTTCTCTTTCCGCTGGAGCAAGCTCGTGGCGCGTAACAGGGGGCAACACTCTCGCAAGCGAAAGAAAAAAAGCAACGCACCGTGAAGGAGGCGGCGAGCGGGAGAGCAGATCGCGGTATTTTTTCAAAGGATAAGTACAGCGTTATTTTTATCTGCGCCACTTCCTCCTCTCCTTGCCGGACCAAGCTCGTGGCGCGGTAAAGGGGGAAGGGGGCACTGTCGCAAGCGAAAGAAAACAAGAAACGCACCAGAGAAGAGGTGGTGAGGGGGAGCAGATCGCGGTACTTTTTCAAAAAAAAAAGTACGGCGTTGTTTTTATCTGCGCTGCTTCCGCCTCTCCCTGCTAGAGCAAGCTCGTGGCGCATAACAGGTGGCGCCACTGTCGCAAGCGAAAGAAAAAAAGCAAGGCGCCAGAGAGGAGGTGATGAGGGAAGAGCAGATTGCGATACATTACGAAAGAAAAGTATAGCGTTCTTCTTTTCTGCGCCACTTCCTCCTCTTCCCACCAGAGCAAGCTTGTGGCGCGTTACAGGGGAAGGCGGCTTTGTAGCAAGCAAAAGAAAAAAAGCAACGCGCCGGAGAGGAGGTAGAGAGGAGAGGGCAGATCGCAGTAAATTACAAAAAAAGTACAGTGTTCTTTTAATCTGCGCCGCATCCTTCTCTCCCCGCCGGAGCAAGCTCGTGGCGTGTTTTGGGGGGGGGGGGGGGAACCACAGTCACAAGTGGAGGAAAAAAAGCAACGTACTGGAGAGGAGGTGGCGAGGGGGACAGCAGATGGTGGTACTTTTAAGAAGTATAGTCGAAGTATAGTATTAACGTAGCACCTATTCACAGCGGCCCACGCCGATGCGATCCCGGATTAAGGATCCCACTCACCGATCACTTGGTGCAGAACGTCAAATCTCCATTTTATGGCGATAGCAATTATATGCATGCTCTCGGCAAGATTTTCCCGCAAAAATCAGCGACTGCCGCCATTCAGCGTATATGTATACTTATTTACATAAGTGAAAACGCACGAAAGAAAAATTATCCAGAATGAGACTACGGCGGGCGGAATCGAATGTACGCCCTCTCGCTTGTGAGTTTGTGGTGTTAGTCATTGAGCCACGAAGAAGCACAGCCTTGGTCGTTTAACCAACAATCTATATCTACCACCTACCGCTGGTGAGGACGATTTCGGAAGAACTATCGTATTTTAATAATTACGAATGAGTTGGCGCTCATGCGTTCATTCTCCGTGGAAAGAGGGGGGGGGGGGGGCAGGTGAATGGACGATCACGTGTGCGCACGCTTATGTCGCGGCGGGGAGAATTGTACAACTTCGGTTTTCACATTGGGTGCACTGGGTGCCAAAGGTTACTGCACTCGCTGCACAGCATCCGTTTGCGAACAGGGCATGCATTAGTTGAGGCTTCCCGAATGCTTCTATGTCAAAGCACCAACAGTCAACTCTTGTGAAATGCACCAATTCGCGTTCATCTGTGCCTGTGTGTACGTTTTGCGCGTAATTTGTGCGTGAGCAATGCAGCGCACGTTTCAATCTGTTTGCTGATCTTCCCGTGAAATTCCAATTGGTTGCTGTCACATTCATTGCTTTTCCTTTCCGGTAAAGATGCAGCTTTTTTATTCTTTCTATACTTACTGATCTTCAAGCCAAAAACATCAAGTAAACGTTTTATTCTCTCATCTCTTTCTACATAGACGCTTGCCGTCTTTTGACGACGTCTGCCAGCAAAGCACCCACATACGCGGCCAATTTAATGGTGCGTAAAAGCATCAATGGGCAGCGGAAATCTTCGTCACGACCGGTCATCAGTGGGCGTCTAACGTTGGGGAATTTAATCGTCTGGAACGCAATCAATACTTGGTCCAGAACGCACTTACTGCACAATCACCAGCGTAATGCACACAAACGCGTCTGTTGCGCAGGCGAAGCTTTTCACTGTCAATTTTATTCCTGTGAAGAGCTGTCTTCGCAAAGCGCCAAGATTCACTCTCACAAAGACGTCGACGAGTACAGTGTTGTTGTAAGCAATCTTTAGCGTGATCTTATTAGGCAGCCAAAATGTCGACCACAACTTGTGAAAATGGTCATTGCTTTTACGTACAGTTTCAAATTGCAATATTAGAGAGGTTTAGTACTGCGTGCGTATCGCACGTGGTGGCACCGCGTGCGTAAGGACGCCACGTTTTGCGCAGTGCGCATGCATATACTGCACCGCACACGCACCGCGTTAATATGTGGCCGCTTCATACGCACGCATGTGATGCGTGCGTGCGTATGTATGAGGTGATCGCGCCGCTCTCGAACACGTTCGCGACAGCACGAGACTTGCTTTCGCAAAATGGCGCCGATTTTGAGTGACTACGGCTACAGTAGCGTACTACAGCGGCTAAAATTAAGGCCTTTATCTGGCTAGCACACTTGCATTGGCTCAGATTGGCCTCTAACAATACGTACTTCTATGTTGGTTTACCAGATGGTGCAACACGCTTCACGTTCGTTGCGTATGTGGGTGCTACGCCGTCCTAAACGCCCATTCGTGGCAAACAACGCCACGTAACGCAAGTCACATGCGGGACGCGCACGAAGCACCATTCTGCAGTACTAAAACTCTCTATTGCTTTAAAAGTGGCCTTCCCCGCACCGGTGATCAAGTGGATAAGGTACTCGGCTGCTTACCCGCAAGCCGCGGTAAATGCCGGCTGCGGCAGCTTCATTTTCAATGGAGGTGAAAATGCTGTATGCCAGTGACCTCAGATTAGGGTGCACGTTAAATACCCTAGGCTGGTCGAAACTTGCGGAACCTTCTACTAAGGCGTTTCTAATAGTTATATGGTGGGTTTGGGGCGTGAAACTCGACATATAAAACCAGAATAATCCCCACATATCCAGAGAGAGAGAGAGAGATAAAGATACAAGGAAAGGCAGGGAGGTTAACCAGACGCACATCCGGTTTGCTACCCTGCACTGGGGAAGGGATAAAGGGGAGAAAAGAGGTTGCACAAAGATGAGAAGGTACACAAAATCACGAGAACACTCGGGGAGCACACACAGTTCACAGGCGGTCGCTCAGGTTTATTGACTTAAGGTAAAGAAGCAGTGCTTTAGTTGCTTTCTGCGCAACTGAGGCAGATGCCCAAGGTCCTAGTATCTTCTGCACACAAAATGGTCCGGGGTCAAGTCGATTCAAAACCTTCCGTAGCTGGCATCGCTGTGTGTCGTAGCAAGCACAGCTGCAGAGGACGTGTTCGATGGTTTCTTCATCTCCGCAGTAGTCGCATGTAGGAGTGTCTGCCATACCAATGCGAAAAGAGTACACCTTTGTGAATGCAACACCCAACCAAAGGCGGCATAACAGTGTCGCATCGGAGCGGGAAAGTTGTGATGGTAGCTTTAGCTTGAGCGAAGGATCCAGTTCATAAAATTGACACCTTTGGAAGCTGGTAGACGACCAGAACGTGTGTGTGAGATCTCGAGCCAGCAGGTAAAGTTGTCTTGCTGCATCATTCCTTGATAGAGGAATCGGGACTACACGGGTTTCTTCATGGGCTGAGCGGGCTGCATCATCGGCTAGTTCATTTCCGGTAATACCGATATGTCCAGGCAGCCATTGATATATAATATCATGCCCTCGTGCTTGAGCTTCATGATGGCAATGTCTTATTTCTTGTACCAGTTGGTCATGGCTACTCCTACGCATGGCAGACTGCAAACTCTGAAGCGCTGCCTTCGAATCACAGAATATGACCCATTTTCCTGGACGTTCTTGAACGAGATATTGTAAAGCAGCCCTTATAGCAGCAAGCTCTGATGCCGTAGATGTAGTCATATGCGACAACTTAAACTTGATTGTCATTTCTGCAGCCGGAATTACAGCGGCACCTGATGAGCTGCTGGATGAGACGGACCCATCAGTGTATATCTGCGTTCGGTCTAAGTACAACTCATGTAATAATAGCAGCGTTGCTTGCTTCAATGCTACTCTGGAGTGACTGCTTTTCTTTTTGATTCCCGGAATTTCTAGACGTACTTGCGGCTGGTCGAGGCACCACAAAGGGCATGCCGTTCTCGCAGCTGGCGTATATCCTGATGGAATGCTGTTTAGGTGCCTGGCTATGACGTCTGAAAACGTAGCACGTGGTCTTCCAGAAGGTAGAAGGGCCAAGTGGTGGTCGGGGACCACATATCCAATAGGAGCCCACATATCCAACTATCTAAGCTTCTGCCAGCCTGCCAGCCTGCCTGCCAGCCTGCCTTGTTGCAGGCAGGCAGGTCCCTGGTGTGACTTTCAACGTGGCTATCGCGATTAGAGGCGCACTTTGGCTGATGATATCAATCCTACACAACTTTTCTCTTGGTGATGGTATATCGCAGAATAAACTATTTGACAGCGCACCACTATCTTCGTGTTTGTGTGTTCGATAAATACATTCTACCTAAAGAACACGCACTCCTGCGCACTGAAGATTTGATGTGACCTTGCTATCTAGCAGCAATTTAGTGATGTCATTGTTGTTTACCATGATAGAAAAAAAAGAAATGACACCAGAAAATTATAATTAACAAAGAACGAAAATTATTCACGGGATAAGCTTTCTGAATGACAGTGATAATTATATTACAAATAATACCTTAATCTTTTTTTTCTCTTAAACTAAGGAGTATGCGACAGTCAAGTAAGAAGACTACATATAACATCGTTGTAAAAGTGTGCGTTCCTAAATGTCATAGCCTTGGTAGTACTGAGAATGAAAGTGTTCCCGAGGTATCACATTCTCCTACTTATGTACAAAGAAAGAAAGATTGTTAGCTGATTAACGACGTGAATGCTGACGCCAAAGTGTAGCTTCTTGGATGATTATGAGATGTTTTGAAATGTTTATTTAGGGATTCAAAAAAGATAGCAAGTATAATGAAAATCACGGACAGACAACCGGACGGACATACAAATGAACGCATGAATGCATGGGGGGACCGTCACACGAAACGACACATGCGCCACCGGACAGATGCACGGACTGCCGAACGCACATATGAACGGGCAAAGTACGGCCTCTTTTTCAATGCACGCTATGAACGCTCAGAGCACGGTGTTGATTGACAGTCGATGGGGGCCTACGACGACGAGGACAACGGGCATCGTGTGAGCCTAAAGTCCCCCACTCCTCAAATTATTCTGATTTCTTAAGTTTTTTTTTTCTGGTGACAAAAGATCACTATGTAGCCCTGATTCAAAGGCAGGTATATATGTTTTGTTATCGTCAGGAATAAAAACTGGCCCTAAATGCCTCTATGACAGAGCAGACAGTGACCCTGCAGTACTGAGGATGAGCGCGAGTGTAAATATATTTTGATTCAGCATGCGTGCTGCAGTTTTTAGATTATATATTCCAAAATTTTCTCTTCCGTGTTCGGTGTACTCGCGCACTGCTACATCGCTTCGTTTCAGTTGTAGGCTTTTGTTTCGCTTCGGTGTTTTAAATGTTGTTACACACGACTAAAAGGCAGTGTGTCATGTAGTGTTTCATCATACGTGCTACTCTGCCCTCAGTTTCAAGCATCCCTGCTGCTCGTGCCATCACAGCCCTCTTTCTTGTCCTCCCTTGACCGAGCCATAAACGTTTGTGGAATGTAATTTGACAAGCTCTCAAACTACAAAGAATTTTAACATTTGAGCCTTTACGGAGCCAGACTGGCAAATGCCGTCATATCTTGCTCTATGCTATCATTGTCATTTAGTCCTCACTTGGCGCAAAGCTGGTGAAACCACCTATAGCATAGCCAAATGTTGCATAATATGTGCACGCTCACTCACACACACAAAAATATTTTCTTTCGTTTTTTTAAGCCTCTTGCTGATGACTTTAGGTGTGAACTTTATCGCTATGGCTACATAAAGTACATAAATCAAATTATGCATAAAATTTGAAAGATGTAGCAAGCGAGAAACAGAAAGAAAGGACGAAAAAGAAAAATACATGAAGGAAAATAGAAATAAACAAGTTATACCGCTAAAAAGGCAGAAAAATTGAAAATGCTTCAAGAAAGAGACAACCGTTGAGTGTGTGAAAACAAATAAAGCATTATTTGCTAAAAAATAAGTTTCTAGCGGGTGGACCTCCTCGGCTGGAAGATCATCAATTCCTGCTGCATTCCCGGCTCGGTAGATCATGGCTTGTTCAGGCACGGGGTCGCCACCCACCCAACTAGTGCAGAATAATTGCTCACCAATATATTGGGATGGTTTTGCCACTCACACACCATATTAGATTGTGTGGCCACCTGGGGACAGAATTTACGTTGAGTTTGCCCAACGAACGATCTTTCTTTGACAATGCACAAGGATTCGAAATGGGTAATGATTGTAGTTGTCAGCAAGCAACCTGTACTGCCTTATTTATATAAAGAACAGGTGGGGCTATCAGTGTAAAAGGGGCTGCAAGTTGTCTTTCTTGGCGAGAAACTGCACTGTTGATGAAGCAGTAAAGGCCCGTTGTTAGAGATCGCGAGCTCGTAACCGCGTACACGGTGTTTATTGGTACCCATGCAGTTGTAACCATTGACCCTTTTTATGGGTGGCCGCCGCCTGTTGCAGTACCGAATGCGCTATGTGGTTGCATTGACCTCTGGTGAAACTGCGATACGCTTCCAGGGAATCCGTGTGGACAAATGTGGCTTTCGGATTAGGCGCGGGCAGCGTGGCTAATGCTACACCACCATGGTTGTGATATGAATTCTAGTGGCCACTTCTTGTTCCTCTTTGCCACGGCTGCCATGGCGCGGTTGTGCAGGGGTCCGGGACACTTACAAACGAAACATGTTCCTAATTTAAATGTGTGTTAGCTCTGATAGCTGTTTCTTTTTCTGGTGGGTGTGGTGCTGTTTATCAGCGTTAAATGAAACCGAACAACGGCAAGCCTTTGCCATGGTTAGTGCACATCATTCAGTTAACACCATTGACAGGCGCACATATCCTGTTCAGTAGCACTGCGCACATATGCGTGGTTTTTTATGGTGATAAGCGGACATCGCACACTATACCATCGCAAATGCTTGCCGTTGTTTGGTTTTTATTTGACACCGACAGTATTTATCGCGTGCAAGAACCAATTATTCGTAGAATAAAAGCAAAGACTGCCCAGTTCTGCAATTTTTTTAGGCTTCGCACAATTATTAGGACAAAGCTGAAATTATTTTCGCTTTATGGAGGTGGGTTTTGAGTTATCCTGCCTCTACCTTGACAAATTTCCAAGAAATGATCTCTTATTCAGTCAGCCTGCAATGATCTTAACAGAAAGTGTCGCTTTCTGAGAAATCTGTAGACAATGCCTAGTGGCATAATGGTACATATCTATGAACGGCAACATTCCATAACCCCATTTTTTATCAGTGCGCATTTTTATGTCACTCGCAGCTTCGTAGTTGTCCGCTGCTGCCGATGTCCGTACTCACATTACGTGAAATTTAAATATATATATATATATATATATATATATATATATATATATATATATATATATATATATATATATAATAATGACACAGTGGCGCTTGAACCCAAGTCCGCTGGGTACCAAGCCAGTATTCAACCACTCAACTGCGCCAGTGCTTTTTTTTCTTTCGTGGTATTTATCACAATGTTTGTTAAAATGAACATAAAATGACACTCATAGTATGAAACATAGGTACAATCACAATGCGACAATAACTGCGTTAGCGTTACAAAAGAAACGATCGACAAATAATAAACTTTGGTACAGCCGCGAGAGTTCTTCAAATTGCGTTATGTACAAAAGGTGACAAAGCCAAGCACTTCACCAAGATGGGGTACCAGTTTGGTTTGAGGTCCATTTTATCATAAATGTCTTTGAGGTGGACAGTCATTTTAATGAAATGTGAACTCGATGAAATGATGGTTTCTGCATTGCTATCTTGCATACGCATATTCGATAGACTGTGTATACCCAAAAGAAAAAGATCACTTCATTAAGTGATGTCAGCAAAAAATAATGGATAGTGTAAAAAATAATATCAAAATTTTTTCTAATAGTCCGCTGAAGGTTATATCAGAACAAAATAGCACCGTTTCAACTACCAAAGCAGACTTCTATTCTCTCTAGCACATTACATTGGCGACAGTCAACACAGGAAACTAAAATACGCTTTCATTTTGACTATGTTTTTACGGGCAGCGTTTCAGTACATAGTTTATAGAAGAATGTTTTAGAATTCGGAGACACATACATTTTGTGCACTTGTTTCAAGATGTCATGACCTAGCATATCGGAGTACAATGAAAGGTACAACGGAGGCAGAAACAGGCATAGATAGTAAATCTTTGTATAATAATTCACGAGACACTGTGTACAAGTAATTTATAGAGAAGCGAGCTTTAAGGCACCTATTTGCAGAATAAACTTCCCGCATGAATCCCCACTAACATGGTCATTCAGAAAAGTTTGAAGAAATGACTACGTCAGGGAAGCAATACACGAGATTAACCCGCAAGAATTAACGAATTACGGGATGGGAATTGTCATGCAAAAAGAAAGAGTGGAAAACTATTTGCCTTAGCTATAGAAGTTTTAATTTTCCACCAGCACAAACTGGCCGGAAAATGTTGTCACGATGCATGGTAGAAGACCATATAAAAGTTGCGAACATTCAAAAGAAACGTTTGTAAATAAAATATTGCACAATGGATGAGTTGCAATACGTAGTAGAGTTTTGTTGCTAGAAAATTATTACAAGCTTCAGCTTTCCCAAATATTGTTACGAGTAACTTGTTTGTTAATATTGTTACGATTAACTTGTCAAACGAAAACTGACTTCGTCCTCCTCTTCCGAGCAGCCGTGTTTAGCAGCTGTTTTGTATCATAACCCCCGGTGGTAAAGCACCGTCCTGGTGTTAAATCTACGCAGATGATGTCGAAGGGGGTAATAGGGCTTTAGCCGAGCCACGTGAACGGTGTCGTTCGGAGCTGACGATGACTTTGTTGGATTGGTTGGAACAATCTCGTACGTGACGTCTGTCACTTGGCGAACGATACGAAATGGCTCAGTGTAGGGCGACAACAGTTTTTCAGAGTCCCACACGCCGATTTGGTGACCAGAGGAGCACGAGAGAGCCCGGAGAAAAGTGCACGTCCTTATGGTGAGAATTGAAGAGCTGTTGTTGGTGCGCCTGTGAAGTCTGTAGACGGTTACGGGCGACTTGGCGCGCGTGGTCGGTGCGGGCAAAGGCTTCCCCGGCACATTCAGTGGCCGCAGGTAGTAAAGTATCTAAGGATAGAGTTGGGGCTCGGCCATATAGGAGATAGAAGAACGAATAGCCAGCAGTGTTGTGACGAGATGAATTGTAAGCGAACGTCACATACGGCAAATGAATGTCCATATTCTAGTGTTCTGGCGCAATGTATTTCGCAAGCATATTGGATAGGGATTTGTTGAGGTGCTTCGTGGGGCCATTTGACTGAGAATGGTACGAAGTAGCGAGTTTGTGCTTGGTATGGCAAGACCTCAGGATTTCCTGAACGACTGCTGATAAGAACGTGCGGCCACGGTCGGTGACAAGTTGGTGGGGAGCACCGTGCACTATTATTATGTCGCACAGCAGAAAGTCCGCAACGTTGGTAACGCAGCTGGTCGGGAGTGCACGTGTGATTGCGTACCGCGTCGCGTAGTGTGTGGCAACAGCAATTCATTTATTTGCGGCTGTGGAGAGTTGAAAAGAGCCCAACAGGTCGAGACCAACTTGAAAGAAAGGTTCAGTGGGAACGTCGATCGGCTGAAGGTAGCCGGCTGGGCGGGTAGACAGTGTTTTGCGATGCTGACAGGGCTCAGAAGCGGCGACATAGCATCGAACAGAGCGGGCAAGTCCAGGCCAAACAAACCGACGTCGTAGTCGATTGTATGTGCGAGAAACGCCCAAATGGCCCGTCATGAGAGCGTCATGAAGTTGATGCAGGACAGTGGAACGCAGTTGCGCTGGGATGACAGCAAGTAAATCTGATCCGTGGAAATCAAGATTACGGCAATATAGGATCCAGTTTTTCACCAAAAACATTCGTAGGGACGGGTCGCGAGGCATTGACTCCAGTTTGTCAATGATGGCTCGAAAAGAAGCGCCTCGACGTTGCTCTACGCCAATGTTCAACAGCTGCGACAGAAAAAACGTCCGTGATAGCATCAGTGCCGGTTGCTTCGTCAACAGGATAGCGGGATAAACAATACTAATTTCGATGTAATCGCTCTATTTTGTACATTACAGAGAACGTGTATTCTTGAAGGCGTAGGGCCCAACGAGCGAGACGTCCCGTGGGGTCCTTCTGGGAGGCTAGCCAGCAGAGCGCGTGATGATCCGCGACAACACGGAATGAGCACCCGTATAGGTACGGACGAAACTTGGCGACTGCCCATACAAGGGCAAGGCAATCACGCTCCGCGATGGAATAGTTGCGCTCGGCTGGATATAGCAGTCAACTTGCGTAGGCTATAATATGGTCGTGTCCCCGTTGTTGCTGCAATAGCACAGCTCCTATGCCGTGTCTACTGGCGTCCGTGTGAACCTCGGTTTGGGCTAATGAATTAAAGTGAGCCAAGATTGGTGGCGTTGTAAGCAGTGTGGTCAGTTGTGAAAACGATGACGCTTGGTCATTGGCCCAGATAAATGAGGCGTCATTTTTCAAGAGATCTGTGAGGGGGCGTGCAATGGTCACAAAGTGCTTAACAAGGCGTCTGAAATATGAGCACAACTCCAAAAAAACAGCGCACATCCTTTGTGGTCCTCAGAACGGGAAAGTTCATGACTGCGCGAATTTTCTCTGGGTCTGGACGCACGCCTTGGGCATCGCCAAGGTGACCGAGCACGAAAATTTGACGACGAGTGAAGTGGCACTTGGACGCGTTCAGCTGGAGTCCGGATCAACGAAAAAAGTCCAGAATTGCTGACAAACGATCGAAATGCGAGTAGAATGTGGGCAAAAAGACAATAACATCGTCAAGGTAACACAAGCAGGTGGACCATTTTAACCCTTGGAGCAATGAGGCCATCATTCTTTCAAATAAGGCTGGTGCATTGCAGAGACCAAAGAGCATCACTTTAAACTGATAAAGCCATCAGGAGTGTTGAATGCGGTCTTCTCGCGGTCCATCTCGTCGACTGCTATCTGCCAGTACCCTGACCGAAGGTCAATAGTTGAAAAATAAGTATCACCGTACTGGCAGTCGAGGGCGTCGTTGATGCGAGGTAAAGGATAAACGTCTTTTTTTGTAATCTTGCTTAAGCTACGGTAATCGACACAAAAACGCCATGTTCCATCCTTCTTTTTAACAAGGACGACTGGAGAAGCCCAGGGACTGCATAAAGGCTAAATAATGTTTTTCGCAAGCATTTTGCCGACTTCATGTTGTAATATTGCACAATCGGACGCAGAGACACAGTAGAGGCGTCGTTGAATGGGAGTTGCATGGCCAGTATTTATCTGATGAGTGACAATTGTCGTTTGGCCTAAAGAGTTGCTGGCAAAGTCGAAAATGCTACGATATCCTTCAAGAACGTGGTAAAGCGCTGCAGCATGTTCAGGCGCGAGGTCCGATGACACCATTCGCTCGATGTCGGCGCCCCAAGAACGTGATGGAGTGGAACCACTGACGGAGCTGCAGCAATCGTCAACTCTGAAGGGCTCGACATGGTCATCTTAGAGAGCAGTAATTTTGGCCAGGGATATATCCTGTGGTAGAACTTGGGGTTTGAGTGAAACGTTGACCAGTAGAAGGAAGGCACGGTTTCTCGTAATCGTCAGAATCATATGCAGCACAGCAACCCAATGTGTAAGCATCACGGCAGGAATCGGGGCCACCACGTAATCACAATCAGGTACTGGCAGTATGGAGGAAAGTCGACATGTGTGACAGAGTTGGGCGGGATGCGCGTGAAATCAATGCAGCAGAAGCTGATTTTCAATGGGCTGGTCGGGTCGGAAAAGAGGAGTAAAACGAGACGGAGAGAGCCAGCTGAACAGTCAATGAAGGCAGAGTGCATGGCTAGAAAATCCATACCGAGAATGAGTTCATGAGGGCTATGTTCGATAACGGCGAAAAGAACGACAGTGCTTCCCTCCCCAATAGACACTCGCACAGAGAAAATGCCAAGAATTGCAGCAGTTCTTCCATCGGCAACTCGTACAGCTCAGTTGGGGCGGGCGTGACAACTTTTTCAAGTCAGCGGAGAAGCTTAGCACTCATAATGCACATATGCGCACCAGTATTTATCAATGCGCTGACACGAACATTGTCGACAGTAACGTCTGAAAGGTTCCGGTTTATCGTTAACGTTAAACGAGGATTTCTTACGAAGGTCGTCAACGCAGCTCCACCTACAGAAGCTGCACGGCATAGTTTTCCGGTCGGAGGTGCTGTGAATAGGTCGGGGAGGCAGCATGGCGTTGTGGGGGCGACCGGGACTGACGACGAGCAGAGGACGGTGACCAGTCGCAGTGAGGTCTGCTCAGAGGTGCTGCAGGAGCGGAAAATGTGGTCAACGTTGATGGAGAATGGGATGGGGAGGACTGGCGAACAGAAGTGGCGTGTTACTGAGGTGCATAATGGGGCGATGGAGCCCAGCGGCTGCGACAGTGACGAGCGATATGGCCAACGCGTCGACAGTTAAAACGTATGGGCCTGTCACCAAGAGTACCTCTCATTCAGACGGATTGCGTTGTACGCGTGGTGCAGAAGGGGGACGATAGGAAGGCTCAGCAGAATATACGGCAGGAACAGGATGTAGGCCGACATTCGATAGCTCTTGTCGAACGACGGCTTGTATCAAAGTGATCTTGGTCGGGGAAGGCGCAGGCGTCGGGAATGGCGTGGCTACCGGTTGTGCTGCCTCGACCTTTCGACGAATGATGGGTGTAAGGTTGTCACATCGAGGGGCGTGGTAGAAGGCGTCGTCACACGAAGAAGTGGCCGCTATGTTCGGAAGACGCACGATGCTTTGGGCTATGCGGCGGGCTTTAGCTTGTTCGAGACGTCGGCAATCTTTAAGGATGGTGTCGATGCTCGAGACATTGTTAAAAACCAGCAGGTTGAAAGGATCGTCAGCAATGCCTTTCAAGACGTGGTTAACCTTTTCGTCGTCCGACATGCACTGGTCGGCCTTGGAACAAAGGGCCAAGACGTCAAAAATGTAGGACACGTAGGATTCTGTAGAAGACTGGGCCCGTGTGGCAAAAGTCTTCTTCGCAGCGGGCTGACGACCAGATAAATCGCCAAACAGGTCGCGTATTTTTTTTTTGAAGAGATCCCAGCTCGTTATGTCAGCTTCGTGGCTTTTAAACCATCTTCAAGGAGTGCTGTCCAAGTAGAAAAGCACGTTGGCGAGCATGAGAGTGACATCCCAGCGGTGAGTAGCACTAACGTGCTCGTACCGGTTCAGCAACTGTCAAGATCGATCGTACCATCACCGGAGAAAGTGCCGGGATCTTGGAGGTGCGGGAGTGTGACGTAGGTGGTGGCTTGGATTGATGAGGGCGGCGTAGAGAAAGTACCAGCGGTCGAAGCAGTCGAAAGGTCACCAATGGTGAGACCGCTCGCGTCGCCATCGTGGTACTGGGGTCGTCGATCTCCACCATAATGTTACGAGTAACTTGTTTAATAATCTATACAGCGCACAGAACTCGACGAGCAAGATGGCGCCAGTCCAGCATCAAAGAAAACCTCACTTCGTTCTCCTCTTTCATGCAGCCGTTTTTAGGGGCTGTAATGTATCAATATTGATAGGCGATAGGGAACAAATGCCTGGGCTTGCCATTTAGGCCTAGGGACGCGCCCCTGCCAGCAATGCGCATTGAATATATACGCATCTAACTGTACACCGAGGTACGATAGTAGGTTTCTTATTCAAATAATTTTTGCATATTGACTAAGTGTGCTACCCCCCGAGCCGAAGCTTAATCCTAAACTCTTCGAGGTGTTCTTACGAGCTCTTGATACTATACCAAGTTTGTTTATTGCGGATAACAGAATTTCTATGCTTGGTTTGTCTGTGCAGAAGAGTGCTAGCTACGTCGTGTGCATAAGCTAATACTTTCATTTCAGTTCCTATTATATAGAATCCACGAATACTACTTGTTCGTAATATACTTAAGCATAGTGGCTTTAGGTAAAGGGCAAACAGAAGTGGGGACATGGGGCAGCCTGCTTTATATACGAATAAACCAAAACTGGTTTGGAAAGCTGACTATTAACAACATGACAGGTCGGCTATTGATTATAGCCTAGTTTGATGCCTTTAAACACAACAGTGCCGACATTGGCGTGTTTCAGAAGAGAGAAAAGAAACGAATGGCTAACACGACCCAAAGATCGAGGTCTACCTGTAACATTGCAAGGTGTTATTGTTGTCCGTAACCATACTGACAGACAGCTCAAGCGACGTGTATATTGTTTTGTATAGATCGGCCCTTACTCTCACATGTTGCGGCGGCTGAATTTCCGATGGAGGCGGAAATGTTGTAGGCCCGTGTGCTCAGATTTGGGTGTACGTTAAAGAACCCCAGGTGGTCTAAATTTCCAGAGCCCTCCACTACGGCGTCTCTCATAATCATATCGTGGTTTTGGGACGTTAAACCCCACATATCAATCAATCATTACTCTTACGTGTTTGGTGGAACCCAAAAAGAATGGACATTGCAAATAGCAACCTATTTGATAATACTTTGGGGAAAACTTTGCAGTCAACGTTTGACTGCGTTATTGGCCGGTAACCCTCAACAGAGCAAAGTTTTTCCTTGTCCGAATTTTTCGGTATGTGGCTCTTGCAAAAGGATTTCGGGAGTGTCTCCATGTCATAACTTATTTTAAAGATACCCAGCAACATAGAAGAGATTATAATTTCAAAAGTTTTGTAAAATTCAGCAGAAATACCGTCAGGACCAGGTGACTTCGATGAAGGTAAGCTGTCAATACCGTGCTCAATTTCCTCTATTGTAACAGGGGAACTAATGGCTGCACATTCATCAACTTCCAATAGCCTCAAAAGAAAAACAAAACTCGTGGTTGATTGACGTCAGGGTTAGGGTGAGCACTAAATAATAGTTCATAGTACTTTTGGAATGTCGACGTTGTGTCTGTTACATCTGTTACATGAACACCATTACAGTAAATATCTGGGAATCTGGGAATCTGGGAACTTTAGAAATTGCGTGGCGTTCTTTATCGAGTAAAGCTTGACGCGTTGGCTGTTATGAGATTAAGGTACGTCTATTTTGAGATCTAATACGTGCTCGTCTGTAACGAGTGGCATCGTTTCTTTGAAGTTGACATTTAATATCTTCAATTCCATTTAGGTATAATGCCTACATCTCGCATTCCATCTCATGAAAGTTGTGCAAGCTTTTAAGCAGCCTCTTTTTCTGGTTCTTCCTTTAAAAAAAACTTTGTAGCTGCTATCGTTATAGCTATAACACAAAATTCTTGTTTAAATAGCTAAACTTCTTCAAAAAGAGTGCGTTAATTTTGTCCGCACACACTTATTGAATGTCTGATTACAAAGGAGCTCTATGTTTAACTTCCAAAAAGTCCATCGTGGTCGGAATCGGCTTCTACATTTTGCGCGTATTTGTGCAATAAAAATACAGTGATCCGAGAACGTCACTGGTGCAGTGGTGCAGAAGATTTGGCGGGAAAAGAGTGATAAGGACACGAAAATCTGGTCAAGGCGAGCATAAAAACTTCCCTGAACTCTCATATATGCAGTCACTTGGCCTGACACACCAACGCCACTAGGCCCAGCGTTGTCTACTATTCCGGATAAGAGCTCGCCGCTACTGTCTCGTGGATCATTATGATTTTTACGATCGTTAGGTGACATACGCAATTGAAGTAACCCATTAGCACAGTGACACGGACTGAGTCGATTAAACTGGACATAATGTCAAATAATTCAAAACGCTTCAAAATCTCATCAAATGCATATAGGTTGAAAGATCACCACGGCGTTCCTTGTAACACAAAATCACATCGTATGTATTCACCCTCATTATCAACACGAGCACTGATCGCCCAACAAGACAGGCTTTTCCCCCAAAAACAGCCAAAAGGCCGCTGATAATCCTTCTGCATGTGAAACGTACACGTTATACTCAGACAAAAAGTGTTGCAGAGCCCTCTCTGTCTCCTCGTCGCTTTCAATCTTTGTTTTCTGGATGTGGACAAAGTCAAGACGCTTTCGATTCAAAAGTCTACGGAGCTGTGTCTGTTTCTGCGACGATCTGAGGCCACGTACATTCAATGTTGCAAAGATGAGTCGCTCAGACTGCGCCATGGTGACTACTTTATGTAGCGCTTATTGTTTCACGAGGTCATCTCACGTGGTCAGTCGGGGAGGTCGATGACGAGACTTCTCTTGAACCCCCACCAGGCCTCCTAGATTGTGACCACCGGCACTTTTTTTTGTGGTTTAGTAGTTAAGGTACTCGGCTGTTGACCCGCATGTCGTGGGAGCGAATCCAGGCTGCGGCGGCTGCATTTTCGGTAGAGGCGAAAGTGTTGTCGGCCTGTGTACTCAGATTAGGGTGCACGTTAGGAACCCCAGGTGGTCGAAATTTCCGTGGCCCTCCACTACGGCGTCTCTCATAATCATATGCTGGTTTCGGGACGTCAACCGCACATACCAATCAATCAATCAATCACCCTAGTTGCTTCATTACGAGCTGTACGTGACTCTACGCTTAAGTATCGTAGTAACCACAGAAGCCTGCATATCCTCTTGCGACGTCGTACCAATTGAAAATACTGCTGCGAAGCTACGGCACAAGCAGTTAAAGCTTCACCACTGCCCTCATTCGTAGAAACCTCCTTTCGCGCAAGAAGCTTTCTGGAGTCGTTTTGTGTTGGCTGCTTGCAAGAATCTATTGGTTCTTTGCGTGCAGGAACTTCATCTGTTTTATCAACGTCTGACCTTTTTGCAAATTTTGTATATTTGTTTGTGAATTCCGTAGAGTCTGTCGTTGACGGAGTCTCTCCTGCTGCGTCCAGACCTTTTGTGGCATCCATGATATGCTCTTGCAGGTTATCGTAATGGTGCTGTGTGTGCTGTCGTAGCTTGTTAGCATTGGTCACGACACAGTCCAAAGCTGAATGACCAAAGCGCCAAAACTCAATACAGCGAGGAGTCCTGCAGTTTTGACGGATATGCCCAAATTTATTGCAGTGAAGGCAGAGAGGTGGGCAGCCGGGAATCAGAATGAGACTTTGTACTCAACACACAGTCAGTAGGTGAGGAGTGTCGCCCACTCGGAC
Organism: Rhipicephalus annulatus; assembly: GCA_013436015.1. NCBI lineage: Eukaryota > Metazoa > Arthropoda > Arachnida > Ixodida > Ixodidae > Rhipicephalus > Rhipicephalus annulatus. The sequence goes on along the minus strand of WOVY01010363.1, from coordinate 187,108 downwards.
TCTATCAGAGCCCGCATTTGCTCCAAGAGTCCGCATTTGCTCCGTGTTCTCAAGAAGCCGTATTTGCTCCATCCCCGATACTTTCCAGCATTCTACCGTTATTGACTTAGTTTTCCTGAAAACATTCAGTGCCTCTCGATTGTAAAATTAAGTTTTTCATTAAAAATAAAGTTTTTTCATTCCTCTCGATTCTAAACGTCTTCCAAAATCTCAGGTATCTAGAAAAGCTTCATTTTTACTCTGTGGGTTCCGGGTCAATCACAAGGAATCTACGGCTTTTGACAAAAAATGCACCTTGTGTGACTAGCTTAGTTTTCGTCAACGTGAGCTTGCAAGTAACCATCATACATGTGACATTTGAATTTGAGCTATAGAGCTCATTTCCTTCAAGTCGATAATGTACCGTTAAACCTTACACATCAATCAAGTCGATAATGTCCCGAAGAGCATCTCTGAAGTCCTGAACCCAGTAAGGGCGACCGCCTAAGTCCACATGTAGGAAAACGGAATCCACGACCAGCTTATCAGGGGGAATACGAAGCAGCACAACATGGTAGTCATTGCCGCTGGCTTATCCCTGAGCAGCACCTCGGCCTAAGGCCGATAAATCTTTTGCGGTGGAGAAGGAAAAAAGGAAGGAAGGAAGCAAGCAAGGATGGAAGGAAGGAAGGAAGGATGAAAGGAATGAAGGAAGGAAGGAAGAAAGGAAAGAAGAAAGGAAGTTAGGAAGGAAGGAAGGAAGGAAGCATGAAAGGAATGAAGGAAGGAAGGAAGAAAGGAAGCGGTTGCACACACCCACGCTGGGAGATTGGTTAAGATCCGGGTAGTTCTAGCGACTGTTAATTTGTTAGCTCATGGTTTTTGAACTATTTAAAAAGAGCAAAAATTTAAGTGGGAAACAGAGAATTAGAATTAACGGATATAGAAAATGAAGCAGACGGTTTCACCAAAAAAAATAAGTAAATGATTGAATAAAGCAATTTGGAAAAAGGTTAATTTAGGAGTAATAATTGGTTCTACACTCAATCTTTTTGAAGCTTTATTAAACTCCTGCAAGGCATCAGCAACTTTCCCGACAATGAACCCTAGGAGCAAAGCCCTCAAGGAAAGTACATTTTGAGTGGTCAACTCCAATCCTACGAGACGGAAGACGGCATATAATATGAATTTGTGCAATGCATCATACTTTTTTTAATATTGTTACGCCACGTATGTGCCGGACGAAGAAGGAAAAAGAAGCAAGGAGGGTGGAAGAAGAAGATCATCATCATCTGCCTGCGCCGATACGGCTCGTCCCTCGAACCGTGTATCAATAAACCCCCAGACGCCTACTGAGGTCGTAACAGAGTGGTGGAAGGTGCTGGGTATAGGAACCAACGACGGGACCGCTACCCCTCGGATTTCGCCGGAGTCGTCGCCTCGCCGGCCTGCCTCCTTCTTTGGCCATCATGCCTGACGAAACAGAAGCTCGGGAACCAGTCCCCAGCAGTTCTTGGCCGTATCACAGAGACCCACGAACCTTCTCCGGGAGGGCCAACGACGACGTGGACTCATGGCTCAAACATTTCAAGCGAGTAAGCAACTGCAACAAATGGGATGCTGCCTCCCAACTGTCACGCGTTGTTTTCTACCTCACTGATGTTGCCCTCGTTTGGTATGAGAACCATGAAGATATTCTGACAACATGGGAACGCTTTGTTGAAGAAATCAAGAAGTGTTTCGGCAACTCAGCTGCAAAAAAGAAGCTTGCCGAGCAGAGTCTTGCACAGAGGGCCCAGCTATCCGGTGAGACCTGCACCGTGTATACTGAAGAGATTTTGAGGCTGTGTAGGGAAGTCGATTCCAGCATGTCGGAAGAGGACAAGGTGGGGCATTTGCTGAAGGGAATTGCAGAAGATGTTTACAACTTCCTTATTAGCAGGGAAAGCCTGACTTCAGTGTCTGACGTTGTACGGCACTGCCGCACGTTTGAAACCCTGAAGCAGCGCAGAATAGCGCCTAAGTTTGGTCGTCTGGCAAATGTCACCTCAGTAGCCAGCATAGAAGCTGCCTCAACTGTTGACCTTTCGGCAACCATCCGCCAAATTGTTCGGGAAGAGTTACTCAGACATGGCGAAATGACACGTGAACGGGCAGCTGCCACGTCTCCATCCTATTTCCCGCAGGACACCACTGCCCCACAGCTTACAGTTTATGAACATCCATCCGTCAACGCAACGGAGGTTGCAGGGCCTCGGCGTATTCAGCAGTCAAGTCCGGCTTTTTACGAGCGATCACAGTACCCTCAACGTTTCCGTTCCGTACGCTCATACCACCCACCGACAACTGATTTCATTGAATCTCGGGCTTACGCGAACGCTCGCAGACGTGAACACTTCGAAGAACGGCGACGACCTCGTCCTGCGCCTGTGTGCTACAACTGTGGTCTGACTGGTCACATATCGAGGTATTGCGATCGTTCGCGCATACCACGCTATGATCAGTGGACAAGCTTGACCGATAAACCTGCTGTCCCACCTTTTCAAGGACACTGGCCCACCGACTCAAGACCCGGCAGCAGCTCCTGGCACGGACACTGGCGCAACAACTCCCCTGCCTCTGATCGAAGTGTGACGCCACCTCCTGCGCCTCGATCCCACCGGTCTCCATCGCCACGGCGCCGCCCATCGTCACCACACCAGGAAAACTAAACAGTGCGGCCGATGGGGGTGAGGTCGCTGGTGACTTGCTGCAAAACGAAATACCCCCGTCTGTGTTGATGTTCAAGAACAAGGTAGAAGTTTTTGTTGATGGTGTGTGTACGATGGCTTTGGTGGACACTGGTGCTACAGTTTCGATTATGAGTGCTGCTTTTAAACACCGTTTAGGACAAAAGGTGATGTTTTTGTGGGAGAAGGCAACAACATTCTGTGGCGTTGGTGGTAACTCGCTGTGTCCCATTGGTGTCTGTACCGCAGAAGTGTGCTTGGGTGATCAAGTGTTTGTCACAGAGTTTACGATTCTTCCAAGGAGCACACACGACATAATCCTGGGGATTGACTTCCTTCGAATGTGTGGCGCCACTGTTGATTGTAGAAATGGAGAGGTGTACATATGTGATGCTGCCCCTGGAGAACTATTAGAGAATTCAGACAGGGAGCACGATGCGCTCCGGGTCAGTGAAGATAGCATTGTGCCGGCATTCTCTGCAGTATGTGTTCCTGTATACTCTTCACGCATTGACAACAATGACAGTGCGTTCGACGCATTGGTGGAGCCCTTTCATCTCAGTTGCATTAAGAAGAACACATTGGTGCCGCATTGCATAGTGTCACTCGTTCAAGGACGCACAGGACTATGGGCGGTAAACTGTTCAGCTGAGTCGGTGGTTCTACCAGGAGGACTGAAGCTTGCCAAGTTCAAAACATACTCACCGATGGCAGTGGCTGCCCTCAGTGATGCTCCGGGTGGGGCCTCAGCCAATACTTCTACGGCCGATTCAAAACTTTTACCTATGATCGACAAGTCACTTACTACTGACAAACGCCGCATGCTTCTGGACGTTTTGTCAAAATACGTGACGATTTTCGATTTTTCCCATGACCATGCGCCCTCGATTCCCGCGTCCCGGATTCTCCACAGGATAAACACGGGAACAGCACAGCCCATCCGCCAGAAACCCTACCGAGTGTCGCCGTCTGAGCGCAAGATAATTGATGAACAAGTGCGTGATATGCTGCAGAAGGGTGTCATTCGAGAATCCTCGAGTCCTTGGGCGGCTCCCGTGATTCTAGTCAAAAAGAAGGATGGTACCTGGAGATTCTGTGTGGACTATCGCCGTCTAAACTCCGTCACAAAGAGAGATGTCTACCCTCTCCCACGCATTGATGACGCTCTAGACTGCCTCCATTCAGCATCCTACTTTTCGTCCATAGACTTACGCTCAGGCTATTGGCAAATACCTGTGCATTCAATGGACAAAGAAAAGACGGCTTTCGTTACTCCGGACGGACTATATGAATTTAACGTGATGCCTTTTGGTCTATGTAACGCGCCCGCTACATTTGAAAGATTCATGGACACCATTCTGCGCGGCCTGAAGTGGAACATCTGTATGTGTTATCTTGACGACGTTGTTATCTTCGGGCGTACATTCAGTGAACATAACGAAAGGGTAGAGCTGGTTTTGAAATGTATTCGAAATGCTGGCTTGGTTCTTAATGCAAAGAAGTGTCATTTCGGAGCTCGACAAACACTGGTGCTGGGACATCTCGTCAACAAGGATGGCATCAGGCCCGACCCGAATAAGACAGCGGCTGTTAGAGCTTTTAAACCACCTGGCTCAGTGAAGGAGCTTCGGAGCTTCTTGGGCCTCTGCTCTTACTTTCGCCGATTTATTCCCGCCTTTGCAGAAGTTGCCTTTCCACTGACCTGTCTTCTCCGCCAAGGTGCTAGTTTTGAATGGACTCCTGATTGTGAAACTTCTTTCAACCAACTGAAGTTCTTGCTCACGTCGCAGCCTATCCTGCGGCACTTCGATCCTTCTGCGGCGACTGAAGTTCACACCGACGCAAGCGGCATTGGCATAGGTGCAGTCCTGATACAGCGATGTAATCAAGTGGAACACGTGATCGCATATGCCAGTCGCACTTTAAGTAAGCCGGAACGCAATTACACTGTGACCGAACAAGAATGCCTTGCACTCGTCTTCGCTGTACAGCGATTCCGCTCATACCTGTACGGTCGTCCTTTCCAAGTAGTTACGGATCATCATTCTTTGTGCTGGCTTATCAACCTTCGGGATCCGTCAGGCCGTCTAGCACGCTGGGCCCTCCGGCTGCAAGAGTACAACTTCACGGTATCGTACAAGAGCGGCAGGAAACACGCGGACGCAGACTGCCTTTCAAGGATGCCAGTTGATGCTACAGTTTGCGACGCTGACGATTTCGATCATCTGATTGCGTCCGTAGCACCAGCGTTCCCGGATAAGGCCACCTTTGAAACTGAGCAGCGGAAGGACGTGAGTTTGAATCCATTATTCGTGATCGCACAAGCATCCACTCCGGAAAGCCGCTTTTGCGTCCGTGATGGTCTACTGTACAAGAAATCCATCTCCGGCACCGGTTCCCGCTTCCTGCTGGTGGTTCCAGAGGCACTACGGTCATCTGTTTTGTACGCCATGCATGATGACGCCACTTCAGGTCACCTCGGAACGACGCGCACTCTTCATCGTACCCAGGAACGCTTCTACTGGCCACGTATGCGCCAGTCAGTTGAGTTGTACGTGGCCAGTTGTGCGCAATGCCAGGCGCACAAATCTCTCTCAGCAGCTCCGGCCGGACATCTACAACCTGTGACGCCTCCCAGTTCTCCGTTCGAACAAATTGGCATTGACCTGGTGGGCCCTTTTCCGCGTTCATCGAAAGGCAACAGATGGATTGTGGTATGTGCTGACCATCTTACTCGGTACTGCGAGACTGCTGCCCTGCCATCCGCGACTGCTGGTCAAGTGTCGTCCTTCCTTCTCCATTCTATCATACTGCGTCATGGGCCCCCTCGCGTCATCATAAGTGACCGTGGACGTCAATTCACGGCAGACGTTGTCGAACAACTTCTTCATATGTGTGGCTCAGAGCTCAGACACTCGACGCCTTATCACCCGCAGACGAATGGTCTCGTCGAGCGAACAATTCGAACACTGGTGAATATGCTTTCTATGTACGTTGCTTCGAACCACAAGAACTGGGACGATGTCTTGCCGTTCGTCACATACGCGTTTAATACTTCCCAACATGAGACCACCGGCTACAGCCCGTTCTTCCTCCTCTATGTTCGACCCCCCCGTTATACTCTGGATACAATATTTTCCTTCTCTGATCGGGACCAATCAGAAATCTCCCTAGCAGAAACACTTTGTCTCGCCGAAGAAGCTCGTCGTCTTGCTCGTTTACGTACAATAGCCTCGCAAGACAGATCGAAAGTTCGTTATGACAGCAAGCACCGGCAGGCCACATATATTCCGGGAGATCTCGTGTTGGTGTGGAAGCCTTTACGCAAACGTGGCTTGTGCCAAAAACTGCTCGCGCACTACATCGGACCTTTTGTTATCCTTGACCGCCTGAGCGCAGTCGACTACCGCATCGCACGTCTTACAGCTAGCGGGAGACGCTCCAGAAAGACAGAGGTCACGCATGTCGCTCGCCTGAAGCCTTTCAGTCAACGCGACACTGTATGAAACGCGCGGCGCGCTTTGTCTGCGAGGGGGGAAATGTTACGCCACGTATGTGCCGGACGAAGAAGGAAAAAGAAGCAAGGAGGGTGGAAGAAGAAGATCATCATCATCTGCCTGCGCCGATACGGCTCGTCCCTCGAACCGTGTATCAATAAACCCCCAGACGCCTACTGAGGTCGTAACAATATATCAGATAATGTTCTGATGTCTCAGGGACTCCACAAAACTAACAATTAGGAGAAGCAGCCAGATCAGCTCTGTGTAAATAAAAATTGACATACAGAGTATGACAGCTCAGCCTTGTGATTGCGACTTCAACTGCACGCGTGTCACAGAGTTCGCTGTTTCAACAATGATTTAGGTGTTGAATTTGTAATGTGTTTTTTTAGATAGCACAGAAAGTTAATCTAACAACACTTTCCTCCCTATAAAAATTTTAGATGCTACATGTATGTGAATAACTGGGCGATTTATTGAAGGTTTAGCTAATGCATTCGCATTATATCGAGTAAAAGGAAAATTCCCTTATGCCCTAGTACCGAAACTGATTTAACCGACTGTATATACGGTGGATATATTGATTTAAAAGCCCTCAGCACGTGGATGTTGTCATTTTCAGTGAGAGAAGAACACACCGAATCAGTTAAAAGTTATTGCTGAACTTGTTGGTGCAGTTAAGTTTCGGAGAGGCAAAATAATCGCAATAAACTCTGCTACAAAATGGGTACAAAACCTGGAATACGAAGAGAAAATGACCAATTTAAAATAGGGGTGAATATCCCGATTTCACACTTTTCTTCATTTTGTGAATCATCTGTCGCAATGACACTCGCTACTGACGAATGAACGAGATAATCATGCGCTCACAGCTGCTCAGGCTTTCCGGAACCAAATCGGGCCGCAAGATACTCGATGATTTGGGCCTCAACTCTATTGAACAGTGCCCCGATTCTATGCAGATTCCCAGAAACATCAGGTCTCAGATGCACATCGCACCCATTCCCCGCAATATGCACCCTGCGCACAACGTTGGTCGGCGTAGGGCCCGGGGTAGAGCTCTGCTCGAGCACGTCCATAGCAACCCCACTGATGCAAGCATCGTGGATGCTGCGCCATATGTCCAACAAGAGGCATTCGCTGTTTCTATCGTCGACTCAAATTCCAGGCTCACTTGCTCCGCCACAGTACGCACATCGAAGCCCGTGATAGCCGAACAGGTTGCAATCGCGCTGGCTATGCTAGATAGTCGCAGAGAGTCAATATACAGCGACTCCAAGGCGGCTATCAAAGCCTACGAAACCGGGATGGTAGCCCCCCAGGCCCTCCGCATTCTCTAAAGCGTCAAGAGTATCACGCCCCATTCTCTCACTTGGTTTCCCGCTCACATGGGGTCGATTGAGGGCCCTACCTCTAACCCGAACGAGGGCGCACACGAGGCCGCGCGAGGACTGACTGACCGCACTGCCTTCACAGTCCCTCTGCCTCGCTGGAAACCCTTACTTACGTTCAACGAAATAACAAAGTACTTCTATCTGTCAAGAAGGGTATTCCCTCTCCCACACCCGGCCTTGTGCAGGGCGCAGGCAGTCACCCTAAGACTATTGCAAGCCAGTGCGTATCCTAACCCTGTGGTTCTTCATACCATCTACCCTGAACGGTATCCAAGTTCGGATTGCCCCGCTTGTGGACTGTTAGCCAAATTCAATCATGTGTTGTGGGAATGTGAAGCCATCGGCCCCGCCCTCAGCGAGGACAGGTGGGCTGCGCTCTTACGCAGCCCCGAACTTAAGGATCAAACCCTGGCCGTCCAGAGTGCGCGTGAAAGGGCCGCCAAGCTCGGCTTGACGGTCCCAACGTGGGATTAGCCGGGTGGCGCGGGGTCTCCCCTGCGTCTTCTCAGGACAAAAATAAAGTTTTAATCAATCAATCAATCATTCATAATAAAATATAAATTGCGGTCTGACATTAGTTTCGCTTGTTTTGGAAAAGTTTCGTCGAACTGTATTTCGATGAAGCTGTTCTTCTAACTAATCGAAGATATGACACTTATTTGGACATTTAAGCTGTCAAGCAAGATCTGTATAAGAAGAACTTGAGGCGTGTGAAATACTGGCCAATATGCTAGAAAGTACAACTCAGGCTGGAAGATAAAAACTGTTTAGGAACTCCTTGCTAGTGATTCATAGAGCTTTAAAAATGATTGTACCACGAATAATTTTGAACATGAATCAAGTGATGGGAGTCTAGCTTCCGTATACACGACTTTATTTGTTACAAATTTAGGAAGACCTAAACACAGACGCAAAGCTTGACCTCAAGCATTACAAACGGCGAAGCTTATAAGCAGGAGCGCCAGCGTACAGTATGCATCCAAATTCCAGCACCGGCCAAATTACATGCAGTATATTGATAAAAGTGCGTTTGCATGCCAAATCGGTCATGACTAATCTTGCATAAAAAACCAACCGCCCGAACACCCTTTACTGATATGTATTTGATGTGTTCCTTCCAAGACATGGAGTGATCGTATAGCACACCAAGGTATTTTATTTGCTCAACTTGCGGAATACACTCTATACGATGATAAAGAGAAATATTATTGGGGTCTTTCAAAGAAAATGTCAGTACGGAGCATTTTCGCTCATTAAGACGCAAGTGTATTTTATAGAGCCACGCTTCTGGATCTGATAAGTATGACTGTAGCACCTGGTATAGATTGTGTACATTGTTGACCACCGCAAAAAATTAAATGTCATCCGCAAAAACATGTGTTTGTATGTTCTGATTTCGGGGTGTAGAACTCATAATTATAATAAATAAAACGGGAGAAAGAACTGCCCCTTGCGGAACGCCTCGTGCTTGCGCGTAAGTAGATGAAGAAATGCCACTTTGGAAACAAAAGAATGCCCGATAACATAAGAAATCCTCGACCATGCCATAATGTATTTTGAGAGCTTCACGTTGTGCAACTGCTTAACTAAAACTACATGCTTAACGCTGTCTTACGCTTTCGCGATATCCAACGTTACCAATGCGGCACTATTTTTTAATGCTGAGCTAACCGAATCTGACTCTCAATATCTATATGTGCATATCACATCGAGCACCCTGATGTGAAACCAATTTGAGACGAACTTAGAATATTTTTCTCGTTAATGACCTTTATTATACGGATGGTTAACACTCGTTCAATCAATTTCACAAAATTAGACGTTAGCGCAATGAGCCTAATGTTTTCAAGTTCCTACCCTTTATCTGGATTATTAAGAAGTGGTATCAATTTAGCTAATTAACAAGCCAAAGGCAGCCATGACATTTTTTTGAGTAATTGATAAACTCCAACGACTTGACCAATACAATCGGAGATGCTGAAAACTAGTTGTTACATCTTCCTATCCATAGCTTTTTTCAACAGCTACTTGTGCAATGCTCGTCTCCTGTAACGTTTGACGTGCAGTAACGCCAGCATAGTCATACTCTCTTTTCTTAATAATAGTCATTGCCTCCCTTCTAGAGCATCTCCTTTTATCAACGGCCTCAAGAACTTCCATATATTGTTGTCTCATTGGACAATCTGAATTGTCAGCAGCATGTTGTCCCCCCACACAAGCAACACATGTCCTCTTCTGACGTACATTCTTCATTTTCGTAGACTACACCACATTTTCTGCATCGACCCTCTGATTTACAACCCCTGGCACTAAGACTGAACCTCCAGCAGTTCCGGCATTGTAAAAAACGAGACGCCAATTGATCTACTCGAACCACCAGAGGTAAAGCTTTAATCTCAGAACGACATAAGGTGTCAGAAAAAGTCACAATCACGGATTCTGCTCCGACGCGCTTTTTGTCCACAACTGAATTTCACCAATAAACTTCCACCACACCTACCACAGAGAGCTTTTCTAGATTTTCAGCAAGGATCAGCTGCACGTCTACACCTCGTACAATTCCTTGTGTGCAAGCCAGATGATATGGAACACACGCACTCACCGGAATCGATGAGGAAGATGAACAATTGAGTAGGTCTCTTACACATTCCTGGTCTGATGATCTGAATACTATTCCATCGCGACTTAACTGCCGCACGTCAGTTATGGTCTGGTGGTTAGGGTACACGGCGTGAAGGTGTTCTTGAATGGTCTTGCGGTATTCAACCTAATGAAGTGACCACCCAAAGGTACCAGCGCGACGGGAATGCTGTTCACACCTTTGCGGAGAAACATGTCAAAAGGAAGGTCATCATGCCGCAGAGTGGCCATGCGTGAGGAACGGCCCTTATTAGGCAAATTCCTAGACATCACTACGCCTTGAAATAAGCCGAACAAAAAAAAGTAGCTGATTCAGCTTTAAATGACAGATAAGACTAAAAATTATATAAGACAAGGAGACTACCCGGTACTTAGCCAATCGAACCAGAAAAGACGCTCGCTGAGCAGCACGTGTGGAGAACATGGAAAAAGCGACTGATCGAAACGTCGTCTTCGTCTTTCTTCACCAGTGCTTGGGGCTTATTGGCAAACTTGCTTAGGGAGGCTTGATGTCGGGAAAGCAATCACATTATTACGACTTATAAAGTGTTTTAAAACAGCGGGAAAACAACCATAGTTGTTTTACGCTATTCACATTGTGCAATGACTGCATTCGTCGCACAATGCGAATAGCGTAACGAGTGGGTTGTACACTGCTCCAACCAATTACGCAAGCTTGTTCTTGTTCTCCGAGGTGTGTTCACCTGTTCAACTACGCCAGTGTTTGAGGCTTATTGGCAAACTTGTCTTAGGCTGGCTTGATGTCGGGAAAGCAATCACGTTAATACGACAAATAAAGTGTTTTGAAACTGCGTAAAACCAACCAGTCGTCACAAAATGCGAGTAGCGTAACGAGTGGCTCGTCCAATGCTCCAACCAATTACAAAAGCTTGTTCTTGTTCAGCTATTACCTGTGGCACATAATTACTACAGGCATAATTCTTCATCGTCGTCAGCCGCGGCATGAAGAATTGACACAAAGTTCCTTGCAAGTGTTTACCGGATACCATGCTTTTCGGACATAGGGAATGACATGGCCGTCATTCCCTATGCTCTTAAAGCATAGGGAATGACGGCCAACTACCCAAAAAATTTTAATATTAAGTTTATAGTAGGTATGAAGCAAGTGTGCTTGCAGCAGTCTCCCAAAGAATGTTTAGAAAAGGCTCAGAAAGGTTTTCAAAAGGCTCTCCTAGCTTTAACTGTGACTGTGCTGCGCCTTCCGCGCAAGCCTGACATTTTTTTCTTATTCAATATGCGTACAGACCGAAAAAAATGCAGCTGGCGTGTTGTTGCAGCAGTATGTTGCTGGACACCTGTTAGTCGTAATGGATGAATGACACGTACGCTGCTCGAGCGCGCACGTGCACGTTCGAGGGCCCGCACATGCGCAGACGGTGCTAATGTGCCAAGACTGTCAGCGTACGCGATGGTTAGCGACGATATGACATTGGCCTTGAAACTACAAGCGTCAAGCCATGCTGAGCGCGCTCGGAACCCAGCAGGTACGCATCTACGCCGTGTTTGTGTACTTGATCGTAGACTTAACCGGCGTCTAAGCACTGATCTAGATTCCTTTTTTTCCTTTTCGCGCTTCATTTAAATCCTCACATAAAGCGCAAGTACGTTCAAAAACACGTGCCTTTGCTTGCAAGATGAATATATAGGTACCTAGTGATATTACAACTCTGTGGAATGTCTATGAGCTCTGTCTAGCACAACGCGTTGTAGAAATTATAGAAGTAAGTATATGGGGCAAAACAAGACAAAACTTGTAATATACTGATTATACATTTTTCATTTCGTTGCTTGCATATAAACATTAATGCAGAAACTCAATTTGAGTACAAGGTACGCGATACATCAATATTTCTATGTGGTCGACCATTCAAAACAATAGCTTAAAGAAAAACAAAAATGCTCCAGATGTCTTATTTTGGCCTGGCGGGAAACCAGACGCTGCACGGGGCTAAACAAAGCAGCGTGAGAATTCGATTTTTTCAGTTTAGCAGAAAAATGACTTGAAATTCACTCTGTGGGCCCTTACACTCTCTCAAGGAGCCTTGTGTTTGAAATTCACGCATTGAATTTATAGAGAACGTGGTGTTGTGTTGCTCCGAAACTCCTTCCATATCAAACATCGCAAGCCTTTATCTGTGCGAATATTATCTGTTTCTGACCATTCGCACCTCATTAAATTATTCAATATTTTGATGCTGGAGATGTTTTATCGTGTCTTTTTCACCTCTTTTTGCTGTTTAGATGTAGGAGTGCTTAGGTGTTTCATTCCTTTTAACTTCGTTCAGCGGACTTAAGGAGGCAATCAATTTAAAACTGTGCTAGATTCACACTTTCCAGCTTTCTCTTTTTTCAGTTGAGCTATTGGAGAATCGTCGTTTAAACTTAATCCCAAAAGAAGTTTGCGAACGACTTGACTTGAAAATTCCCCCAAATTTTTGTTATGTGTCTCTTAAGAGCATCCTTGAAAAGACGGAAAAACTTCGATGAAGCGCTAAAGGAGGGAGTTCTGTTGAGAACGGCAATCAGTGCTTTTTCAAGCCTCTATCTTCCCGGTAAGCTCTATATGATATTTCCTTGTATGTGCGAATCTTCCTAAACAAGAACTATACTATACTTTTCTGTGACGTTCGAGAAACACTCAAAAAGGCTGGAAGCAGTTTCTGACACAATAGGTTTGGCCAGCCTTACACTGAAGCCCGAAAATGTTCCTTTGTCCTACGCGAAATTTAATTCCTCAGTCACGTCGTCAACACCCAAGTTGTCCGACTTGATCCAGATCAACGTTTTGCCGTGGCGAATTTTTCAACACCATCAGATGAAAAATCAATTCGGCCTTTTTCGGACTATATGCATATTACCGGCAATTGACTGTCAAATTCTTATGCATCACATGACCATTGACCCAGCTCACTAGAGAAGACATCCCTTTCTTATGGTGAGAAGATCAACAACGGCCATTTCACGAGCTTCGTCCGCGCATGCAAAGGCACCCTGCCCTCACCCACTTCTATGAAGACGCGCTGACCATATTGCATGCACACAGACGTTTGTATTGTGGGTCTCGGAGCAGTTCTCGTATACATTGGCAGCATAACAGCGAAAAGGCGATCGCTTATAACAGCAGGACACTGTACCTAACAGAAGCCAACTACACAATGACCTGAAAAGAATGTCTCGCAATTGTATTGGCAATCATCAAATTTCGTCCGTATTTGTACGGTCACTCGTTCGCAGTTATCAGAGATCACAATTCACTCTGCTGGTTAATAAATTTAAAAGATCCATCCAGCCGTCTCGCATGCTGGAGTCTTCGACTCCAAGAGTCCGACTTCACAATTACCTACAAATCGGGTAGACGACAGTCTTTCTCGATCTCCTGCTGACGCAATGGGGCACGACTGCGATGACAAGGCCTTTTTAGGCGTTGTGAACTCTGCCGCCGTTTCACGTCAGGAGTAAGACAACGCTGAACTGCTGCCATTCATTCGTTACCTTGAAGAAAAACCAAAAAGCACGCCGAAATTATTTGCAAGGTTAGCGTGATACTGCTTACGCAATGACGCACTTTACAAGAAGAACTTCACACCTAGCGGCAGCAGCTACTTGCTCGTCGTTCCATCACCTCTTCGAGGTGAAGTACTCTATACCTGCTATAACGAGCCGACCACCAGTTCTTTTGGCTGCAGCAGGTCATTGGGAAGAATAAGGCAGAACTTCCACTGGCTGAAGCTTACCACCATCATAAAAACCTATGTGCAGACGTGTTTGGACTGTTAGCGCCGCAAAGGATCTATCGTTAGGCCAGCTGGCCTTTTGCAGCCTGTTCAAGTGCCAACAACCCTATTTTCATGAATCGATATGGACTTTTAAGTCTACTTGCCACGTCTTTTGCCCAAAACAGGTGGATAAGTGTCGCTACTGATTACCTCACCCGATACGTCGAAACAGTTGCTCCGCGACGGGCAACAAGAGCTGAAGTCACGTGATTCTTTGTGAAAGTCACTGTCTTTAGGCACGGCACTCCCACCGTATATCACCGACAGACTTACTGCGTTCATGGCCGATCTATTGGACCTCAATGTGTAACTATGTTATACTGCGTGCGGGAAGACACCGGCATACGGTCCCCAGACTGACGGATTGACCTAATGTCTCAACAGGACCCTGGCTGACATGATAAGCATGTAGGTGGAGGTAGAACACAAGAACTTGGATGACATCCTACCCTACCTAGCATTCGCGTACAACACAGCTCGTCGGAGGACGACTCAGAAGGCACCATTCAGTCTCGTTCACAGTCATGATGTTAGAACAACGTTGAATGCAACGCTCCCCCATGAAAACTAGATCCATAAGGCGGAAGCTGCAGGTTTTACGCCGCGAGCAGAAGAAGCTCGGTGGCTTGCTCGGTTGCGGATAATCCATCAACAGAATAGTGACGCCCTGCACTGCAATCTCAGGCACAGACCCATCACATTCAACGTCGGCGACAGAGCGTGGGTCTTAACACCCATTCGTCGTCGTGGCATTTCCGAAAAACTATTTCGGAGTTACTTTGGACCTTACAAGTTTCTTCTACGCTTCAGCGTTGTGAATTACGAGGTTCTTCTTGGCGGTCCTCAGAGTTCAAAGCGCTGAAGACATTCGCCAAAAATTGTTGAAGTGCTTCGGATGAAGCCGTGTCTTCAGTTACCATAGCTTTTTTCTTTATTAATCTGCGCCATCAGAGCGATATTTTTGTTTTTTTTTGAAGGGGGGATAATAACACTCGTATGTGCCAGGGGCGAAGACAAAAAAGCAGTGCGAGCATAGTTGCTGAGTGTAATGAAAAGTTTATTATTTATCAGGGCCAAGGTTCGTCACGCTTATTTTCCGTGCCGTGTTAGGAGAAATGGACTTTGAGACAACGCGGTAGCAACACACACCACGTTTATGACAGAGCACGAAAGAAAAACATAGAACACAGAACCAGAAAAACCATGAAGCCGAATAAGTAACAAAACTGTCTGATCGAATGAGAAAACTACAGAATGCGAGTTCAAGGGGGAAAGTTCCAAAACCTCACGATGAGATAGGGGGTCCGACAATTGCCGAGGTGCAGGGCAGCAGGCGCTGACAGTCGATCGGAAGCGGGTTGCACCTTGATGTGCGACGCTATGGTTACGGTGACTCTTGGCGGAGTGGGGACGTGGGTACGACTACGGAGCAGTCAACCTGCATCGGAGACGCGATGCTCTATGCGGGCAATGGCCAGCCCGTCCAGCGAACAGCTTGCGTCGAGACGCGATGCTCGGCGCAACCATTAGCCAGGCCACGTCCATCGCTGTGCCGAACGGCGGACCGTGGAGACGCCTCGCCGAGATCCGCAATGGCCTCGGCAAGGAAGAGAACAGCAGGCTAGGCCGCGCCCTGAGATGCAGTACTCGTGCCAGCAACGTCACTCCAGCTGGTAGTTGGACGGCGGTAGCATGGGCAGCCGCGTTCCTTTGCCGGAACCAGGATCGCCTGCGTCCGACGCTTCGGCCCACTGTCTCCCGTCTGCCGCTGCTTCGGCTCGTCCCCAGCCACAAAGCTTACCGCCACGTAATGGTCACACGTGGCCCAGTCATGGCACGCCACCCCTATGGGCCACCACAGGTGATCAGCTGATTGGCTGACCTCACGCGCACATTACACGCGCATGCCCCGCACTTCCGTCGTTGTCGTTTTCTTCACTCAACACAGTAAGCGTCGGGACGAAGAAGAAGTAGCTGCGTTTTAGCAGAGTTTAATATAGCCTCTTTGTCGGTTGTCCTCCATTTAATCGTCGATCCCGCATCGTCACAATATAATAGGTGTTAGTTAATGAGTCAATGAATAAGACACTCTCTAAGGCAATTCAATACATTGTTATACATGTTTTGCCCCTCTCGCATGCAATATTTAAATAAAAAGTTCGCTTGAACACCGGGCACCAAGCGAACTGAACTTTATTCTTTTCGTAGCCTGTAACTAAAGTTACGCAATAAATATTTACGTTGCTTTACTAACGCATGAGTACGTTCATGCACCCATCCGCAAGTTCGATGGAGCAGAATTCAGCCCCTTTTAGACGGACCACGAACACACTGACACCCACCGCGTAACTTTTCCCGCGCGACCGCTGTGAGAAATCATGACATCTACACAAAAAAGGTGGACAAGATCCAGCACTTTTTGTTGGAAAAAAAGCGGTGTTTGTACTAGCTAAAGAAGCCGGCAAAGCCAAATATTCGCGTTTTGCCCGGTGTCGCCTTTTGCCCCACCCTACCATATATCCGATTCACGATGCTCTGCTTGTATTTCTGGCCATGCTTAGCAGTTATAAATTTCTTGTGGCTTCGTGCAGCACTGGCGGCTGTCTTCTTTCTCTTTCTTAACTCTTCAGCCACCTTACGGGTTTCCGCAGAACTCATTTATATATAGTGTTAAACCAGAGCCAGCTCGTTCAGCGGAGAACAGTATTGTCATGGGGTCGTGAAGTGGACGAAAGGGGTATACTGCATGTGGCGAAATAAACTGTTTATTCGAGTCGATCTTGTGGCCACTTAAAAAGAAAATCAGCTTACACCAAGACACTGGTGCTGAAAGCGGCGAGCAGAGCATCGGTCATCGATCAACTGACAAGCGGCGAAGCTTGTCGGCATTTATACCCTCGCCATCGAACATTCAGCGTTATCGCTAGTGGTGACGTAGATTCCAGAATAATCTGAGATGCTCACGACGGGGGTCGTGATCTCAGCAAAATTATCTACGGCAGCCCTGAGGCTTCTCGAATACTGTAGGCGTTGCTTGCTCTGAGAATCCCGTACAGCGTAACGTGGTGATAAGAAAACTTGAAGAAGAAACGTGGCATTGACCCCCTTCTTAAAAAGGCATCATCCCGATACTATAACAGATGATAAAAGTGCAATAATATTGTCAGAAAGTTGAAATAACAAAGTATGATGCAGCAATATAAGAACAACAAACTGCACTCTTTCAGTTCATTAATGTTCATGAAACAGCTTTAGGCGCGTGACATAGACGACTTCAGGTCACGATCAGCGCCGTTGAGAGTTCATAATGTCGTCGGGGACAAACTGTTAGTCAAGTGGGCCGAGACGTCATATTAGCCTGTATGGTCCGAAGTACCGTCGCAGAAGTTTTTCGCCGAGTCCACGTCTGCTTATCGGCGTCGATACCCAAACACGTTCACCGGACTGGTATTCCACGAAGCGTCGCCGAAGATTGTAACGCTGGTGGTCGGTCGTTAGCTGATTTGTGATGTGCAGGCGGGCGAGTTCACCAGCTTCTTCAGCGCACTGAAGATAGTGGGTGGCGTCGAGGTTTTCTTCCTCAGCGACGTTGAGCAGCATTGCGAAGAGCGTCGTTGCCGGGCTCCTTCAGTTGAACAACTTTTACGGTTGCATCTGCGTCGTCTCCTGCACGGTCGTGTTGTAGCGAAGGTCACGTACGAAAGGATGACGTCCCACGTCTTGTGTTCGACGTCAACGTGCAGTTCTTTTGGAGAAAGCTGCTTCGCAGCGAAAACGCCGTAAGTGCCCGTTTAAATACCATCGGAACAACGGAGGTCCTGCCCTCGATGTATTTGATTAAGCTCCTAAGCACCGGGTCAGCCCGCTGGCGTTCAGCTAAGTCGTCGGAAGTTGTCATTGGCAAGAAGCAGACGTTATTCAGGTTGTCGCATGGTGGTGGGACGATGAGGGCTTGCGACAGGCACTCTGCGTCGAAGTGTTTTCTGTCAAGCTTGTACATGGCAGTATAGTCGAATTCTTGAAGTCTCAGGCTCCATCCGGCAAGAGGACCTGAAGGGTAGTTCAAGTTAGCTAGCCAACAAAAGGCGTGGTGGTTGCTCACAACTTTAAAGGGCCTGACGTAGACGGATCACGTTGCCCAAGAACAAAAGTTACTCGTACGCGAAGCGGCACTTTTCTTGCTTCAGGTTGAGTCCAGATGTCTTAATGGCTTGAAGTACAGCTTCAACGTGCCGGAGATGCTCGTCGAAGCTCGAGGAAAACATTACGACGTCGTCCAAGTAAACGAGACAAGTGTGCCACTTCAATCCTGTCAGCTCTGTGTCCACAACGCGTTGAAATGCTGCAGGTGCCGTGCAAAGTCCGAAATGCATGACCATGAATTCGAAAAGGCCGTCTGGTGTTATAAAAGCATTCTTTTCTCGGTCTCTCTTGTCTATATCTATCTGCCAACAGCCTGCCTTGAGGTCCATCGATGAAAAGTATTTGGCGCTGTGGGGTCGATTTGGGGGAGAGGGTGCACATCCTTCTTCGTTATCTTGTTTACTTGGCGATAGTCAACGCAGAAGCGTAGAGTTCCGTCCTTCTAGGGGCGAAGCTCCTTATAGCGGCGCCCGTTCGTCCCTCGTAGTCGTAATAGTAGTCGTATAGTGTAACCAGTCTTACATTTTGACCTCCAATGTGGTGCCAGTGGGATATTTCTTCTGTGCACTGTTTAACAACAGAAAATAATGCTCAAAGTACATGCCAATGGCTGCTAAGGGGGAATGAGAGGCAGGAAAATTCCGCTTTTAGCTCACGTGCACGCTGCAAATTTTTTATTGTTCAACAACGCACAGAAGACAAGAAAGGGTAGCTACGTTATACTCGTAGGCGTTACCTCCTAGTTTTTAGAAAGGTTTAGCGAGCGCTGTGCCGCAGTGCCATGAGTACAGTGAACAAATGTATAGCATGAACTCAAGGTGGTTAAAGGTAGGAAGTAGACATGAAGCGCAAGCCGTAAGGAAGTGTGCATGTGTCTCCTCTCGTTCAGTTCTTGGAGTGTCTGCTGAATGGCGGTTTTTTTATATGAGCAATATATGATGAAAAGATGCGAGATGGTGGTACTTGGAGTGGTGAATGGGTGCACGAATGGACACACAGACAGATGCATGGACGGACACACGAATGACTGTACGGACGGATGGATGGACGCAGGAGTGGATGCATGGACGAAAGCAGGGACGGACGCACAGAAGAATGTGCGGATGCACGAACAGACGCACGCACGGATGGGCGGATGGACGTACGGGTGGCCACACAGACGCACGCATCGATGGACGGAAGCAAGACCAAATGGGCGGACGGACGCTTTGCCCCACTATCCATCATTTACTCCGAGAATATGCTGCCATTTTTTTCTTCACTAACCCCACCGGTGACGCCCATAGACTCTTTGAAGGCTGGATAGCGTCGTCGTGGAACATTTTATCGACTTGCTTCTCTATGGCCTCGCGTTCTCGCGTCAAAGCTCTGTGTGGACTAACGTAGTGGCCTGGCATTATCTTTTATTGATTGATATGTGGGGTTTAACGTCCCAAAACCACCGTATGATTATGAGAGACGCCGTAGTGGAGGGCTCCGGAAATTTCGATCACCTGGGGTTCTTTAACGTGCACCCAAATCTGAGTACACGGGCCTACAACATTTCCGCCTCCATCGGAAATGCAGCCGCGCAGCCGGGATTTGAATCCGCAACCTGCGGGTCAGCAGCCGAGTACTTTAGCCACTAGACCACCGCGGCGGGGCGGCATTATCTTTTATTATAATTCGTTGTTTCGTGACAGGGGTCTGTCGAATTCTCGATGACGACGAAAAGCAGTTCTTGTATTTCAGGAGCTGGTTTTCGAGCTGCTATTGCTTATGTGTCGGAAGAATCGAATTATAGTCAAATGCTGGTTGAAGGGTTTCAGTCATAAGAGTAGATTCAGTGGAATCGGTGAGGGCGAAAGCATGGCTTCGAGTATCTCTTCGGTGTAGGCAATTGTCGTTCCTTTGCTCACGTGCTTGTACTCGTTGTTGAAGTTTGTGAGCATCACTCTTGCAATTCCTCTTCGCAGCTCGGCTATCTCTCTGGCGACGCAAGTTTTGCGGTTGATCGAGAGGTGTTGACCACCTTTAACGACGCCTTGCATGGCTCTCTATTCTTGAGTGCTGACGGAAATGCTGACGCTACAGTGAGGAGGAATGGTGACTTTGTCTTTGAGCATATTCAGGGTGTGCCTTCCTGACGACGTGTGGAGCGGCAGTGCATTTTCCATAGATAGAGTCGTGGACTTTGTTCTCAGATCGATGACGGCCCCATGGATGCTTAAGAATTCCATACCAAGGATGACATCTTTCGGGGAATGCCGTTGTACGACGAAGCTTGCAGGATAAATCTTATAGGTAATGGTGACTCCTGCTGTGTAGGTTCCTACCAGAATAACTAAGAGGCCATCGGCTGTACGGACTTCAGGGCCTTCCCAAGTTGTCGTAACTTTCTTCAACTTCGCGGCAAATGTTCCACTAATAACGAAATAGTCTGCTCAGATGTCAACAAAAGCTGTGACGCTGTGGCCGTCGATGACGACGTCGAGGTCGCTAGTTCGTCTCCTCGCGTTGCATTCAGATCGCGGCTTCGGATCTCGGCTACGACGGTTTGTATCGCTGCTTCGACATTGCGCCATCCAGTCGTATTCTGGCCCGGAAGATTTCATATCAGGGCAAAGTTCATGTTGCCGCGGGTTCTATAGGTTTTATCGCGTCGTCGTCGTCAGCGGCGGGTGATCTTTGGCAGTTCTTTGTACAGCGACCACACCTCCAGTTGTTGCTGCCCTTAGTTTCTCTGATAAAGGCTAGCAAACTGGCTCCGGGTTGTACCGGTGTACGGCCGGTGTGAGGCGACATGTTGTAGCCAGGTGACGGTGAATGGAAAGTTCTTTGGAGCTCTTTTCATTCGCCTGCGCTGCTGCAAGGTAGTCGGCAATGTCGCGTGGTCTTTCCCCCCACTGTGAACGTGGTGCATCTATGGCAACTCACGCAGTCCCTTCTGACAGTACTGACAGCGGTGGTAGGTATGGCCAGCTTCTCCGCAGTAGTAGTAGAGAGGTCGGGGGTCGTAGTCACGCCACTAGTTGGTTTTCCTCGCAGCGTTGCGCTGATCGGCGTATGGACGGTATGGCGTCGGCGGCGGAGGCTGGCGGCAAAACTCCTACGGTGCGGCCTCTTGACGAGGGCATGAAGAGGGGGGGGGGCATAGCGTCGGGTTGGAACAGAGTAGCTCATCGCTTGCGGCTTAGGCTGCGGAGCTTCGGACATTCCAAGCGATTGCCAAACTTGTTCACGGATGGGGTCGGCAATCGAATCCACTTGGGGCTGTGACGAAGGCAACAGGTTCGGTAGCTCCTCCCGCACGATCTGTCGGATGGTCTCACGCAGATCGTCCCCACTATTGGCATAGGCTTCGGCGTAGATGGCGGTTGAAGAGTGATGGTCATACTGCCTTGAGCGCATCTCAAGTGCCTTGTAGATTGTAGAGGCCTCGGTGAGAAATTTTTCAACCGTCTTGTGCTGGGTGCGAACTAGTCCCACAAACAACTCTTGCTTCACGCCCCGCATGAGGAAGCGGAGCTTTTTGTCCTCAGCCATGGTGGCATCGGCGTGCCGAAACAGTTTTATCATCTCTTCTGGGAAGATGGTGACATTTTTGTTGGGTAGATGCACCCGGGTCTCAAGCAAAGCAGCAACTGTTTCTTTGCGAGTGACGCTCGTAAAAGTTTTCAGGAATGCGCCGCGAAAAATATCCCACGATTGCAGCGCATATTACAGGTTCTCATACCAGGTTCTCGCCGCGTCTTTCAGATGAAAGCAGACACGGCACAACTTTTCTTCGGAGTCCCACTGGTTCAAGACGGCTACACGGTCACACGTTTCAAGCCAGGCCTTCTGGTTCTTCAAATGAGGATCCGTGAAAGATCGGTAACTCCTTCGGCTGATGCATTATGACCATGGCGGGTGACTGTAGAGAGGCTGTCATAGCGGTCGCAGTGGTGGTGGTGGCCTTCGGCTTGCGAGTATTATCGAGTGAAGCTCCCTACTCCAGAGGTAGCCACTGTTGTCGACGGCTTGCTCGAAGGTCAAGGTTGACGAGACCACTTCTACCAGATGTCACGGGGTCGTGACGTGGACGAAAGGATTAAACTGCTGGTGAAATAGTTAATTGTTTATTCAGACCAAACTTGTGGCCACGTAATAACAAAAATTCATCTCACGCCAAGACACTGGCATGGGGCTCGTTAACGTTAGCAGCTCGAGCGTGCTCTAGCCAGCAGAGTGCGTTCCTGTAAACTTAACGCTTAAAAAGCGACTTTCGGTGCGTGATAACGGAGTGCGCTCTATGCGCTCCGATTTTGAGACGGCGCACGAGAGCCAGTGCCGAGTTTTACTACCAAAAAAACCACAATAACGTGCTTCCGGCTTTTTTCCTCATTCTTTCCTACTGCCACGAAACGGCCACACTGCCGCCGCCGCGCTGTCGGGCCCCCAAAGGCTGTGTGCTGAAATCACGGTTAAGTAAAGCTCCGAAGCACTCCGTTGCAGGTGTCGCACCCGAGCGCACTCGGGTGTGCTTCTTCAGAGTTTGGAGCGTGCTAGCTTAATGAGCCCATTGAAAGCGGCGAGCAGAGCGTCGGCCATTGACCAACTGACAAGCGGCGAGGCTTGTTGGCATTTATACACTCGCCATCGAACATTTTAGCGCTATTGCTAGCGGCGACGTAGATTCTAGAATATTCAGAAATGCTCATGACGGGGGCCGTAATCTCAACAATATTATCTACGGCAGCCTGGAGCTTCTCGAATACTGTAGGCGTGGTTTGCGCTGAGAATTGCGTACGACGTAAACGGGCGATAAGAAAACTCGACGAAAGAACGGTGCAGTATTATACAGGAAGCATTCTCTAAGCTCAAGTAACTGCTGATTTGGCGTACTAGCTTGTGGTGCGCTGCGCGCCATTCGCGCAGCAGCCACTTACTCTGCATTCATACTTGCGCTCATTTTTGCCTAACCATGCTTGATGATGCGCTACAGCTTTTGCCAGAATCAGCTCGGCTTACGTAGAGGGAAGCATATGTTGATCATTTTGAAGATAACAAGCAGCTCTGCATGAAGCGTCATCTGCCTATTGCTGCCTGCTTGGTGTGAGAGCGCACCGGCACACGCCTGCGCATGTACTGTGTGGGTGAAAATCGCCATTCCTCGCAGGTAGCACCAGAGCTGCGTGAGTTGACGCGCTCCTGCTCGGGCAGCGTACATGTGGTTAACCTTTTACACGGCACACGGTCTTCTTCAGTGAGCGAGAAATAAATAATTATCTGCTTATCTTTATGAACGAATCTTAGTTTAGGTTTGAGAAAGCTCTAAAATCATCAAGCTGCCCGGTGCAACTACGACCTCCTAGTGAGTACAACTATGGACCACGCCAGCCCACAGAACTTGGACGCGGTTGCGCGTGGTCCACATAAAGAAGTCTTTTCGAAGAGGCAACCGCACAGTGGGTAAACACAAAGCTTTCGACGCATGCACCGCTACCAGGGACTCTTGAGCAGCTATGAAGTATTAGTCTGCTGGAAGAAACGTGGGAAAAGTAAAATGGTCACTATGACTTTATAATGATTCCTTTTATTGAACTGAGCACGGTGACTAGAGAGAAGTAGGGGAATCACCGTGAGCTCACCTTTGAGCCTGTCCCTACCACGCACACTTAAAAATTCAAGTAAAATACTTTCACTTATAATATCTGTTGATATTTTGCAGATAATATAAGAATTTTTATAGGAATCCCTCGCACGAGCAATCGCGGCTGTGAGGCTGCGATATTTTGAGGGGGCATGTCTTTAACAGTGCGCTCTAGTGAGCGTAGCGAGCGTTTGAATATAGGCAGACACACGCGCCAAAATGCACCTTGCTTACTATTTGCGTGTAGTGTGTTACGATAACTCTCATGTTCGGCTTATTGCTTAAGCTAACCAACATTATAACGAATGAAGCTTTGTTTAAAATTTCAGTGGAAATGTTGAATACAATGTTGAATACATATGTTTGAAAAACTCCTGGTTGTATCGTTTCTAACTTTTTACGTAATACATCTTGCGATTGTGCTGTCAAGTACCGATACCCACGCAATGTTTAAAAAAGTATTTCGTGCCTATCGGGCTTGCGCGTGCTAGCCCGCCATGGTAACCTGGCTCCTTGAGGTTCTACATGTAGACAACTACTGAATTTGGCCGTGTTTGCTGCTAAATAAATGGTGATAGAGCACCGGCGATGGGATTGTAGTGCGATGATCGGAACAGTTTTTTTTTGCGACGGCACGATTGATAAACGCTGCATTCGCTTATCGCTGCCATGAACAGCTCCACCAGAAACATATCATTTCCCCGTAAAACGAAGCGGGCATGCCACGTGGGGTGTGTTTGTATTTAGCGGACATGTGTAGTAATAGTGCTACTGGGGTTCTACTCACCAAAACAACGATATGACTACGAGCTACGCCATAGAGGAGGGCTACAGAAATGACCATCTTCTATTCTTGCACCCACGCTGACCTCACAGATCACACGGGTCGCTTCGATTTGGCCTCTACCTAGATGCCACCTCCACAGCCAGGATCGTACTTGCGACCTTTGGCTCCTCTGCCGAATGCCGCACTCACTGCTTCATCATTTCGTGCGGCGTCTGCAGTGAACAGAAAAGCACTAAAAGTTAGAAAGAATTGCATCACAATACTAACCTTCAGGTTCCACTTTTGATATTTTTTTTTTCCAGTTTGATTTAAGAGCTGGTTGAATGAGCATGTCAAAAAGCAGGAATGAGCTATTCACAGAAAAGAGCAGGACCCATCGATGCATTAGCCAAGCAAATGCAGGCACGAGATCGCGTCATGAAAATTCGCGTCGGCCAATTTTTAAAGCTCGGCCCAGAGTTAACTGGTGAACTACTACATAAGAGCACGCCGCCTGTCCGGGCATTGATTCTACACCATCTATCCTATGAGTTTGCATTTCCTGGTATTTGGGCACCCAATGTATAAGCAGCATCAATGTGTGCTTGCTACATTAGAGCACCACCTTTGAGACACTGCACCTGCGCTACCTGGCTCCATCCAGTATGACTACTGTACAGTGCACTGGCGCCAGTTCCCTTGCGCTGTCTCACTGTGTGGAACTATAAAAAGAGCCACTGATGCCATTGGAAAACTTTGTGCAGCAGCCGCACATGTAAGGAGGACTACCTCACACCCACTTTTTCAGGTTGACTGTTCTCTATTTTGACGGTATTTCGGTTTGATTTGACAAAGCTTACCCCAACTTCTGCTCGCCTGTATTTTTTGTGTTATAGTATGACTGCATACGCAAACAGGCTAAAAAGATCAGTAGCTTGAATCAATGCTTAACGATAAGCTAAACAAGCTTGTTGTTGACCTTGCTTCAAAGATTGTCAAGCAGCCTGATCATCAAGGTTTTGGTAACCATAAGCCACTGGTTAACAATGTGCGTTTTATGAGCGATCAAAATGAGAAGTGCGGACGTCTCGATCATGTTGCTGCGAGCATGAAAGAACTGAAGACCAAAAATGATGCACTGAACAGAAAAGTTGCTGGTGCAAAGCAATACAGCAAGCTGAGAATTATCGAAACCAAGTATAAAGACCCCGTATGTGAGGTGAAAAAAGCGCCGTCACTTTGGAAACAATCACTAAGTCTAATAAATGTCATGTTTCATCTTCCGATATTGACACTATCCGTGGCGTGGCGAGCAAGACATAATAAAGGAACAGTATCACCCGATTTCGCTCGCGTACCATGAAGATTGAATTTTTTCGAGACGCGCTTAAGGCACGCTTGCGCGCTTCTCAGCTACGCTTGTCGGGAAACTCTGAAATTGCAGTTTATTCAATGATCCCCTGAATATTGCTATAAAAAGCTGTTTAGTGAAGCGCTCGCTCCCAAAAAAACAATTCAGAGGGCGTTACCTTTCGACTGACTACTGCCGCATTTCGCGTGAAACTGAAAAGAACAAGGTGCCCTGGATATTTTGGTTCTGATCTTTATGTCTTGTGCATATTACCCCACAAATCATTCACCGTACTTTCTTGCTACAGCCTCTCTGTGTGTCATTCTTCTCAACAGAAGATACCAAACCACTGCTCAATTTAATTGCGCTATTCTACTCGTAAATTCAATAGGCTCACGTTCAATTCATGCCAGCATTGCTACATATATCGACTCACTTACTCACTTTTTTTTTATTTCTATGCATCTCCGAGACCTGGCTTGGAGCTTCTGAGAGCAACCTATATAGCTTTTCCACTTGCCATTCTGAATATTGCAACCGAAACTGCAGTCACCACGGCGGTTCACCTATTTTATATGTGAAGCAGCTCAGGGTCGAGCTCAATCAGGTGTGCGGCGTGACCATTTTCACTGCACATGCGCGTCTTCTACCCCTCTTTTTCCTCTCCTAATACTCCCCGCTCTCGCCTTACAACGCTGACGCTGGCGGCGTCTGCTAGCAATTTACTGGATTGAACACAAAAAAAAAAACCCGGAGTGGTCACGTTTCAGAACCGTTCACTGTCGCCTCACCGTATATATAGGCACAGAATCTTGACCTCCAAAGCAGTGGCAGTGGCAGATTTCTCCTGTGCGTTATAGAAAAATAAAAATTATTTGCGTTTGCATTAACCTAAAGCGGACTGTGGGTGTGTGTTTAGGTCACAGTCTCATTTTTCTCAATGCCAACTAAAAGCAATTCGCAAGTTACAGTAGTCACTGCGTGCTTTGCTTGCCCTTCCCCAGGTTTTTCGCCTGCGCAACGCCGTGGCGACTACCAACGTCAACTCTCCACCAGTTTAGGCGTTTGCACCCACTGCTTCGCATCTACACATGATCCTGTTTAGCTGGAAATGGTGTATTTTTCATTTCATTAGCAATTACCAAGAACTAAGGATTGACTAATGTTTATATCTATATTATTGCCATTCTGTGTGTATCAACACACCCTTGACATCTAGCAATCACAAAAGTGAGTTGCATTTATCGTTTGCCATCTTTCCTATACCTGACTTTAAAATTGTTTTTGTATTCTTTAAAAGTGCAACGGCTGAAAACAAACATATTTTAGTGGTTCGTGAAACTAGCATTAACCAACTCAACAGAGACAACTCTCTGGTATTATTCTACACCTATTGATGTGTTGGTTTCAAATTGGAATCGTTGATCATTTCTTGAACTAAATATTCCGCTCCTGAATAAACTCTTTCCTTTATCATGCCTTGTGTAATACAACTCCATCTCCATTTGCAGGTGCCCATGATATTCCAATCAGAGATAACAATCCTATTTTTATTACTCTTGCTACAACTAAACCTCAATGCAACACTTAGCACTCATCAACGAAAAAATTCGAGTTATCAGCGACATCTCTTACAGGAAACCATTCAATTGAAAATGGGCCCAAAGTAAAGATTTTCGCTTGCACATACTTCCCGCCCAACAAGACAGTCGCAGCTCTTCTGTATGGACGCACCGGGCGTCGCATCTCTTTAAAAGAGTCACTGTTTCATATGGCAATGATGTGTTGTTTGCCGCGCTGCTCAAGCTTTTCCTTGTTTGCTGTCGTTATCAACTCTTCAACTAAAAAACTCAGGGTAGGGAGGAAGAGAGGAGAATACACTATCATAGGAAGCCAGCGAAATCAATTACTTAGTGGATTATCTTTCAGACAAATTCATTGTTAACTCACCGCTGAGGTATCTTGATATGGTACTTTAGCGGATGACGTACTACTCGCGACAATTCTAACTAATCATTTTACTGGAGAATTCATTCGTAAAGCATGTCGCACTTTTCAAGAAAGTTCAATGAAAGTGAACAAAGCCCTCGCAGCTACCGCTAGCCACTTACTATTGTTTCTCGCGTGCGAACTTTGTGTTTTTTCGCGTGACAATTGTTCATGCGTGTGCATTGGATCAAATAAATAGTCCTAACTAAATTGTCTAGAAAAACATCTGGACACATAGCAGTCTTGACAGGGATGGTGTGGTACTCCAAATACTTCATAAAAAATGGGACGATTCCGCAAAGTCCCCCAAGATCAGTAAGCAAAGTATATTGCTACGTCATCAAGGCGTGGTCGAAACATCACAGGCCGAAGGAGGTAGCATGGTTAAGCACAGATAACAATCTGTGGGTTGTAACGTAGTAAAAATTGTGCAGAGGCAGCAACAGTTTTGGGGGATACCATACAGTGCTGCGGAAAGGTGGGTAAAAATTGAAGTAACTGAACACGAAAATAGGTAAATAACGGGATGGCTTACTCGGCATTGCGTCTTTATGTATGTGGAGACATGTGACAATAAAAAAGCCCTAATGTACTGTCGAGACAAAAATTCCTCAGCCTGCCTAATACCTGATGTGCACCACGTACAACAAAAAAATGATTCAATGCATAAGCCACTTATTGATCATTCTATATAAGATAAAAAAGAATTCAACATCAGGAAAAGTTGCACAGCAATTTATTGCATTTGCAGTTGAAGAAAGAGCATGTGATGGGTGAAGACGGAAGTTTGGCTGATGTTTACGTGAAGTATAATTTCTTACCATGCCAATAATTTTGCGCCCTTATAGCATTGCCGTTCCTGGTACTGTGTTCCTGTTAAGAGCCAGTTTATTTGTTTGCTTCTGTACTATTGTCTGCATTTGATTCGTGCTTCTAGAATTTCCACAGTGCAGCTGTCCCAACTCGCCCTAATTATTTGCTTTTGGAGAATGCTATCAAACCATAACCGCTAAACATGGTTCAAGTTAGGTATTCATGCTAGCTATATTTGTTTAGGCCGTGCTACCGGATTTTGAACCAAACAAAGTAATGCCAGTCGATCATGAAATGTAGCCTATCGTTGGCCGCCATTGGAGGTGAATTTTTGGCGAGCGCCCAGGCACGTGTTCACTAGAGACACACTGTGGTACTATAGACAAACTGGATGAGTCATTGCAAAAAAGTTGAGGCAGGACAGGATATTAGAAAATGATTCGTGCGATAGTGAGTAACTTCTTGCGATATTGCGATACACGCTATAAATTATGTGACAACGTGTAACGGCAGCAGTGTGTATTATGAAACACATTATGCTCAGCCACGACAGCTGAAACAGTGTCCCAAGACAGGTTAGGCTAGGGAAAGTTTCATATATGCGTTACATTCATCGCACATTTGCCCGAATTTGTCCAGCAACGCCCGTAGTATTGAGAAGGGCCGCCCCCTGAGCCCTATAGCTATAAAAATCAATAAAATGATCGGTGGTAATGTGGCCCACTGACGTTTATATGTGTCCACACGTTTATCGAATGTGTAGGACAACACATCAAAACACTGCACAATGAAATTCCTGTGTCATTGGCTCTAGCGCGTTGCCAGGAAGTCCCGCCAAATTTGTTTATCCTGGGCTACGCGCGACGTGACCTCGGAACGTGACACGTAAGACGATTACAGCGTAAGCGTTGAGGAGGTTACGCGACCTCGTAGTATGCGTAGCCTCTTTGCGCATGCCGACCTTTGAAATGACCGCCGGGGAGCTGCAAATATCAACACACAAAGGCGATGGAGGCATGAAACAAGTCGGAGCTCCGATAACTCCCCTCATGACGAGAGCAAGTTGTGACTGTCGCACATCTCTTATTCCGAGAACTGTGAGCGGAAGACGAATGCTCTAGAGGGGGGCAGATAAGCAAGCGTGTATCATCGGTGGGCGACTGCGACTTGTCAAGATGACTCAAGGAATGTCAAACCGCGTGGCCTGCTTCGAAAACGTTTTCTTAGGCGTATGTGTCATCTCATTTTTTTTTCACGATTATCACACGTCACGTAGGGGCGTCCAAGAGAACGCTGTTCCTTGCCAATAACTGTATAAGTTGCTCATTTGTTGCGAGAGCTTTTGCGAAAAGAGCGCAGGAAATTGCACATCTTCGTGAAGAAATCAGAATCACCTCTTTTTCTGTTAGTCAGTGCAGGCGAATGTACGATATCGTAAAAAGGAGCTCAGCGAAACTTGACGGCCGAAAGAAAGCGGCGAGCGCCTAGTATCGTCCTCTAGACTTGGAAGTGCAGCACTGACGAAGACACAGTGGATCACGGCGGCGAATCTATGGACCTGTATTAAGACAGCACTGAAGCTCGTCAAAACGCTAGCAAAAGCAAGTTGCGGACGTGTAGAACGTTGTTGCGCATACAAGCTAAGTAAACAGATAAGTGCAAGCTCTAAATTCTGAATAAGCTCGCGAAAAAAGGTAATTGAAATTTAGAGGAGAAAAACTGGACACACGGAAACTGCAATGTGGTTGCTGTCATTCGGCGTGTTCGTGATTCTTGGTGTCGCCCTCAGTGCCAGCCTCCCCGGTGGCTTTTACCGAAGACGAGTGGATGCTGATCCCATCTACAAGCAGATGGCACACTTTGCAATAGCGGAGCACACTGCAAACTACGATTATTTCGACACGGTGCTGGACCTCTTTCAGGTAGACGTTCAGGTAAGACAGACCCATTATCTTTGTTGTTCTAGTAGACTTGGGCACGTGGTTGAGTCATGAACGTCGGAGATGGTAAACTTTCCGACAATAAAGACATTTAAATACATTACTGTCTGGACATTTAGTCACATTATTTTCATGTATCGACAGCTGTCACCTATACACATGATAATGTGTTTAAATGTCCAGACAGTAACGTGTAAACAATGTGGACAGTGTGTGCACATTTTTACACGTCGTTATCATATAACAACAGTACGTATGATAGCCGCATATGTATTTTAAAATTTTGTATTTCGTGAACGGTACAAACACATTGGTTTACGTGAAAAGGTAACGCGGTGTGATGAGAACCGGATCGCGGAAATTCGTAGTGCAGAAATTATTCTGCAAATTGAATTTTTCCAGCATGCGAACACAATAAAATTTCTACTCGACCTTGTTACTGGATAATATTTAGGGCTATAAGTTCAGCGCAAGGTTGCATTAAAAAGCAGATGATAGCATTGTGGATATTTCTTTCACCTTGAAACTATCTGGTAATGAATTCGTATGTAGACATCTGGGTTATGCTTCTCTCATTGGACTTGTGCGCATTGTGTGTTCGATCATAAAAGGTTCCACTACGAAGCCACCTGAAATATTGAAAATAAGGGTGACTCGGTGTGAATATTTTTCAATTCTTCTAAAGAAAAGTGGTACAGCATCTGAATATTGTTTTAAGACATTGTAAACTAGATATCAAAAGTAAAAAGTTGGTGCAGGAGATTGTGTAGAGAAATAGTATTTATTGTACAGAGCTTTGCTTCGCTATACCACCTCAGATTTGGGTGCACGTTAAAAAACCCCAGGTGGTCTAAATTTCCGGAGTCCTCCACTACGGCGTCTCTCATAATCATATAGTGGTTTTGGGACGTTAAACCCCACATATCAATCAATCGCTATACCACATATCAATTATTTCATCGTATTTTACAGAGTGTAAGCAGTGACGCTTTTTTAGAAGCAGTCACACCGTTATTCATGTCTCTATTTCACCAAGCAAGAAAGCAACCATTTTCTGAACCAAATTTCGTGCTGTAGTATCAACGTTGTTGTCACAATTTATTCATCTAAACATGATTACTTTAATAGGTGTGGTAGTTATAACTCATAAAAAGGGTTCTCAACATTAGGGTTTCCAACAAGTGCTAATTTAAGAGTAACACAGAATAAAGCCGAGTTTCCTTACCTAAAATTTTCTCATTATTTTCAAGTTACTGCCTTCTTTTTTGGCAGTTTTACTCAGATGATTATTGGCACTCAATGCAATAACCTGCTCGGCTTCATAAACAATAACAAGTTTTCCTACTACTGGCCAACCCGATGCAAACGTGGACAAGAGATCCTAATATTCCGACTGAAACATATATATTTTGTGAAATTTGACTAATCTTTATAATACCTTGGGATCATTTTAATACTTGCTTTGTGGAGTTGCAATATATCAAATAATAAATGTGCCTGACAACGGCAATAAAGTACCAATATGTATCAACAGAATATTCCATATTTCGCGTAATCGTACAACCCGATCATATTGCGGTCTGTTTATGCTTTCGCATAACGTTACGTGGTCTTGGCAATTATGTATGTTTGCGCAGCAAATGAAATCAGTTTTTAGACAGTATCACCATGTTTATAGTATGTTCTTCATTGTCGGTCTTGGTTTACGAATAAATGGTCACCTTAAAATTCAAGTTAAATTGCAATGCGTCCACGAATTTATGCATCAGCTTGTGCTGTCTTTAGTTCTTTGAATTGTGAGCAAATATGTTCAGGCTGACACGCTGCCTTTTCAGAGCGCCGCTGGCTTCAACTACAGGTTGAAGTTTACTACGGCGGAATCGATATGTAGAGGAACGGACACATACAGCCCCAACACCTGTCAGCCAAAGGTTAAGGAGGTAAGTTTAATGTCAAAGTAAAAAAGTATTGCACATTCAGATTGATGGCGCCACTTGATGACGTGTTAACATGAATTGCTTTCACGTTCGGCATAACAAGAATGCGACTACTTTGAATAATTTACAGGGTTCCTAAACAGAGTTTTGTGCAATACGTTTGTGGAAAGTGCACATTAAACGATCAAAAAGCACTGCCCTTGAATTTGTTAGCGGATAACACCGATTAGGGAAGCTGCGATGGCGTAGTGGTTAGAGCGTCCTCCTCGCATGCTAGACATCCGTGGCTCAAAGCCCGGTGCCACGCAGTTGCCAACCGGATAAAAATAACTGCGCGGCGATGGAACAGCATTAAGAGGCCTGTGGTGCGGCCTTACCGGTGACCACCACCGGTAACGCACTCCCTCACCAGAGAAGGATTGGCCACCCTGGTGCAGTAGTATCTGGCTACTACCTCCAACATGCATACGACAATTAACTCAGGGCCCTGATTACGGCGGCGGTCAGATCTGCAACGCAGCAGAGGGTGCTAAATATCTCTGGATCCAGACAGGCCGCCATTGCAACCTGAACTTGGCAACGTTTAACGCTAGAACCTTATCTAGTGAGGCAAGTCTAGCTACTACTTGAAGAGCTAGAGGTTGTTAAATGGGATATAATAGGGCTCAGTGAGGTTAGGAGGAGAGATGAGGCCTATACGGTGCTACAGAAAGGGCACGTCCATTGCTATTAGGGCTTGGCTGACAGAAGAGAACTGGGAGTGGGGTTTCTTATTCACAGAAACATAGCTGGCAACTTAAAGCAATAATATAGCGTTAATGATAAGGTGGTAGGTATGTTAATTGAACTCAATAAGATATAAAGATGAAGGTAGCACAGGCTTATGCTCCTACATCCAGCCATGAGGATGCTTCAGTTGAAAGCTTCTCCGAAGACGTGGAATCCGCAATGAGTAAGATAAAAACACAGTATACTATACTGATGTGAGATTTTATGCAAAGGTGGGGAAAAAGCAGGCTGGACACAAGGCAGCAGGATATTATGGCATTGGTACAAGAAATGCCAGAGGCAAGTTGCTAGTAGAATATGAAAACGCAATAATTTACATATTTTGCATACCTTCTACCGAAAACGAGGAAACGGTAAGAGGACATGGAGAAGTCCTAATGGCGAAAATAGGAGAAAAATAGCTTTTATAATGAAAGCACATCCATACATCGTGCAGGATGTAGAAGCGCTTGGCAAGGTACGCTGCATAAAATAGTACAGTCTCGATTTCTCCTGGACTTGAAGGAGGAACAACAGAAACTAATACGCAAGAAGCCAATCAGTGAGCTAGCAGTGAGAGGGAACTTATAGGAATTCAGAGTCTCAGTACAGAACAGGTACTCGGCTTTTAGCGTTGACGCAATAACTGGTAATCTGACGAGTATATTACGGAGTTTACAGTGGAAGTTGGAGGTACGGAACTTAGACAGGACACTGACAAGCTGTCCCAGGAAACGAAGAACCTCATTAAAAGCAATAAAGCATGAAAGTTTCAAGTACAAAAGACAAAATAGAACTGGCAGAGCTTTTGAAGTGGAATAATAAATGTAAGATATTCGATATAAGATGGTATAACATGGAGAGATTTGGATTAATAAACGTGAGGTATCCGATATAAGAAGGTATAACAAGGAGAGATTTGAACACCATCTGAAAAACATAGGAAGCGTCAAAGCAGTGAAGAGGAAACTTGGGATAGGCAGAAATCGTATGTAGGCACTAAGGGACAAAGAAGGCAAAATAACTATCAGTATAGATAGAAAAGTTAAAATAGCCGAGGAGTTTTACAGGGACCTGTAGAGTAGCCGGGACAGCCCTAAACTTAATAATATAGGAACTAGCAGTAACTCAGATGACACCCTTCCAGTAACAATAGAAGAAGTCAGAAAAGCTTTAGAGAGCATGCAAAGAGGCAAAGCTGCTGGTGAGGATCAGGTAACATCAGATATACTGAAAGATGAAGAACAGATTGTGCTAGAAAACCTAGCCATTCTGTTTACGAGGTGCTTGCTGACGGAAACAGTACCAGAGTCTTGGAATAATGCTAACATCATTCTAATACATAAGAAAGTAGTTGACAAGGACTTGAACTACAGGCCAATCAGGCTGTTCTCCGTAGTATACAAGCTATTTACAAAGGTTATTGCTAACAGAGTTGAGAAAACATTAGAATTCGATCAACCAAAGGAACAAGCAGGATTTTCAACTGGCTACTTAACAATCGACCACTATAATACTATCAATTAGGTAATAGAGAAATGCTCAGAATATAGCCAACCACTATACATAGCCTTCATAGAATACGAGAAGGCCTTTGTTTCAGAAGAAATGTCAGCAGTCATGCAGACACTGCGTAATCAGGGTGTCGATGAAGTATATATAAACATCCTAGAAGAAATATACAGGGGATCAACTGCTACCATAGTGCTCCATAAAAAAAGCAACAGAATACCAATCAAGAAGGGTGTAAGGTAGGGGGACACAATCTCCCCAATGATATTTACCGCGTGCTTACAGGAGGTTTTCAGAAGCCTCGAATGCGAACAGTAAGAGATAAGAGTTAATGAAGAGTAGCTAAGTGTCCTGCGCTTTACCGATGACATTGTATTGCTTATTAACTCAAGGGACGAATTGCAACTCATGATTATGGAGTTAGACAAGGAGAGCAGAAAGGTGGGCCTTTAAGTTAATCTGCAGAAAACGAAATTATTGTACAACCTCGGAAGAGATCACCGCTACGAGATAGGTAATAGTGCACTTCAAGTTGTAAAAGACTATGTCTACTTAGGGCAGGTAATAACCGCGGAGCCAAATCACGAGATGGAAGTAACTAGAAGAATAAGAATGGGTTGGAGCACATTTGGCAAGCACTCTCAAATTATGACAGGTAGATTGCCACTATCCCTTAAGAGGAACGTTTATACTAGCTGCCTTTTCCCGGTACTTAGCTATGGAGCAGAAACATGGAGACTTACAAAGAGGTTTCAGCTTAAATTGTGGATGACGCAGCGAGCAATGAAAAGAAAATTGGCAGGTGTAACCTTAAGAGACAAGAAGAGAGCAGAGTGGATTAGGGACAAACGGGGGTGAAGGATATGATAGTAGAAATCGAGAAAAGGAAATGGACATGGGTCGGGCATGTAGTGCATAGGTAGGATAAGCGCTGGTCATGGGTAACTAACTGGATTCCCAGAGAAGGCAAGCGGGTTATAGCGAAACAGAAGGTTAGATAAGCAGATGAGATGAAGAAGTTTGCGGGTACGATTTGGCAGCAGCAAGCACAGGACCGAGTTGACTGGCGGAAGATGGGAGAGGCCATTGTCCTTTTGTGGACATAGTCAGGCTTGGGACGGTACGGAAGGGGGGAGAGCTGCACTGCAATGAAGGCTGAGCTAGGATGGGAGTGCCTTTCTGACCGCCGCCAGAAGCAGAGATTAAAATTTCTTTACTGCACTTACTACAATAAAACTGGAATTAATACAGAAATATACCTACACAACCCTCATTACACTTCAAAACGTTTTGATCATAGTTGCAAAGTTCGAGAACACCCAGCTAAAATGAACATGTATGCCAATTCATTTTTTCTTAGAACGAATAAACAGTGGAACAGGCTAACTGAAATGCAAGTACATAGTGGGAACGAAGGTTTATTTTATTCACTGCTGTTAACCCGTGTTGTAACCTGAACGAAGATGTATTGATTTGTGAACAAAATTCTACTATGTCTGTGAACGAAAATGTATTTCAGTTATTTATATGTGAACAAAGTTGTGTGTGTGTACGGAGATGTACGTCATTTATTGATGTAACCCCCCTGCTATAACGCCTTCGGGCGCTGCGGGCTTTCCGATGAAATATGAATAAAGAATGATGAATAGCCATGATATAAACACAGCTAGCTTTTCGTTTGTGTATACTTTCACATGCATACCTCTCTAGCTCTTCATTAAAGTAAATCTATCTTTCTTAATTCTCACAGAACTACTCTGTCAATCGGGATATGGTGCGGAAAGTGACATTTTGATGTAACCAGTAACAGAGATTGCGTATACCAGATTTGCATTTTTTATTGACAAAGCTGATCTAATGTGTAACACATATGTAGCTTATATTGTGCCATTTATGCAAAGTCGGCTATCGTTGCAAAGCTACATTCACATTTACGCAGTGGGCTCAAATAGCGCCAAGTCTTTTTTCTTGCAACATAATCAGTTGAAGTTCCCGAGGCTTTCTTGTAGGACATATGGAGTGAGCGTTTCCTACCGAACAGAAAGCATCACTTGATGGAAGTCGGCCTTTCCGTGTGGAGATTTGAGGACTTCATTTTCAAAACGAGCCGAATCCAAACTAAACTATCTCGAATAAGACTGCATTGATACATAGTTACTCTCAGCTTTTCTATCAAAAAAATATTGGAACTAAATGGGCAAATACGACCGAATACGTGCTGCTAACAGATTTAGTTTAAAAAAAATCGAGCCAGATTCATGCATTGTACGCATTGAAACGAGCCAAATGTAATAAACCCAAGCCAAGCACATAAGTGAAGCATGGCAGCCACATTGCAAGTTCCTGCTTGAGTTCTCAGCCTGAATCCTGAAGGCTAACAAATACTTCTAACAGGCCAGTTTGTTAGATATGGAAAAAAATTAGGACAACTATGACTGGAAGGCCTGCTTTTGATTGATATGTAGGGTTTAGCATCCCAAAACCTCCATATGATTATGAGAGATGCCGTAGTGGAGGGCTCCGGAAATTTTGACCACCTGGAGTTCTTTAACGTGCACCCAAATCTGAGCACACGGGCCTACAACATTCCCACCTCCATTGGAAATGCAGCCACCGCAGCTGGGATTCGAACACGTGACCTGCAGGTCAGCAGCCGAGTACCTTAGCCACTAGACCACCACGGCAGGGCGACTGGAAGGCCTGCTGCACGGCAGATATAAAATCGACGTCCAGCTTCTCGGTTAAAATAACAAAAACGAAGGTCTTTTACATTCAACAAAATGCTGCTGGTAGAAGCCTTCAATTGAGAGAAGAACCTTACTATAAGACTTCCACATCTAATTCAGTTGCAATTTTGAAGAAAGATGAGTCCCATGCACAAGCACCCGTGCAATGCTCACTTTCCATTCACTATGTCAACGAATTGAAACTGATAGATGTGATGAGCCTTCTCGTAAAGCCATTTGGCATTTTATAGAAATAAAATCAAGAGCTTGCTTATTTACTCATTGTCTTCAGGCGTGCGAAAGAAAACGACCATACGAAAGATTTTAAAGGGACTCTTCATAACGCGGAGAAGAGGTGCCGGCTCGGTGTACGTCATATATAGGCGAATGCTCGTAAATGAATCACTGTTGCCTTTGTTTGATTTGTTTTCTGCCAAAACTCCTTCATACTGCCCTTGAAAATCAATTTAAAAGCAGGTTTCGCAAAAAAATTGCTTCGCAATAAATCAGACAATTAGCCAAATAAATCGAAAGTTACCATGGTAGTATTTGTCAAGATCACTATTTAATTTGAAATAATTGTGGTCGTAAACTCCTCCTAGCTGACTCGTAAAATATATTGTGTAATATCTATATATATTGTATTGTATATATTGTGCAATTTGTAGAAGGAGTTGTAAGCTTTTAAGGGTTACTAACAGAAGTAGGCTCTTAAGGTACCCACTATGCCAAAAATCGTATATTTCGTCAAGTTGGTAAGCACACACTATGCCATTATTCTTCATTTTGCGGAAAAGCGAAGGACCCATTGAGTATTTGCAAGACATTACACGCTAAATGTAACTGCTAGTGAAGCTTCGATAAAACCCTATACATTCAGAAAATGGCGGCTGCTCATCTGCTTGTGGGGCTTCGTTGCCATCAAAGGGAGGAGGGAATGCTTACAGTGGAACGAAAAATAAGGTGGGTGTGATGCAATAGCTTGTGAACAAATAGAGTATTTTTGTTGGCACTTGCGCTAAATTTCTACTCTAATGAGTTTTCGTAGGCCCCCAATAACTAAGGGCTGGCTACAGGGTGATTTACGATAGGTCTTTCTCGACTGCGCTTCAAAATAATGCTACCTAAAATAACATCGGCTCAAGAATAGATAGTTATGTTCAAGTGTGGGGCCGTTCGAGAATTCTCGGTCTCAGTACATAAATATTTCTTGGAATTTTATTCCCTATTTGTGGAATCATCACAGACGAATAAAAGCAAGTAGCAGCGTACCTTTCACATTTGCAGCAATGCTTACTTGTTTCGCAAATACGCAGGTTTTTTAACAGGCACAATGCTTGAGTTGTTCAGTTATACAAAGGAGAAACTCAGCCTAGTCACACAAAATTGTATCAATGAGGTTTTATTCATCGCTCAAAATAACTTAATTTTATTACACTACACACATCGAGCAGGAAGTGTGAAGATAATCATAAAACATGTGTGGACCGTACGGACACTTTGTTTTTTACAATAACGTATGCGAATGAAAGCACGCGAGTTGTAGTGCAATAGATATCTAAGCAATATGCTCCCTAATAACACGAATAATAGTTGGCATTGCGTGTTCGAGAGAGAAACAGGACCGCAGGAATCTTCATGAATAAAACTCCAGCGAGCAAAGTAGAATTGTTGCCTTCGTTCCTTGTCTAAATGAAATGGGTTATCAGGAGTCATTAGGCCACAAAAAGGGCCCTTTTTGGCGCCGCAGTGGCCCGACGCCGTCATCGTTTGTGTTTTTAACTGCTATTTGTTCATTCGAAAGAAAATAGGAATAATAATATCAATGTACGAACGAATTTCGAACCAGCGCGTTCTTCGTGGCAGTGAAGTATTTTACCTCAGAGTCATGCTACTGTTCGAAACAGAGCATTAAACATCTGGATTTTAAACAGGCATTACGTGTATAGCGTTTATGAAGTAATATAGTGTGGTAGGTTGAGCAAAGTAGCAACTAGGCATCTGATAATACGAATAACGTACTTAGTAAATATATATAGCTTTTGACTGATTACATAGGCTAAGCTAAACACCATCATATCAATTAAGGACACCAGATCCCAAGGTTTACCCAAATAGGTCGTGAGACTTAGGGAGCAAAGCGGTTAAGAACCGAGCTACCAGTGGCATCAGTGTGCATTAGATTTTTTTGTTGTTGTTGTTCAGGCTACACCGAGCATGAAGCGCAGATAACCTGGTTCAAACTGTATAGCGCTATCGCCATCGCCATCGCCATGGGCTCTGAGATTGAAGTGGGAATAGGTTTAGATAAAACTACTACCAAAAACAGCGAGGGTGCAGGGAAAAATGAAATCGACGCTACTTAAAAAGAACAAACAGGCTGTCATATGCGAAGAAGCGAGCGCTAATGCTTACACTTTTGGCAACGTTGATGCTTCGCTCACCGTGGCGTTGCGCAGGAGAGAAAACTGGGTAGGCCTGAAGCACGCAGGATGTATCGGTGTTTTCTATAGCTACATCCCTATCACTACTAAAGGGCAGTGAGAGACAGAAGACCCTGATTTGACACATAGACCGGCAGTCCGCTTTTACTTACGCGCACGTGCGAATGTTTATTGTTCAACAATTCACTGGAGAAACATTCCACTATTAACTTTTCGAGGTCTGTTAGAAAAAGTGTCCGAGATTTGGTGAAAAAAAATACTGGCCTAATTTGAGCGTTGGAAACTTAATCCCCCTCAAAGTTGCCCCCTTGCGACTCCACACATCTCTCCCAGTGGAGCTGCCATTGTTGGAAACCTTCTGAGAAGGACTCTTTCGCAATAGAGTTTAGCTCAGCTGTCATCGCAATCATAACGTCCTCCATTGTCTAAAAGCTCTGTCCCTTCAATTTTCTCTTGAGTTTAGGAAACAGGGCGTCATTTCAGGTCAGTAAGGAACCTGTTGGGCTACGGGAGTCTGACTTTTTAACAAAAAAGTTAGTTTTAAAAACGTTTAAAAAAGTTTTAACAAAAAGTAGCACTGCTCCAGTTGTTCCATCATTTTTCTTGCAATGAAAAGCCGTCGAGCGCCCTGCGGACTACCTCAGTCCTACGCTGCGTCCTATCGACTGACGCTGTTGGTAGTTGGCAGAAAAAAATGAACTGAAATTTATGCATGCACACGAAGGTTCAAGGTATGCTGATGCAAGCGCACTTGTTTCATATTCTTCGGGTGCTCGCAAACAAAATTAAGGTCGGATACTTTTCTAACAGACCTTGTATACCTTGGGGGAGGATATGTTCATGAGGTTTTTTAAGGCACGACAAGCTAGCTTTATTCTGCGAGTTAGACCTGCAGGAATAATGTGTAAGAGAACGCAGTTTTGAAAACTATATGATCTCGGCGGTGTCAAACTGAAATGCACTGCAATTATACACCTACTTTGCAGGTGCAAACTACATGCTTTATAGTACGTCTGACATTGTTTCCGGCTTGAATTCTCGAAGTTCAACATAGTATCCAGGTGTGCAGCATCAATGTTCCAGTTTTTCATAATGTGAGCGGACAGAGCATCTAGTGAAGAAGACGAATTAGCAAAATATAAAATTGTGAAAACAGCGCCCTCAGATTTGATGGCCAGAATAAGTATGGAGTAAACATAAACTAAATTGGGAGCCCGATATTTCTGTCCCCTTCCTAATTTTGGGCTCACTCAAGCAGGTTATGGTTTTATACCCGCTAGTTTTGTTGTTAGCTAGCAAGTGCACATGCACCAAGAAATAAGCTTCATATTGGTGTTTATATATAACTGTTGTAATGAACTTGATGGAGAAGAAGACACAACGCCCGTTCATTGGGCAAGCTGTTCTTATTCTCTGCTTCGTCTTCCTCCACTTCGCTGTACCCCCCCCCTCCTCCTCGCGAAAGCAGCTGAGTGGCTTCGCCGGGCCTGCCCTTTGTATTCGGCTACGCTTCGGACCTCGCAAACGGAAAGAAACGACAGTTCAGTCTAAACAACGCGCTCGTGTCGTAAAGCAAGAGACGTGCACTGCAAAGTTATTCGTTTTCTGTTGGTCGAGTTCAAAGTACGCATCTCAGCTGCTAACGCGCCAGTTATTCTGCCCTAGGAATTCAGTAATGGTGACGGGCCCCTTGAATTTCGCGAGTAGCTTACCGCCCGAGCAGCTGCCACCCCCTGGCATGGGCGATGTTAATAATGACTTTAACGTGGTGATAGACGTCGAAGTCATATGGTTGGGGCGTGATAATCTACCGAGCAAGCTTTTTGATTGAGCTGCTGCTTAAATAAACATCCAAGTTGAAACAGCAGTAGCAGTTACCGCGGCGAACTTGCACCCGAACAGATAATGGCGGAATTTATTGTCCACACTTTATACCACTGCCAAACATTCTAGCTCATCGGAGTGAAAGTAGTACTTAGTATTGAAGATTTCCCGGTGGCATGAGTGGCGACGTGCTCAATATATTTTGATTCACGCTAGACTAGCAATCCCCTAAACCGACTTGGCTAGCGTCGGTGTGTACTTCGGTGGACCATTCATCATTAAAGTGACTCAATACTGCGCAGGCAGTAAGCTTTTCGTTTATTGACTGAACAGTGGTTTCTTGCACGGTGCCCGATTCAAACTGAAAAACTTTTTAAAGGAGATCGCTCAGGAGAACCGCACTTGAAGTGAAAAGGGGAACAAACCTCAGCAAGTAAGATGCCATGCTCATGAAAGATTGAATTTGCTTCAAGCCAGATGGTGTGGGATATTTCGAGACTGCTGTGTGCACTCCAGGAGTGGCTGTGCAAAGGCTCGTGTGATGCAAGCACTGGTGTCTTGAAAGAACTTCTCCATGGTAGATATTGCTTTGCATGATCATGGTGAAGTCACTGGAAGTCACGTTCGCAGTGGGCCTGGTGACCTGTGACGTCTATTCAGAGAGTGCTTGGGCTGTGCTATGCAAAAAGTCCAAGAGAGCATGAACAGCGTGCCTTGGCGCTGAGGTAGCGTTCACCTGTAAAACAGTGGAGTAGAAGACCTGTCTTGAGAGCACGCCTGCAAACTAGTCAGTTGTAGCGAGGTGGGGTTGCCCTCGGAGCCCGAAGCTGGTGTAGTGGAAGCAGCGGAACGTAGAACTGTGCGTCAACTGCATAGTACTGTGTGCTGTTGCAGGTCGCCAATCAGAGGTTCATAGGATGGCTGCGCCATATAAAAAAAGATACGGAGAGAAAACACCCATTCGTTGGGCAAGCTGGTCTATTCTCTGCCTCGTGCTCACGATAGCAGAGTACATCATTGCGTATTGCAAACAACCGGTCTGTTTCACTACTCGTCTAAGTAGCTCAAAGGATTTCAAGAAGAACGGCTGCTCTGCCGCGATGGTCTAGTGACTAAGGTACTCGGCTGCTGACCCGCAGGTCGCGGGTTCAAATACCAGCAGCGGTGGCTGCACTTCCGATGAAGGCGGAAACGTTGTAGGTCCGTGTGCTCAGATTTGCGTGCACGTTAAATAACCACAGCAGGTCGAAATTTTCTAAGCCCTCTACTACGGCATCTCTCATAATCGTATGGTGGTTCTGGAACGTTAAACCCCACATATCAATAAATCAAGCTGAACGGCTGCGCGTGACCTCCGAAGCCAGCGTAGCTCTCGTCGACTGGTGCGCCCCTTCACAACTTTCTGACACCGTTAAGCTCTCGCCGAATGATGCTCCGTCCTTAGACTTCTTCGACGAGCTCCCATTTTTTCAAATCCCCTTTATTTTTTCTCGCTTGCCTTCCCAATTTCTTCCTGTATGTGTTTCCACTACTCTTTGTGTACCTTCTTCCCCTATCCACTAAAAGAGCCTGCACCACCCAGAGGCAGACAGAAATTAGGTGCCATTTTCCTCTTCTCAAGTATCAATCATTTCCATACTCGTTGCAGATGTGATGACTGCCGTGAAGTCCTCGTCCTGTTTTTGTGTTTAGCGAATGTCTACTTGGGCAAAATAGATGTGATCTTGCTTGCTTTTGTCAACGTGCGAGAGCGGCTTGCATGACACTATGAATATGTAAATTACACTTTGTAGAGCAATAGGCAGTATATGTCAAAGTCTTATTGCCGAATAGATAGTTTTCAAACAATCCTACAATCCCCCTCAAGTGCGCGAAGCAGTGTGGGAAAAGAATGTACGTTGAGTGCGTTGGCTGTTCCGTCACCCGCTCTTTGTTGGTGCCCTGGGAGCATCCAACGAAAAAAGTCTCCTCTTTGGGCAAGAACTAAATCCCAAATACTACACATGTCTGAAGGCCTTGCATGTATATACGTATGAAATGCGAAAGAAACTGGTGTATATTAGGGTATGTATTCAATTATATATATATATATATATATATATATATATATATATATAGCGGCCTGGCAGGCCTGGCGTTCTTTTTTTTTAGCTAGAGAACACAACTCGGATTTAGTTGTTGCAGTTCGTTAAAGGCACGACAATTTCCTAATTGCACCTTCATACATGAAGAAGGAGATGGCCACGACAGTAAAAGTACAATATACATGCACATCTCAAAAACGACACCAAATGTATGAGAACAATTCGCACGCCACAAAACAATTTCGCGTTGCCAATTCGCTCAGTGCTCAATTGTGTTAAGGTGCAACAGGTGCATGCACCAACACGAAGCCAAAACCATGCCCACATCTCTTGTAATCATCTAATCAGTGACTGTGTTACTAGAAATATATACGTTGTTTTTATAATCCTTACTTTAGTACCTGACGTATCG
The DNA here is from genome assembly GCA_013436015.1 of Rhipicephalus annulatus. Taxonomy (NCBI): domain Eukaryota; kingdom Metazoa; phylum Arthropoda; class Arachnida; order Ixodida; family Ixodidae; genus Rhipicephalus; species Rhipicephalus annulatus. The sequence goes on along the minus strand of WOVY01010363.1, from coordinate 142,746 downwards.
AAGGAAATGTGGTAGGAAACAAAAACAAAACGTGCAATACTTACGCTGCATACAGAAGAGCAATTGTTCGGCTGGCACTTTTCGCTCTTTATTCTAAGTGTGAATAAAAGTCTTCCCGTAGGATTGCTTGGTGAAAAAATTAGGGTATCCGGAAATTTCGCCTTTATGAGTTACACGCGATCGCGACATCTTGTTCGTAGTGCTTACTTCAAACACTTGGTGCAAGTAGCTTTGCGAGTTTGCTATGCACCCACTACGTGATCTTAAGAGAATAGGCGCAGTAGCGTGTGTGCCCTTAGTAGTAGGGTACCGACTTTAAACCACGGAGGCAATAATATAATCACATACTGTGACACCCGTTGGCAATACTCTCTTCACCACACTTTATTACTGCAATATTTAATTTTGAATTTTGAAGCTTATATTTAGGATTCTTGTTTTGTGATGCATAAAAGCTAATTTCCCTGTATTTCGAAGCTGCGGAAACAGACGCGTGACCGGGTGATAGAACAACCGCTTGACACGCAAACAAACCGGGTTCAATCCCCGCTCGGACCCTCACAACCCTGATTTGGTGCCTACACTGCTCCAGGGTTTATTTTATTGGCATCGATCTCTATTTTTCGATAAGATGATGATGAAGCATAAGATGCTGATTTTTTGCTTACAACAGAGGATGCCGACACGAGAATTTTCGATAAATGACCTATTTACACTATGTCGTCAAAACATATTCCATTCATTCCTGTATTAGTTCTTGCATTGTGGCATGCAGAAAGCGTCACTTTGCGGCAATCGCGATGAATCAATAGAGTGACAAGGCGGCAGGCGCCACGTGCATATTTCATTAAAGTGCGGTGTGGCCCGAAACATGGCGGGCGCACTCGGCAAGGTGGCGTCGACCCTTTCAAAGAATGACCTCTCTCTAATTGGGGGTAGTACGCTGTAACGGGGGCGCATGGATTGAGGCTTTCTAATCAAATGTTGACGCCGCCGGGAGGGACGCCTGGAGGAAAGCGGAGGGGAGCGAGCGTAGACTAGAAGACGCCGCCTGCGTCAGCATTGCTAGGTGAGAGAGGGGGGAGTGAAGAACATGTCAGAGAGGGGCAGGCGATGCGCATGCACGGTAAACCATGTAGCGCAGTGATAGTGGTGGCAAGGCGGCAGGAGAAAAAGAAAACGACCATTGATGGCTTGTGACGTAAAGGAGTGAACAACTTTATTCCGTGCATGCAGGTTACAGGGTTGGGTTTTCGCCTAGGAGTCGGAAGAGAGACAATGTCTTTCAGCAGCTTCCTTGGGCTGCTGGACCACTCAGAGTTGATTAACTAGTTCTGAGCTGAGTGGAGCGGTCCGCCAACGCTCCCAAAGGTCCTCATTTGAGGCCGCATCTCTCATATTGCCAACTAGTGCAGGACATTCCTAGAGAATTTGCTTTATTGTGGCCCCATTTACAAAATTCTTGCACAATTGCGTCATTTAGAAATTGGGGTAAATGTGTTTCATAATTGCGGAATCTAGTGAAGGTGCATGTTTGTTATTGCCGCCATTCACCGGACTGTGCCGGGTTGAGCTTCGGGTAAGGTGGGGAGTATTCCCATCGTTGAAGAATATTGTTAGACAATGTCATTGAATTTGGTAAGCCTCTCCCCCACATCCTATCCTTAAATATTAAAAGTTAAAAGCACCTACACGTTTAGATATCGGGCCGCGATGGTCACCGCACTGCTTTTTTTCTTAGCAGTACGCCTTCTCCTTTTTATTAGACCAGTGGTGACAGCACATCTAAGACAGACGCCGTCACTTCATTACAAAAATAAAGCTGGAATATCGTTATTTCCAGCGCCTGTTATAGACTAATACAATTACATTATACCACCGGGTCGTGACGAAGACGAAGTGAGCAGGCTTGGTGTTAATGTCAAGCTATTTTTTCGGCCGAACGTGTGGCCAGGAACTGAAGGCCTGACTCAGCAATACACGGGCACTGATAGAGGCAGGGAGATCATCGGCCAGCGATCTACTATCGGCGAAGCGCGGAAGCATTTATACATGTGTCACCAAATAATCCTTTTTCACAAGTTCTGAAGTTATCTCGAGTGTTCACGGCTAGCGTGAACACTTTTGACAGAGAAATCTACAATGATCGCGAAGCTCTCGAACAATGATGCACAGTTTCGCTGAGCATTCCTGAGCGAGGCTTTGTGGGCGAAAAGCAGTGCAAAAGTAAAAATAAGAAACGCGCGTGGCGTTGCCTCCCTTGCCCTCTGCTAAAGCATCATTCCTATGCTTGAAACAGAACACGCGAGAAAGTACGTGAACACTAAAAATAACAACAATACAGATATTGCAGAAATAAATAAGTACAAGCAATGAAGCATAAAGAAACAACAAAGCCTACAGTCCTTACGTTCGTTCATCATCAAACTGCGTGAACGCACGACATGAACGACTTCAGGTCGTGCCCGGTGTCATTGAGAGTAAGATGCCGATGCGCATAACCTCGTAGTTCCGTAGGCCTAGACGTCAGTACGGTCTGAAAAACGCCGAAGAAGTTTTTAAATCCACAGCATATCTTAGCAAAATTCAGCAACCTTGACCGTATCTATCTATCTATCTATCTATCTATCTATCTATCTATCTATCTATCTATCTATCTATCTATCTATCTATCTATCTATCTATCTATCTATCTATCTATCTAGCCGCCTAGGACTTTCAGCTCGCCTGCCCGTTTCGATAATGATATCGATACCAAAATTGGTATGCATTAACATGACTGTGTAACGAGCATTAGTGACTATTCATAACATGAAAATGTATGTAATATGTATGTAATGTATGTAAATAATGTGACGATCCACATTTCATGGTCTCGCTGCGCTTCCGGTGGTTTTTTCACATTACATATTGCAAAAGTGGTATGGTGTGACATGACTGCATGGCAACATAGGTGACACCCTAACATGGGAATCATGACATGCATATCATGTAATTTACTAATGCACGCCACACTAATGGCGCGCTCGTGGCTGTTTCGCTAGCTTCATTTATGGGACGTGAATTGATGACGAAATTATATGAGTGGTGCAAACATAATCACGAGATGCATGTCATGAAAGAACATGACTGCATGCTAAGCTCATGGTGTGCTTGTGGTCGTTTCGCTAGCCTCACCTATATCAAATAAGGTGTTACATGACGTCAACGAATGATGAAGGTATATGGCTGCTGCAAACTTGATAATTATGAGAAGCGCGCCTTGTAAGAACATGACAACATACCATACTCATGATGCGCTCGTGGCCGTTTAGCAAGCTCCATATATACAAAATTTCTTATTACGTTACGTGAATTCACTAAGAAGGTAAATGACACGTCCAAACGTGATAATCACGACATGCGTGTCATATAAAACATGACTACATGCTTCGTTCATAGCGTGGTCACGGCCGTCTCGCTAGCTCAACATATACCAATTTGGTGTTACGTGACGTGAATACAAGACGTATGTAAATAATACGTGCAAGCGTGATAATTATGACATGCGTGTCATGTAAAACATGACTGCATGCTAGCTTATAGAGTGCACGTGGTTGTTTCGCTAGCTCCATATATACCAAATTCCCAGTTTCGGGGTGCGCTCCGGACTTCCTGATCCTGTGTCACATGACATAATGTAAAAGAGCCATGGTATGACATGACTGCGTGGCGAACATAAGTGACACATCCTGACTTGGAAATCATGACATGTATGTTATGTAAGTCATGACAACACGCCAGGTTTCTGGCGCAGTAGCAGTCGCTTTGCTAGCTTCACATATACCGAATTTGGTGTTACGTGACCTGAGTGCATGACGAAAATATATGAATGCATGGTGAAAACATGATAACCCTGAGTCATGACATACGAGTTATGTAAGAACATCACTACATACCACGCTTATGGTTCACTCGCTGCCGGTTCGCTAGCTTCACATATACCAATTTTGATGTAACGTGACCTGAATGAATGACGAAAGTATATGACTGGTGCAAGCATGACAATCATGACATGTGTGTCATGTAAAAAATGACTACATACCACGCTCATGATGTACTCGCGGCCGTTTCGCTAGCTCCATATGTACCAAATTTGGTATTGCGTAAGGCGAATGAACGACGAATGTAAAGACATGTTTAAATACGATAATCATGATAATCGTGTCATGTAAAACATGACTACATGCTACGCTCATGGCGTGTTCGCAGACGTTTCGCTAGCTTAACTTATACCTAATATGGTATGGATGACGAACATGATACTCATAGCATGCGTGTCGTGTAAGAACGTGCCTCACTGATGATGCGGTCACGGCCGTTTCACTGGCGTCACATTTACAAAAATTCGTATTACGTGACGTGAATGGACGATGAAGATAAGTAAAACTTATAAACATAATAATCATGCCATGCGTGTCATGTAATAGATGATTATGTGCTGCGCTCATAGCGCGCTCATGGCCATTTTCTGAGCTTCCCACATACCAAATTCAGTATTACGTGACGTTAATGAAGGACGAACACAAATGCCACGTGGAAACATGATCCTCATCACATGAAAGTAATGTATGGTACAGTTTACATGCCTACCACTGCTGGTCCTGGTATTTCAAACGTTAGTGGTGCCGTTGTTACGTGACTATAAACAACATATTTGTGGGCTATCTAGATACTTGACTAAAGATCGTAGTAAGCAAAGGTGTCCGACGCAATTCTTTTTGCGGTTTCACTTTGTTCTAATTTAGCTCGATAGTGGCTACGGACATAGGTGGAGGCGGACTCACTGCCACTACCACTGTTATTTGATAACAGCTCTCATTGTAAAAGCTATCACTGTAAAATGTTCGATCCTTTTTTCAACACAGCTGGTATGTGCAGTTGCCTCTACAAGCAAATGCAGCCGTATAGGGGAAGGTAACATCTTTCGAGCTTTCTCAAAATTTTTTTGTTTGTAAATATGGTGGTCTCTTTTTTTTCTGTTTCCAGGTCAAAGAAATCTGCACAGCATTTGTCTTCTTCGTTCCATGGGTCGGACATCGCCATCTCACTTCAATGCACTGTGAAGCACCCGATAGGCGTTTTCGTGGGTAGCGATGAAATGCATTTCCGATATCTCATTTGAAACTCTAAATGACCATGAACAGACAAAGTGCTAGTCTGAACTTGTATACCATTGGTCACCTAGGTAGGGGTGGTTCCAAAATGGTCAGGTGCATTCGTGCTCCGCAGTGAACAAAGTTTTGGAAATTGATCCTTTCATAATTAGTCTGGTATGGTAAATTAAATCGATTGCGAGACTTATTTATCTTAATAAGTGTGCTGAAGTTTTGAACAGCCTCATTGATTTTGCCAACTATGTTCGATGTTCTTTAACGCTAAGCGTCGTGCTGTGCGTTATTACTTTCCTAGATGAGAATATTTTTTAGTTTTTGTTGAGCTGTTGTGGATGTATGTTTCCATGACCAAACTCATAGCAGTTACGGTAATGATGGGTTAAAGCTCCGTGCTTTGGCATCGATGCATACTACATTTCTTTTTCGTAAATGCTTTGTATATAATTTTCTTCTTTCAACGCAGTAAACTTTGTTTGGTGCTGTTTGCATTTTGTTTTTCCTTTGTGCTGGTTTTCTTGATTTACGGTTTGAAAACAGAAAGAAATCTGAGGGCAACTTTAAAAATCTCTCTTGTTATCTTATTTCTCAGTACTATTACCTTTACATGATTAGTAACATATTGCAGTCATTTTGTTTGCTTGTTTTTCTGTAAAATTAAACCAATGCAGTTTTAACGCTAGTAATGTTAGACTCCAACGTATGTTCGGAAGCACGCGTAAATTTTTCTCACACATCACACAGCATTTCCAGTGATTAAAAACGAACAGAAAATCAAGACAAGGAATGTTAAAGAGACATTGCTTTTTGTATGAGTAATCATATGTGAGAAAACTTGAAGTGAATGAAAAGACGACTTGCCACCTAGAGTAAACGAAACTGCAAATTCTGAGCAACGCACGCGATGTTCCACCACATGAGCTACGCTAGCAGTCAAGTTCATGTTCATTATATTGGGTCTATATGTGCTTTTACACAATGCTTTGTTAGTCTATGAGCCCCCAATTATTCATGGCAGCTAGTGTGACTCACTCTTCCACGGCCACTTGATGAAAAACATTGCCCCCGCCTCCTCGAAGAAAATTGTGGGGACATGCGAATGCGGTGCGCAGGGTCCATGACGTCGTTTCGGACGTGAGAACTCAGCGTTACAAGAATAATGTTTTCTTTTTTTTTTCTTACACAGTGCAGCCGTTCGTCACGCGTGGTGTTTTTCCATCGCCAGAAACGTGGTTTGCGTTTCTAGCTAATAGCTAGCGTACATGGTTAAAAAAAATTCGGCAGATCCCACGTGCCTGATAATGAACTTTATGCAAAGCACGCGAAAGAAAGTGTGACCATGATGCGTTTTTTTAGGGGCGAAGCTCCTTAAAACGGCACCCATTCGTCTATCGTAGTAGTAGTAGTAGTAGTAGTCGTTGTGTGAAACCAGTCTTACAGTTTGACCTCCAAGGTGGTGCCGGTGAGAGATTTATTCTCTGCTTTGTTGAACAATAAAAAATTCGCAGCGTGAGCGTTAACTAAAAGACGAATTCTCATGTCTCTCATACCCCCTTAGCAGCCATTGACATGTACGTTGAGCACTATCTGACAAGAAAGGGTTGCTACGTTATACTCGCTGGGTGTAACCTCCTTGGTTTTAGAAAGATTTAGCGAGTGTTGGGCCGCAGTGCCATGAATACAGTGAACTAGTATATACCACGAACTCGAGGTGGTTAAAGGTGAAAAGTAGACAAGAAGCGGACGCCATAAGAAATTGTGCGTGTGCCTCCTCTCGTTCAGTCCTTGGAATGTCCACTGGATGGCGGTCCTGCTATACGAGAAATATACGATGAAAAGATGCGAGATGGTGGTACTTGGAGTGTTGAATGGGTGGACGAAGTGAGACGCAGACAGATGCATGGACGGACGCACGGATAGCTGCACGGACGGATCGACGGACACAGGAGCAGATGCATGGACGAACGCAGGGACGGACGCACAGATGGACGTGCGGACGCACGAACAGACGCACGCACGGACGGGAGGATGTACGCACGGGCGACCACACAGACGCACGCATGGACAAACGGAAGCAAGAACGAATGGACGGACTGATGCTTCGCCCCACTCTCCATCATTCACTCCGTGGATATGCTGCCATTTTTTTTGACCAACACGTCATGAAATGGCGATAAATATATGTACAAATTTTGAACGCAGAGACATATGTTGAAGAGTTGCAGATGTTTCTATGACCAGTTTTCCACTGTGCTCAACGATGTCAGCTGTAAATATGTTTTAGCAACACCAGAAGCTGATATTAGGCGCTGACCCTCGCAAAGGTGCTGGCCCTTGACACAGATACTTAAATCAATTTCAGCGTATGGCTCGTCACCACAATTCACGTTAACCCGACGTGATGCCTGTATGAAAGGAGTACAATAATAATGTTTATAAAATTGGTTAGGCAGCACTGCAACCACTATTGACGTTTCACGAAGATCAGCGTCTATTTGAAAAGTAGTTGCTAGACCGGGCGCAGAAGTGTGGTAGAATGCTTGACTGCCACGCAGAATGTTTAGGTTTGATTCCTGCTGGGACCCTGAAATTTGAATTCGTCGGGTGGCTGATGAACGCTTCCTATGTCAGGTTTTTCTTAACACTGAAATTCATTCCATGCCTTCGTTCTGTCAACGCTACCGATGTCGGGTATTGCTTAACGCTCACGCATTAAAACTGCCCATGTGTCTCCTCGTCGTTCCTGAGTAGATACTAAGTGTCTATCACCTGTAGCACATTTCTGCTTACCAGTGGCACATACCCGACCTTGAGTATGTGTCATTGTCTGCCGGGAAGTGTTTGACGACGAACGCGACGGGATTGTGACATTATTCATTTCTTTACCAGCACGTCATATTTGTCAAACCATCTTACCCTTCCATGCTAACTTTGGTTCACGCCAAGTTAAGGGGGTGACCACGGGAGCACCCAAACGTAAGCGGCTACATAGAAAGACAGATAGATACGTTCCGAGTCGTGGATGTTCGTAAGAAATGCTTCGCATTTAAAATACTGCGAGGTGAACGAAACAAACGGCGTTCTTGGATCCGCGTTGGCTTTCCACAATAGTGTCTCGGCCACACATTTTCGCACGTTTTTAAAGACCATAGGCTTTCATGGGAACCTTCGGCCGAAAATTTGGTCTGTCTGTCTGTCTGTACACTTGTCTGTTTGTTCACTCTTAACGGCACCTGGCACTTGAAACGGCCGACCCCAGCCGCAGCGCCCACCAATGCTGTTCAGGGTGTATCGGTCATACTTGTGCAATTGTGAATTATTAAGCAATAATTGTGCAAGTCTGGGGCACTATAACAACACGTACATATTCTGCGTGTGCATCTTTTACTAGAAATTGTCATCATCATCATCAGCCTGTCTACGTCCACTGCAGGACAAAGGCCTCTCCCATGTTCCGCCAGTTAACTCGGTCCTGTGCTTGCTGTTGCCAATTTATACCCGCAAACTTCTTAATCTCATCTGCCCACCTAACCTTCTGTCTCCCCCTACCCCGCTTCCCTTCTCTGGGAATCCAGTTGGTGACCCTTAATGACCAGCGGTTATCCTGTCTACGTGCTACATGCCCGGCCCATGTCCATTTCCTCTTCTTTATGGCGGCTATGATATCCTTAACTCCCGTTTGTCCCCTAATCCACTCTGCTCTCTTCTTGTCTCTTAAGGTTACACCTACCATTTTTCTTTCAATTGCTCACTGCCTCGTCCTCAATTTAAATTGAACCCTCTTTGTGAGTCTCCAGGTTTCTGCTCCGTAGCTAAGTACCGTCAAGATACAGCTGTTATATACCTCCCTCTTGAGGGACAGTGGCAATCTACTTGTCATAATCTTAGAGTGCCTGCCGAATGGGCTCCACCTCATTCTTATTCTTCTAGTTACTTCAATCTCGTGGTGAGGCTCTGCGGTTATTACCTGCCCTAAGTAGACATAGTCTTTTACAACTTCAAGTGCACTATTACCTATCCCAAAGCGCTGCTCCTTTCCGATGTTGTTGTACATTACTTTCGTTTTCTGCAGATTACTTTTAAGACCCACCTTTCTGCTCTCCTTGTCTAACTCCGTAATCATGAGTTGCAATTCGTCCCCTGAGTTACTCAGCAATGCAATGTCATCGGCGAAGCGCAGGTTACTGAGGTACTCTCCAATAACTCTTATCCCTAACTGTTCCCATTCAAGGCTTCTGAAAACGTCCTGTAAGCACGCAGTGAATAGCATTGGGGAGATGGTGTCCCCCTGCCTTACACCCTTCTTTATTGGTATTCTGTTGATTTTTTATGAAGCACTATGGTAGCAGTTGATCCCCTGTAGATTTCTTCCAGAATATTTATATATATTTCATCTACGCCCTGATTCCGCAGTGTCTGCATGACGGCTGATATTTCTACTGAATCAAACGCCTTCTCGTAATCTATGAAGGCTATGTATAGTGGTTGGTTATACTCTGAGCATTTCTCTATTACCTGATTGATAGTATGAATGTGGTCAATTGTTGAGTAGCCTGTTCTAAATCCTGCTTGTTCCTTTCGTTGATTGAATTCTAATGTTTTCTTTACTCTGCTAGCAATTACCTTTGTAAATAGCTTGTATACTACACAGAGCAAGCTGATCGGCCTGTAATTCTTCAAGTCCTTGTCATCTCCTTTCTTATGTATTAAGATGATGTTAGCGTTCTTCCAAGACTCTGGTACTTTTCCCGTCAGGAGACACCTCGTAAATAGAGTGGCTAGTTTTTCTAACACAATCTGTCCTCCATCTTTCAGCAGATCTGATGTTACCCGATCCTCACTCGCAGCTTTGCCTCTGTGCATGCTCTCCAAAGCTTTTCTGAGTTCTTCTATCATTACCGGTGGGGTGTCGTCTGGGTTACTGCTAGTTCTTATAGTATTAAGGTCGTGGTTGTCTCGGCTACTGTACAGATCTCTGTAAAACTCCTCCGCTATTTTAACTATCCTATCCATATTGGTAGTTATTTTGCCTTCTTTGTCTCTTAGTGCATACATCCGCCTTTTGCCTATCCCAAGTTTCCTCTTCACTGCTTTGACGCTTCCTCCGTTTTTCAGAGCGTGCTCAATTCTCTCCATGTTATGCCTTCCTACATCACATACTTTACGTCTATTAATCAACTTCGAAAGCTCTGCCAGTTCTATTTTGTCTGTTGTACTTGACACTTTCATGATTTGACGCTTCTTAATTAGGTTCTTCGTTTCCTGGGAAAGCTTGCCGGTGTCCTGTCTACCTACCCTGCCTCCAACTTCCACTGCACACTCCGTGTTGATACTCGTCAGATTATCATTCATTGTATATACGCTAAGGTTGGTTTCCTCGCTAAGAGCAGAGTACCTGCTCTGCTGTGACACTCTGAATTCCTGTACTTTCCCTCTTCGTGCTAGCTCATTGATTGGCTTCTTGCGTATCAGTTTCTGTCGTTCCTTCTTCAAGTCTAGGCGGATTCGAGCCCGTACCATTCTATGGTCACCGCATCTTACCTGGTCAACCACTTCCACATCCTGCACGACTCCTGGGTGTGCAGTCATTATAAAGTCTATTTCGTTCTTAATTACGCCATTAGGGCTCCTCCATGTCCACTTGCGGTTTTCTCGTTTTTGGTAGAAGGTATTCAAAATACGCAGATTATTGCGTTCTGCGAATTCTACTAGTAGCTCTCCTCTGGCGTTTCTAGTGCCGATGCCATAATCTTCTACTGCCTGGTCTCCAGCCTGCTTCTTCCCTACCTTTGCATTAAATTCGCCCATTACTATAGTATACTGTGTTTTCACCTTACTCATTGCCGATTCCACGTCTTCATAGAAGCTTTCAACTGAAGCGTCATCATGGCTGGATGTAGGCGCGTAAGCCTCTACTACCTTCATTTTGTATCTTTTATTCAGTTTAATTACAATGCCTACCACCCTTTCAATAATGCTATAGGAATCCTCTATGTTGCCAGCTATGTTTCTGTGAATTAGGAGCCCTACTCCCAGTTCTCTTCTGTCTGCCAAGCCCCAATAGCAAATGACGTGCCCATTCTGTAGCACAGTATAGGCCTCGTCTGTCCTAACCTCACTCAGCCCTATTATATCCCATTTATTGCCTTCTAGCTCCTCGAATAATACGGCTAGATTTCTCTCACTAGATAACGTTCTAACGTTAAACGTTTCTAAGTTCAAGTTCCAATGGTGGCCTGTCCGTATCCAGAGATTTCTAGCACCCTCTGCTGCTTTGCAGATCTGACCGCCGCCGTGGTCAGTTGCTCCGCAGCTGTTGGGGACTGAGGGCCATGAGTTAATTGACGAATGCCTACGGGAGGGGCATTCGAGGAAATGTATACATACGTAATTCTAAGGACCGTAGCGCTTATCACGCTGCGCTGACCCCGCAACGCTTGCACGAAAGATGAGTCTTTCCAACCCTTTGCTAAGACGAAATGGTGGTGGCATCTACCAGTCGCCTTGCTTTCCCCACCTTATCACCTCCGAGACGGGCGCGCACACCCATCTCAGAGCACGCGCTTTGTTTCGCCAGAAGACTGCCAGGTGGCACTCGTGCCTCACGTGTGACGTGCCTTAATGCGCTCGTTTGCCTCCACTGCTTGCTCGAGGTACTCTAACGCAGCGCCCCAAAAATACCAATCACCAATTTTCTTGTGCAGAACATCAAAGTATCTGTTCACTCCCTCCACACGCAAAAGTATCGTCTTTCGATGACATCTGCAGATTACATGCAGACACGTGGCCAATTTCTTGAGAGGCGCACAGTCAGCGAAAGGTCAAGAGTGAGGTGCAAGCGTACAGGACATTGGGGCGCAACGAGGAGGGAGAGCGAACGGCGTAACAAGGAGCGGCGAAGCTCTTCACCTAACCTCTTTCGCACTCTCTCGCACCACATGCTCCAGTAGTGGAAAAGGGCAAGGATGAGGGCACGCGCCCGCAGCTGTTGCTGAAATTGAAGTGTGGCAGCTGAGGCTAGTTGGTATGGCATGACGATAATTATAGCGCGAGAACAGAACGACGACACAGAGACGAGAAGGACTTGGAGGACACGAGCGCTAACTTCCAACTGAGTTTATTGCGTAGAGCGCGGAAAGTATATAGAGGAGACAGTAACCATGCGACAAAAACCATATGGCGCCAAGACCTAAACATGAGTAAGGAAAAAACAAAAAACAAAAGCACAGGAAAAGGCAAAGAAAAGTTTATAAGGAAACAAAACAGAAAAGTAAAGGTAATATAACTACTAGTGCGCGACAAAACCTTCGAAGAACCTTACTTTTTTCTCGGACAGAGACACGGAGGACTTGCTTATGCATGACACCTGTTCGCGTGCCATCTGCGCGGCCTCGACAATGACACGGGTGCACTCATTCTTGTGCTTGTACAGCGTCGCTCTGTCCTTGAAAAGGGGCACACAGTTGCACTCAGTGCAGTGCTGAGCAAGAAAACCATCTTTCCCGTTTTAAACAATGTTAGCGTGTTCTCTCAGTCGATCATTCAGGCACCTTCCGGTCGTTCTCACATATCAAGCACCGCATGAAAGGGGGGTCCTACAAACAACTTCGCGGGAGCATGCCGCATACCTATTTCTATGCTGAACGCTGCATACTGTTGATGACTGCATTTTCATGGGGTTTGTATATTTGGTTAGGCTGACTAATTTGAACGGTGCAGAGAACACGACACAAACTCCAACTCGTTTTCCGATTTTTTTGTGAGCCTGTGTGATTTATTTATTTATTTATTTATTTATTTATTTATTTATTTACAGATACTGCTGTCTCGATACACGAGACATAGCAGGAGTGGGTACATTAGGAAAAGGAACGGACATACATTAAGCAATACCAAAGAAACATACTTGTGTTTGTATGGAATCACGGCTATCCTTTCACGCTCTGTATCCGTGTTGCTCGGATTCTGTCGCTGCCTCTCTTCTGCCTTATTAGTCCGCAGGATAGTCTCAGCAACGGAAGCGATAAACGCCTCTGGGATACCCGAAGCCTTAAGCCGGGAAACTTGAGCTTTGAAGCTCGGAGAGATGTTGTGGACGCATGACCCATTTAAGGCATTCTCAAGACAGGTTCGTGCTATGCCTCGCTTAACTAATTGGCTTTGAGCGGAAAAAAAAAGTAAATAGAGGTTTCTGCACACGCGGTACATAACACCAAAATATGTGCTCTGAGATAAAAAACATTCCTGAATCCAAAAATCGTAACTTGTCATTCTCGGGCATCTCATGTGTTAACACAAGAACCTCTAAACAATCGTCAAACACACCTATCGTTTGAGCCGCAATCGAGTGGAACATAGAAGGGTTACAATTTAGAAGAACCAAGAAATCATCCACGTATCTAAATACTTTGACGACATTTCCGTTTCATCCGTTTCTGAGACTATCATGCGAACCAATAGGACAGAGCAGAGGCAGCGACAGAATCTGAGCAACACGGATAAAGAGCGCGAAAAGATAGCCGTGATTTCATACAAACACCAGATGTCACACAAGCTAAAGAAAAAAAAAATCGAAAAACGAGTTGGCGTTCGTGTCGCGCTCTCTGCACCGTTCAAATTAGTCAGCCAACATCTGAAATACAAACCTCTGAAAATGCAGTCATCAACGAAATGCAGAGTTCAGTATAAAAATAGGTATGCGGCAAACTCCCGCGAAGTTGTCTATAGGACCCCCCTTTCATGCGATGCTTGCTATAGGAACGACCGGACGGCGTCTGAACAATCCACTGAGAGAACACGCTAACAGTGTTATAAATGGGAAAGATTGTTTTCTTGCTCAGCACTGCAGTGAGTGCAACTGTGTGCCCCTTTTCAAGGACACAGCGACGCTGTACAAGCACAAGGATGACCGCACACGAGTCATCGGCGAAGCTAGGCAGATGGCACGCGAACATGTGTCATGCTTTAGCAAGCCCTCTGTGTTCCTGTTCAAGGAGCAACTAAGGTTCCTCGAAGGTTTTTGTGCGCGCAAGTAGTTATATTACCTTTACTTTTCTGTTTCGTTTGCTTATAGTTTGTTATTTGCCTTTTTCTGTGATTTTGTTTTTTTCCTCACTCATGTTCTGCTATTTTCCATATGGCTTTTGTCACATGGTTACTGTCTCCTCTATATATTTTTCGCGCTCTGCACAATAAACTCATTTGGAGGTTAGCGCTCTTGTCCTTCGTGTCCTTCTTGTCTCTGTGTCGCCGTTTTGTTCTCGCGCTATAGCTATCGTCATGCCATACCCACTAGCCTTAGCTGCCACACTTCTAAGTTACGTTTCTAGTTATTCGGGCTCTTTTTCCTCAGTTTTTCTTCATCATTCAGTCCTCATAACCCTCATCGCAGTTTCCATTTGCCGTGCGCGTGCCTTTACCTTCTGCATTCGCATCAAGTACCTGCCTCAGAACGTGAAAGCCTTGTTTGGAGGTTACCACCCCTCTATCGGCCATGGCATACGGGTCAGCAAAATTTCTTTGGTCTGAATGGCACCAACAAGAGTGCACGTACCGTGACGACCTGTATGTCTAGCTAAAACAAACAAATCTTACACCGGGAGTGAAGAAAAGAAAACGGCGAGAGTACTGCGACCGAATCGAACACACTGCAAACAGCTTGTGGTCACGTGAGCTCACTAGCCTTCGTGCGCAGTTCGCAACCAAGTCCCGGCAATCGGTTGTGGTCCACTCCTGCAGTGATGTTGTCCTCCCAAACCTCGTACACACCACCCTCGCCCTACGTCCGAAGCTCGCCGTCAACCGACAGAGCTCCGCACCCGAGCTTCTTTCAATGGTGCGATCTGTTGCTGGCTGCGCCTCACCAGAGGATTCTGACAGATGCATCTCTGAAGGCTCCGACGTGCTCCTACGGGGTGAGCCTAATAGCACCAGCCTTCCGTCGCGGAAGATGACCAAGTTTCTGAGAGAAAATGAACTTTGTGTCATGCTGTCAGATAAGAAGAATGGCTTCGCAGTTCTTCTAATTGCTTGTACCTAGAAAAGGCAGTCACAGCTATTGGCTCTGTTTTCAAAATTTGTACCGACATTCGTCTAGATAGAGTAAAAACGCAAGCCAAGGAAATGTGTCGTAAAGTAGAGTTGAAACAGTTAGCACAGCATATCTGTAAAAGCGACAAAAATGGGCTCATCATGTTTTTTTGTGCAACAACACATAACGCTGACATGCCCTTCCGTGTCATTGTGATAAGAGTTGGAACGTGGCAAAAGCAGCTTGGCTTGTTTGTTCAGACCCATCTAAAGTGTCTAAAGATTGATGACCCATTTCTGATCAAAAATTCGCAGGCACTGATAGAATTTTTCAAACAGTCAAAACAATCTAATGTTTTCGGTTTTCGATTGACATAAAGGACCTATAATACACACTGCCTCACGATGAGGTATTAGAAAGTATAAGGGATAACGTAGAATTATTCAGGGAATTGAACTACCTATTAAAATCTGGCATTAATGCACGAGATTTTCTTGACCTGGTTTTGCTGTACCTTACCTCTACTTTCGTTCAAAGGAATGATTGCATTTATCTGCAGAAAAAAAGGTGTTTCAATTGCCTCATGCATAGCACCTCTACTCAGCGATCATCTATTAGCAGAATGGGCTATAAACTGGAGAAAAAGTTAGAAGGCTCGCATGTCATCAAAGTATTCAGATACGTGGATGATTCCTTGGTTCTTCTTAATTGTAACCCTTCTATGTTCCACTCGATTATGGCTCAAACAATAGGTGTGTTTGAAGATCGTTTTAAGGCTCTTGTGTTGACACATGAGATGCCCGAGAATGACAACTTACGCTTTTTGGATTCAGGAATGTTTTTTAGCTCACAGCACATATCTTGGTGTTACTAACCACGTGCGCAGAAACCTTTAATTGCTTTTCTCTTGCTCACAGCCATTTAGTTAAGCGAGGCATAGCATGAACCTGTCTTGAGAATGCCTTAAATGGGTCGTGCACCCACAACATCTCTCCGAGCATCAAAGCTCAAGTTCCCCGGCTTAAGGCTCCGGGTTTCCCTGAGGCATTTATCGCTTCTGTTGCTGAGACTATCTTGCGGACTAATAAGGCAGAGCAGAGGCAGCGGCAGAATCAGAGAAACGCGGATACAGAGCGCGAAAGGATAGCCTTGATTCCATACAAACAGCAGATATCACAGAGGCTGAAAAAAATCGGAAAATGAGTTGGAGTTCGTGTCGCGTTCTCTGCACCGTTCAAATTAGTCAGCCTTACCAAATATACAAACCCCCTGAAAATGCACTTATCAACGGAATGCAGAGTTCAGCATAGAAATAGGTATGCGGCATGCTCCCCGGAAGTTGTCAATAGGACCCCCCTTTCAGGTGGTGCTTGTCATGTCGGAACGACGGGAGGGTGTCTGAACGATCCACTGAGAGAACACGCTGTGTTATAAACGGGAAAGATGGTTTTTTTTGCTCAGCACTGCACTGAGTGCAACTGTGTGCTTCTTTTCAAGGACACAGCGACGCTGTACAAGCACAAGGATGAGCACACCTTAGTCATCGTCGAGGCCGCGTAGATGGCACGCTGACAGGTGTCATGCATTAGCAAGCCCTCCGTGTCTGTGTCCAAGAAAAAACTAAGGTTCCTCGAAGGTTTTGGTGCGCGCAAGTAGTTATATTACCTTTACTTTTCTGTTTAGTGTCCTTATAGACTTTTCTTTGCCTATTTCTGTGCTTTTGTTTCTTGTTTTTTTCCCTTACTCATGTTTTGGTCTTTGTGCCATATGGTTTTTGTCACATGGTTACTGTCTCCTCTATATATTTTTTGCACTCTGCGCAATAAACTCAGCTGGAAGTTATCGTCCGTGTCTTTCTTGTCCTTCTTGTCTCTGTGTCGCCGTTTTGTTTTCGCGCTATTACTATCGTCATCGTGTTGCTGACAGCTGCCGAGGCCAAAGCGCATGGCCGGGCTAGACAGCACCTGAGTGCGCTTCTTTCTTTACGGTCTTCTCACGGGTCGTCAATAGAATGGCAGAGTTTCTGAGTATGTTTGACCACCTGTCGGCGGTAAAGGCGCAGCTACCCTGACCTTGCATCTTCTGCGCTGTGCACACGTCACAAGAAAATTTGTTGATGGGAAACCATGACATGGGGGTTCTCGACGAAGACGGGGAGGGTAATAATAAATATATAAGGGATAGAGAAAGTATCGTCTACAAAAAAAAACATATTTTACCAGACGGCTCTCCGCTTAAAGTAGGCATGTATGTGCTCGTGGATAATACAAGCTGTAACTCAGTAAAAGTGCGGAAGAATTGTCTAATGAGAGGCATAATTCAGAAGACATAAAGCACTGGAAACGATCAGAGTGAAAGATAAACAATGATGCAGCAAAGAGCACCTAATACCTTTGGCTCTTGGTCTCGTTGGACAACACCATCGCAATTAAGAGTGGTCGATCACATAATGACGAGTGCGCCTTTCCATGCCTAGCTATTTTCTGTTTTTGTTATTTTTTCAAATGCGTTTAAATTGGTCTTCAGGGCTAAAAGATGTGGTCTTCAGCCTGACATTTCTTTTAGGCACGTACGTGTGTTGTATATAAGATAGCTAAAAATTCGTATAAGGAGAAAGTAAAAAACAAGACAAAACCCCTGATGCTAAATAACCCCTACGAACAGCACGCATAGAAAGTGGCTCTGTTCATTGTCAAGATGATAACACCACCGTAAATATTTATTGTGGATTGTCAAAGCACTTTTGCATTCCTTTGTATTGGACGCCACGTTTATGAAAAATGCGAACGCTGTACGCAGCTGCTTACGCTCGCAAGCCGCTTGCGCCGGAACTAAAACTCAGTGTGAATCAGTTATGCGCTATCTGTCCAGTTTGTAGAAAAACATGTTTAGAAATGGAAACTAGCAACATTACAGCTATATGTCAAGTAATTCATTTTTTTCTAAAACCTCTGTAGCAATTTACTTGTGGCTTAGTGCTACAAGCAGGTTCTTAATAATTCCATTTTATCTTCAGTGTGACTTGCTTTATTCTAGAATTTACCTACTGTGGCTTCATTTTATTTGTCGCTTTGTGAGTGTACAGTCTAACTGATTTCTCGAGTCGAGAAGGAACTCACACAAGCTTTAGTAAGCGCATTACGCACATAGATAAACATTAGCTGTGTAAGGGTGTATTGCTGTGTTCCGTCACGGCCCCTCGATCACCGCGATTCCTTATTGCAAGACCCACTCTGGAAAAACACCCGGTGTTTCTTCTCGCCAATTTCCAAACAATACTGAGCTCTACGCAAAGTGACAAAATACCATATCGAGAGACAACCTCATGATCAACGACAAGTCTGCATCGACAGTGGTATGCAGCATGCAGACAATTGCACGATGAAGAATATGGGCCTGCGTTCCACATACGAAAACTTATTCCCGACTCCACGCCTGCTCTTTTTGAGGGTTATCCTTCCTACTTGATTTCAAGAGCATTGAAGTCTCGCAAAGAACCTTCTCCACGAGCTTCGCCTCTACGTGAGACATCAAGGAAGCGAAAAGCGGAGACCAACGAAAGAGATGTGGATGTTGCAACTTCACGAGACGGTTTTCGTCGAAGAAAAAGCAGTAAATGTTTGCACGCAAACAGTAAACAGTGACGCTCATCACAGGCGTCGATACCCAACTATGACAGGACGATTGTGCTCCGCAATGTCGCACTATCATTCAAAAAGTGAGAAGGTGCACCCATTGCTAGAAGAAGAGAAAAGGGCGTCCGTATGTTATCGCGAAAACAGGCGCCACACATGTGTTAAGAAAATCACAACAGATGCACAGAAAGTAAAAAAAAGGCCGTGTTTCTCTTGCATGAAATAGAATGTGACGGAAGAAAGAATTCAGCGCACACAGACGAACTTCTAAGGGGTGTGTCATTTGGTGTTTTTTGTCGCATAAAAGCTACGATTATGCGCGCACTTCGGGGCTTTTGATGCTGCCAACATAGTTGAATCTACAGAAGTATATAGAGTCATGCCCAGAATCAATGAGTATGAGCAATACCATAAACCATTTGTGCGTTTTCAACGATAAAATAACGTGTTTTTCAACATACGGTGAGTGAAGAAGCGCGCCCGAACTCATGTGCCGGCGTTGCGCACACTGCATGGAGCGGCGAAGGATAGATGTATGGATGGATTAATATAGCTGTACCCTTTAGATCAGGCGGTGGCTAACGCCAGCAAGCCGTAATGCTCAGTGAACCAAAAACTAGATTCATTTTTTTTTCTCTTTAAATGGTGAGCTTGAGAACCCTTACTTTGCAGTGAAGAGGGTAATTTTCACGCTTGCCTTGACTTTAGCCACAAATCAGATAACCTCCTTCTAGTTATTTCTTCCCGCTTAAAGTCTAATTTGCCCTCTGGAGTGCTTTGAAAAACTCTGCGCCATCATTCTGAACTATATGGTGGAGCCCTTTACAGAACAACATCAAGTGTTCGGCAGTTTCCCTTCCTCTCCACACGCACTGCATACCGCATCTACCCCTTCGTATTTGGCCCGATATGTCTTGGTTTGCAATACTCCCGTCCTGGCCTCAAACGGTAGAGAACTACCCCGAGTATACTCACAGATCCTTTCCTTGGCAATTTTCTGCTTAAAAGTGCGATAGATCTCTAGTGTCGGCTTCTTAATCATGCCAAATCTTCATATATCGGTCTCAGCTTCCTTCCCTTTCTTCTTAACCGATATTTCTTTTTTGTTTGGCCCCCTGCTGTTTTCTAAGTATTATCACTTAATTTTGTGGTTCGCTTCCTCCATTTTGTAGTGAAATTTTTCATGTACAAGTAGATGAATACCTTCCTAACCCAACGCTCCTCTCCCATTTCCCTCAATAGCTTCTCTAATTTTATCTCTCTGCTAGCCCCTGCCCTCAAACGATGCCCATTCAAAATCACCTTGTGCTCCCCGATTTGGTGTTTTCCCGTGAGCTACTAAGGCAAGCCTACCTATTCCACGTTGCTTAATTTCTAATCTTGCTTGAACTTCTGATATCATGCACACGACCGCATTGCTGAACGTCAGATCAGAAACCATGACCCTTTCCATATTCCTCTCACAACATCATACCTAATGTTTTCCACAGTGCCCTGTTTTTCATCACCTTTGCTTAACTGTTACCTTTAGTCGTCACGTATATTTCGTGTTCCCTTAGGTACTCGGTCCCATTGCTTATCCATACGCCAGGATAATTGTATTTATCTGTTATCTCTAGCGTGACCTCCGGTATTCTCAGCTCACTACCTTCAATATCATTGAAACATCATGACCGCTGATTTTTCCTTACTGAATGTGAATTCTACCCTATCTTCCTCATTACCGCATATCTCCATCAATCTCTACAAATCTTCCATGTTGTCAGCCATTAGCAGTATATCATCAACGTGCATCAATGTTGGTAGTGCCTGTTCAATGAGTTTTCCTTGTTAAACGAAAAAGAGGTTAAAGCCCCGTCCACTTCCCTCCAACTTGGCCTCTAATCCTTGTAGGTACATCATGAATAATAAGGGTGACAGAGGGCACCCCTTCTTAAGCCCCCGTTTTACCTCTGCAGGCTTGGATACCTGTTTTCCCACTTTATAATTACCATGTTACCTTTATAGATATCCGTTAAAAGATTAGTGAATACATCTTCCACGCCTAGTGTGTCCAGTATTCCCCACAAGTCCTCTTGAACACGCTATCGTACGCTCCCTTGAGCTCCAAAAATGCTAGCCACAGGGGCCTGTGTTCCTTATCTGCTATTTCGATGCACTGCGTCAGTGAGAACAGATTGTCTTCCAACCTCCTGTGTTTCCGAAACCCATTCTGCAGTTCCCACAGCACCCCCTCATCCTCTATCCATGCCTGCAGTCTTTCCTTTATAATCTGCATCGCCAGCCTGTAGACCACTGATGTCACTGTTATAGGACGGTAGTTGTTTATGTCAGCTTTGTCCCCCTTTTCTTTATAGATCATGCTCATCCTACTAAGTTTCCATCCATCGGGAACTTCACCATCGATTATTAGTTTGCTCACTGCCTCTCTCAAAGTCTGCTTAGACTTCGGATCTATGGTCTTTATCAGCATAATTGAAATGTCATCTGTGCCTGTTGATGTATTACTAGGAACCCTTTTCTCAGCCCTTTCCCACTCTCGTTGTGATTATTGAGCCATTGCACCACTTGGCGCCTCCTTGTCTATTATGGTGCATAAAGTACTTCTTTGTTCAAATTTTTCTGTCACCCTTGTTCTTATATATTCGATAGCTTTGTCTTCTTCTAGCCTAGCACCTCGAGCGGTAGTTATAAACCTCTCCTCTAGGCTCGTCCCATTTATTAGGGAGTTCAGATGGTTCCAAAATTTCGCAGGTGCCTTTCTAACTTTTTTATGTACTTCTGCCAGCCGCTGAGCTCCCTTTCTTCTAATATTTTCATTGATCAGAAGGGCTGCATCCCCCCTACAGCTTAGAAAGATTTCTCACTTTCCTTCAACATCATTTCTTGGTTCACTCTACTGCTTAGCATGTATGTGTTCCCTATAGGCTTCCTGATGTTTCGCTATGGCTATCTTACCTTCCTCATCCCACCAACTCTTGGGTGTCTGTCTTGTTTTCCGGGGTGACTTGTCACGTGTCTTAGCAAGCTCTAGCTCAAACAGTCTAATTATATTTGTGTGTGTTCACACTGTGTTATTGCCCTTAGTGATTACTTTCTCAATTTCTTTAGTAGCTATTTCTATTTGCCTTCCTAAGTAAAATTCTCGTCTTGCCTTTTTCCCACTTTCACTGCTCTTCGAAAACTTAGCTTGATACGTTTGTGATCACTACCCAGACTTCTAGAGCAACCTTCATCTATGGGCATTCCCCTGATCTTATCATACATCCTATGTGACATCAGTGCGTAATCTATCGTATACTGCAGCCTTCCTACCTCCTATGTGTTTTGCCCTTCATACTTCTCGAAATTATTGCAAATATTCAAATCATGCCTTTCATACATGATCATCTTGCCTGTTGGGTCAGTATACCCATCTTTATCTTCTATGTGCGCATTCATGTCTCCCAGTATAATTATCTCGCAATCTCCTCCCAACTCCTCAATGTCCTTTTGTATACACTCTACCATTGCCTGGTTTTCGTTTCTGGCTTTTGCTCCCGTCAACAAGTACACCAAACCAAGGAGTGTCATTTGCTCTGCCACATTCCTTTTTGTCATAAATGTTCCTTGCAGTCCTGCTTGACCCTTTGCCATTCTGATTTTTATGAATGAATGCCCCAATACCACCCCATTTCTGCCGACTTCTGTTCTATTACAATATTCCCACGCGTAGTCCGAATTCTCAGGAGGTTGTTCCAGGTCCCTAAGATGTATTTCTACAAAACCGTATACCAACGGCCTCTCCTCTCTTAGCTGTTCTTCTATCTTTGTCCACTTCAGCCTGTTCCTGCCAACCTGCTCGTTAGTATACCCTATGTCGTATTTGCTCGGCGCTCGTGGCTATCGTCTATTTCCAACCCAGACTCTACCTATCTTAGATATTTGTGCCACTTTGGAATCGTATTTTTCCATACCACCTGTTAAAGAATCTCCTTGGTTGTTTTCCTCGTTACTAGCTATCCTGCACCCCGAAGGGCCCGCTTGCCCCCCAATAAATCTACTGCGCGTCCTGCAAGTCGCCAACCCACCTCATGACCTAGCCGCCCATCGAAGTGAATTCTGTCTCGTTGAAAATCACCCCACGTATGCACCTCTGTGTTTCTTTCCACGACCTCAAGGCCTTTGTCTCGAATTATCCGCTATATCTCTTGGTTTGTATTGACAACCGCTCTTTGCAGGTTACTGTCACGCACCGGTACCTCCGGTATCGCGCATATCACTATTTGTACCTGAGGAGAAGTGGCACGCATGTCATCGACCCCTTTCGCCAGTGTTGTCAATAGTCCTGCTTGCGTCCAGCAAACGTCCTAGAGCAACCCTCCTTGTCACCTGTTACCCTCTCTTTGATTGCTTTTGCGCATCGATTTAAACTCGAGTCCCCGGCAATTATCACATGCTGTGACTTTTCAGCTGGAAGGCCCTGCACCTGGGGGTTACTTGCACCTGTGACGCCAACTGCTTTGTCCTCTTCTAGCCCCACCACTTCTTCGCTGAAGCTGGGACTTCGGCGACTTTCAGCGTATCTATCTATCTATCTATCTATCTATCTATCTATCTATCTATCTATCTATCTATCTATCTATCTATCTATCTATCTATCTATCTATCTATCTATCTATCTATCTATCTATCTATCTAGCCGCTTACATTCAGGTGCTCTCGTGGTCACCCCATTTACTTGGCGTGAACCAAAGTTAGCATAAGAGGGTAAGATGGTTTGACGAATACGACGTGCTTGTCAAGACATGAATGATGTCACAATTCCGTCGCGTACGCCGTCAAACACTTCCCGCCAGACAGTAGCACAAACCCACAGGCGGGTATGTGCCACAGGTTATAAACGCTTAGTATCTACCCAGGTAAAACGAGAGCACACATAGCCAATTTAAAAGCGTCACTGTTAAGAAATACCCGAGATTGGTAGCATCAACCCGACGAGTCCAAGTTGGAATTGAACACGAGCATTCTGGGTGCCAATGAAACATTTTACCACAGAGCTATACGCCAAGTCTCCGAACTACTTTTCAAATACACATCTTCGTGAAACGTTAATAGTGGTTGTAGTGCTGCCTACCCACTTCTATAAAAATTACATATGTACTATTTTTATACAGCCATCCCGCCGGGTTAAGGTTAATTGTGGTTAGGCGCCATGTACTGAAGTTTAATAATGAAGCAGTGTCCAGGGCCAGCATCTTCGCGAGCATCACCGCTTCATCTCAGTGTTTGGTGTTGCTAATGCGTATGTTCCAGTTGATGTAGTTGTGCAAGTGCAAACGACTGTTCGTATGTAGGCCCGTATGCTCAGATTCGGGTGCACGTTAAAAAACTGCAGGTGTTCGAAATTTCCAGAGCCCTCCACTACGGCGTCTCTCATAACCATATGGTCGTTTTGGAACGTTACACCCCCCCCCCATCAATCAAATACCTGGTTATACTAACACCTGCAGCTTTTCAACTTTTGTCTGGGCGTGCAACATTTGTACAAATATTTAGCGTCATTTCACGACGTGTTGCTCAATAGAAAATTGAAACATGGTCACCTTTCCTTCGCATGCTTCGCATAACGTGGATTCCCAAGTACGTGTCATCTGATAATTTGTTACAAAACAGTTCATCCACTACTTCTTTTCTTGAGACAGCCTCAGTTTTGTTCGTTTTTTTAATGAGGCCGTACACTAATAGGTTTAATCGCCAACTACAGTCTTCAATATCGACAATCTTTTCCGACAGATCTGAACCGATGTTTTTAGTACGTTTATACTTGTGTCAAAGTTTTCATTCTTGCAAGTGGTTTTGATCATGGTGTCAAGAAGCGCTTCTAGGTTAGAAACATATTAAAGGACAGCTGTGAATGTTTCCCGTGTTAAGAAGCGTTTGTAGGTTAGAAACATTTTGAAGGACAGCTGTGAATGCTTTCCCGTTGGGTGGTTTGTTCTAATTTTATATCAGAGATACTCGTAAGAATTTTTTTCTGCCCTCCGCGAACCGTATCTAGTATTTTTTGAATGTCGGGTCCAAGGTTCGACTCAATATCACCACAGAGCCCAAGTTTGCTCACAAAGAACACACTCTAAAGATATCGAGTAAAAAGGGTGTCTTTTTGTCATACAAAAATAATCGTCATCAGTCTTGCGTGCGCGTCCTTTTTTGAAAACTCGGCGCTGGCCACTTTCCTATCGAGAATGCGATGTAATCCAGATAATGGGCATGTCAATCGTGACCGGAATATACCGGGCGCGGGGTGATAGCGCAAGGATGGAACGCAATATAGATGACGATTATTATTGTGGGACAAAAAGACACTCTTTTTACTCCCTCTTTCTTTAGAGTGCAGTCGTGTAAAATACTAAGGCAGGCGCGTGGGCATGGCACAACAACCAAAAACCTGTTGCTTGAACAAACGAAGCATGCGTACAACCAACATGCATAACGAAGTGACAGAACTTGGTCAGCATGGCTGTTGGTGCATTTGGCCATGCCCACTGAAGTTGATTCGTTGAGGGCCGGAGTTTATAGGTACCGATGATGATGACGTCTTAGAGCGTAGCGCCATGTCGTCGGTGACGGCAGGGAAGTTGAACCACACGTGCACTGGTCCAGTTGTGATGAATGGTGTTTCTCGCTGAGATAAGTTGATTTACGGGGGAAAGACGGGCTCTTGTTAGCTGGCGGGCTCGAAGAACAAGCCTCCGAGAAGGACTGCCTGCATAACAAGTGACAGAACTTGTCAGCATTGCCGCTTGGTGCATTTCACCATGCCCACTGAAGTTGAACCGTTGAGCGCCGGAGTTCACAGGTACCGATGATGATGACGTCATAGAGCGTAGAGCCATGTCGTCGACTAAGAAATGCCTACGCATCTAAAACAAACAGCCATGACTCCTTGTTCACCTGCTAGCGTTACGTAGTACATGCTCTTTTCCCGAGCTGACAGCTTACCAGCAATTTTCCGCATAACTTCTGAAAGCACGAAGCCTGCCTGAATGAAGCCTACGCTATAAATGAAAAAAAGGACGGAATTACAGGGCTGATTTTCAATGCGAAGATCTATCTATCTATCTATCTATCTATCTATCTATCTATCTATCTATCTATCTATCTATCTATCTATCTATCTATCTATCTATCTATCTATCTATCTATCTATCTATCTATCTATCTATCTATCTATCTATCTATCTAGCCACCTACAACGTTTTGCTCTCCTGGCCGTTACGATTATGGTATCGATACCAAACTTGGTATGACATAATATGACTGTATGAAGAACATTTTTGACTAGTCCTAACATGAAAATTATGAAATGTGTGTCATGAATGTCATGATTTACATTTCAAGGTCCTGCAGCTCTTGCGGTGGTTCTATTCACATGCTATGTTGCGAATCTATTATGGTATGGCATGATTGTATGGCAAACACAAGCGACAGACCCTAGAATGAAAAAGATAACATGCGTGCCATGTAACAACATGATTACACGCTACACTCAAGATGCGCTCGCGGCCACTTCGCTGGCTTCACATGCACTAAACTCGGTATCGCGCAACGCGAACGGACGCCACAGGTAAATGACACATCCAAACATGATAATCACGACATGCGTGTAATGTATTACACGAGTACATGCCACACTCATAACGCGCTCGCGGCCGTTTCGTTAGCTTCACATATGCCAAATTCGGTATTACGTGACGTCAATGAATGGCGAAGGTATGTGACCGGTGCAATCATGATAATCATGAGATGCTTGTCATGTTAGAACATGACTACATTCCTCAGTAAGCGCCAATACATTTCGATGTGACGCGGTGCGTGTGCTCGCCGGCGTTGATTTCGTCGTGTTACGTCGGCGTTGCCACGCCAGGCGCCGGTCCCGCCCTGTACTCTCAGGCGCGCACAGCGCTGCGTTGCTTTGACACATGCGCGTTTCAGAACGTTCAGCGTCCCTCCGTCACAAAAAGAGGGAGACGCAGTGTTGTCTGGTTAACGCTTCGGCGCGAAATGCAGCATGTCGCATTTCGCGCCGGTTGCTATCGGGCCGCGCCGACGGACGCTGGTCGCACCTGTCGTCAGACTATAGAGGGCTCGCGTTTTGCAAATGTAGCGTCGCTGTGCCCAGCGTGCGCACGCGTCAATGCTACATTGAGTATACAAGGCTCTTCATGATGTGATCGTGGTCGTTTAGCTAGCTCCATATATACTAAATTTGGTGTTACGTGACATCAATGAATGACGAAATATATGACTGGTGCAAACATAATAATCCTGACACGCGTGTCATGTAAGAACATGACAACATACCACGCTCATAGTGTGCTCGCGGCCGTTTGGCTAGCTAGACATATACTAAATTTGGTATCACATGACGTGAATAGATGAAGAAGGTAAACGACACATTCAAACATAATAATCATGACACGTAAGTCATGTACGGCCTCATTTACCGCCGAATCGCAACGTTGTCCTGATTTCAAAGTCACATATCAACCTTTCTTATTCCTGCCTCGCATATCATCGATTCCCACTGTACGTTAGACCTGCCATTTTTTTTTTTGCTTGAAACGGCCTGCCTGTAGACCAAACTCGCAACAACGACACGCAGAGTATTCGCAGCGCAATCGGGCTACAGATGGCAGCACCATCCCCACGCAAGTGTAGATGGGTGGTCGGCGGCGCATATACAAATGCAGGCAGCAGACATTTGTTGCGTGCTGTGTGAGTCGTATGTCGGCAAATAAAATGCGTTTACTACAGATTACTGTTATTATCTACACTCTTCTCTACTGAATCAGTGCATGACGTCTATGCAACGTTAACATTACCTGCGAGTAAAGCGCATTATGCCTTTAATACGGATGCCCGCTTTGGGTGACCTTGACGCTTTCGCACTAAATGAAGCCTTTGCTGTGTATATGCGTGGTTAGCTTGTGTTCTTCTTATACGCACAGTTGTAGCGTGAATAAACTACTCCTTTACATCTTTCCTTTGCCTAACACTAAAAAAAAGAAAGAAACACGGTAGGGAAACCACAAAACTGTGCGATTAGTTGAGTACCACCATTAGCACCTTATGCGCATACGAATTTCTTCTCATTCTGTTCTATATGAAATGTGGGTAAGTAGATGAGTCTAGTGAAGAAAGCTCAGTGACTGACGACTCGTTTTGGTACAGCACGTTTACCATGTGTACGCATTTGTTCTTGCACCAGTGAACAAATACACAAACATTCTTTACAAGAGTTCAGCATAAAGCTATCTTCAATGGATTACGCGTATGAGATTGCTGCAAGAAAGGTCTGCTTATTTGGACAAGCATGTCTTTTTTTTTTCAGACGAAAATTGACCACTGCCTTCCATCGGTCCCTAAGAATGCCATACAAACACTAAAAAATGTAAAAAAAGATGAAATTTTCAGTGTAATAAACAACATTATACATAAGGCATGCCATCTGAAGTGATTTTCAACGTCTGGGCACTTCAATGCGTTTTTAAATTTAAGGAGACGGGTGCGCATGGTAACACTGTTTTAAGTAGAGCTGAAGTACCATTGTGTCTCAGTTTCTGTGATATTAATAGTTATATGTAGTAGTACCACGGCCAGATAAACGCAGCTAAGGCTCCACGCATGACCGGTGAACTACAGTACCGTAGTTGTACACCTAAATGCAGCGCGCAAGTGCGTGGCCTAGAGCCTTTTTTTTTACTGCCGAGTCGTTATAAATTGCTGCAATCACACACCATTTATTAGTCCTCACGCTTGGGAGGCTTTAAAAAACATTTTGCAAGTGCATGAAACAAAAAAAAACGGCACCCACTGTGAATTAATTCTGGTAAAAAGAGGATACGGCAACAATAAACATCACTCTGGAAAGTTGCCTTCGCCAATCTTATTACAATGAATTAGCAACCGAGCAAGACTAAATGCTTTTGTACGTCGTCTAAGGCATACGTAGAAGTAGTTACACTTGCTCTGATACGAACGAACCACACCTCGAGAACGTACATGACGTACGCGCGCATAGAAACATTACGTGCCTAGCAGACGACGCACGGAGCACACACTTCACCACTTCGGCCAGTGGCCGCCAGGCGACGACTGTGCTAAATCTCGCTAGAGTTACTGGATATGCTACCTTTAGAGTTGCGCCACTGTTTTCCGGGAACCGCTCACTCCGCCTGCAGGACATCAGCGCCCCTATTCGCCGAGCGCCATCACGTGGTCATTAGGTGTTCAAATGCACTGCGGAGAAGCCAAACGCTACGAAGGTTCCGGGCACATCAAGCGTGGTTGGCATCGGCTGTTGTTTCAAATCAGCTGTCGTGAGCCGCGATTGTAATACGAGAGCAAGCGAGAGCCGTGCGTAATATGGGTGTCGCACGGGCACTCTCGATCGCTGTTCAGCTCGATTCAGTTGAAGGCGATACAACTACACCTGGCTCCATCACACAGTTACCGAATGAGTACAACATGATGAAAAAATTTCATCCCGATTGGTTCGATTGCGTTCAAAAGCGCAAAAATCATTTCATATTCGCAAATGGGAAAAACAGCAGAAAAGGCGAAGCTAGTCTAACCAACCATAAATATGTATCTCACTGCTTCAACGAGCTACGAACTTTGTTTTATTATTACCTACCAAGAACATAAGCATCATATCAAGGCTTCTTGTTGTGACCAGAGCGACCAAGTTTAACTCATACATTAAAAAATAAAAGAAAGTGAAAGAATAAATAAAGCAACGCTAATACCCCTAATATTGAGAAAATATGCAGCACTCTGAAGCACAAGCGTTACTCCTACGCGGGTGGTGAGTGGCTTTCCCGCAAGACATTTGAACCCAAGATGGCGTACCTTGGCGCAACTCTGCTAGCTAAAGGTAGCATATATAGTAACTCTAAATCTCGCGGCCAATATGCCACCTCGTTCACTGTAAGAGGCGCGTTACAGTGTTTGTTTGTTTTTTCTTTACAACAAATACTGTTATAAGATAAAAACTGGGGTCACGAGCGGACCGTATTTTTCCACTGCCGTCGGTGTCTGTGACCATATTGCACGAAATTAGAAAAAAAATGTAGTATCGACGACACAGTGGGGCTTGAACCAAGTTTCACTGAGTATCAACCCAGTATTATACCACTGAGCCACGCCGCTGCTTGGGCCTTGTTTGCAAACTTTGCTTAAGCAGGGTTGACATCGGGACGGCAATCGCGGTAATACGACCTATAAAGCGTTTTAAAACAGCGTCAAAAAAAAACTAGTTGTCGCACAATGCGAATAGCGTACCGAGTTGGCCCTCCAGTGGTCCAACCCTAAAAGCTTGACATTGTTCACCTATTAACTGTGGCGCATACCCACTCCAGGCATAATTCCTTATCGCCGCCAGCCACTGCTTGAACAATTGGCACACAATTCCTTGGAAGTGTTCAGCGAACACCACGCTTCTTAGAACAATGACAAAAAATAGCTAAGCGAATGGTCGCATACTACCGAAAAACGTTTATTATTATTGCCGCAGTGGGCATCAAACAAGTGTCCTTGCAGCAATTGCCCATTGAATGTTTAAAAAGGCTCTGAAAGGCCGCTCTTGTAGCTTTCGCTGTAACTGGGCTGTGCCTTCCGCGCATGCCTGGCGTTTTTACATCCACCTGAATGAAACTACGGGTGTGTTTTTTTTATTTCACTGCAGCGCTTTTGAAATCAACTGAAGCGATACTTCTTGATACCGAACGAAAAAGGGAAAGTAATCAATTTTAACCTGAAAATTCTGTCCACGAAAGTTGCCAGCGTAATTTATGAGTGGGAATGAAACGCAGCCTACGCTAGTTGACAGCTTTGATCACACCTCCATGTAGCGAGCCCTAAACGGAACCCTCATGCAAAGGGGATATTTAATGACTCCACTGTTCCTTTGCGGGTCTCGAAGGTGAAGCACCTTCGGAGAATGCTCCTTGCTAAACTGCACAAACCCATTTGTGGTGAGCTGTCTTACTTGATTGATGATTGCTTAATTGATATGTGGGGTTCAACGTCCCAAAACCACCATATAATTATGAGAGACCCCGTAGTGGAGGGCTCCGGAAATTTCGACCACCTGGGGTTTTTTAACGTGCACCTAAATCTGAGCACATGGCCCTACTTTTCCGCCTCCATCGGAAATGCAGCCGCCGCAACCGGGATTTGAACCCGCGACCTGCGGTACCGCAGCCGAGTACGTTAGGCACTAGACAGCCGCGGCGGGGCGAGCTGTCGTACTTGCTGCAGGGTTAGGGTCATTATATGTTTCAGACAAAAAGCACAGGATCTTCACGGAGTGAATGACGATGGGTTAGGCATCCATTAGCCCGTCCGTGCTTCTGTCTGTCCGCATGACCGTCCGTGCGTTCATTCATGCGTCCGTCTGTAGGTACTTGCGTTCATTCGCGTGCCCGTTCATTCGTGCATTTATCCATTCATTCGTCCGTCCATACGTCCGTCTGCTAGTTTGTCTGTCTGTCGTTCGTGCGTCCGTCTAGTGGACACTCGAAGTACCGCCATATACCATCTCACGCTGTCCTTTGGCACATACGTGCTCTAGAGCGGGTATGTGCCACCTGTGGTTACATACATACATACATACATACATACATACATACATACATACATACATACATACATACATACATACACATACGGAGGAGCAAGCGACGCATCCACACCCTAAGTAGCTTCGCCCATAAAACGCCTTCAAGGAGGGGTGAAGAGATCATTTTACAGTGCAGACGATACGTTTGTGTTCGTTAATCTGAAGTGCACTACACTGTTTAGGTATTGTACATTAAGATATTAGCGCATGCGAATTTCACCACCTGAAATGCATAGATATAATGAAAGATGAGACATCTAATGCCGTAAGCGACAGCTCATTCTATTACATTGTTTTGCAGTTCCTGCGCGGCGATGCTTCACGCCTGCCAAGATACTGATGTTGAAGATGTATAATTGAAATTAGAAAATGTCATATAACCTAATGATACAGTTTTGTGCCGCAATTACGGCGCCTGAAACGATATACAGGGGTTCCCACGTAACTTTAGGCAGAGCTTAAAAATATGCCGGTACACGTGATTACGGCATGACCAAATTCATGTTGATAACCGTTGCCTGGAGTTAGTTATACCTTTTTGTGTGCTCTGAAATGTTGATTGCATCTGTTTAATTACCTAACTTTTGAAAGATTGAGGATGGATTATGAATTTCAATCAGAAAGTTCTAGGTCGGTATGCAAAACGCCGAAATAGATAGTTTTGAGCTTTATACCTGTTACGTATTAGTATTTTACTGCTAATTACAAATGTCCGCAAAATACAAAAACACCACGTGACACCCCGCTCACGCTTCAGTGCGTACGACGATTCTAGTGCTCCCTAACGTTCTGCGTACGAACAACACGCTTCTCTAACAGCGGTTCCTGACAGCGATAAGCTGTCACAGCGGTTATCGTTTTTGCGGCCGATAGCAAAAAGTGTTCATCGCATAGCCACCACCATCGTTGCAGCCCTGCCGACACAGCACAATGGGGCCAATGCTATGGTCGTTCGTACCCAGAGCATTAGAGAGCACTAGAATCATCGAGCGTACTGGCGCACGAGGAGGTTTGTCACGTGGTATTTTTTTTTTGATTTCGTGGGTATTTGTAATGAGCAGAAAAACACAGATACTTAACGGGTATAAAGATCAAAACTGTCCATTTGAACGTTCGAAAACCTATATACAACTTTCTCATTGAAATTCTTTATCCATCTTCGTTGCTTCAGAAGTTAGTTAAATAAACAGATCTAATTAAACAATATTTGAGAACACAAAAGAGTTCTGAATAACTCCATGCAATGGTGAGCAACACGCACTTAGTAGCGTTGTAATTTTGTGTTGTGGCATATTTTTAAACTCTGGCTAAAATTACGTAGGATACCCTGTTTATGAAAGCCTTAGATGCCGGAAGAAATGAGAAATAAGGTCGCTTGTGTCGGATACGAGTGGTGACGTGAGCTAGTCTTCTAAAAGACTATGATCATGTGCAGGCGCCAGGTGCATGAAGTGACAATTATGCCACAGATCGCCAAAACGTTCCGTCATTGTGTTGCTACTGTGACTTCATGTGACTAAGCATTATATATAATGACATCACTAAAGTCGACGTTGCTTCGCCAAGCATGGTTGGATCATGAAAGCGATGCGAAACCGGGGGACCTAGCACTGGTCTTGGAGGCAGTGTTACACCACGTTAAAGGCAAGAAGCTTCTAAGATGGGTAGATCAGGGTAATTACATCGACCTAGAAGAAAAAGGTGATGAATTTTGTCTTAGAGTCATTTCAGGTAAGTTTGTAAGGAACTTTTTGAGTTGTCTTATACAGATACATTCTCATTTTAGGGATGTTCCTTACTTCTATTCCTTTTCTTTCATTATTCTCAAATATAGAGGTCACTCCTTGGTGCGAGACGTCCAATACTAGACATCTTAGTAAACGCCGCCAAACAAGTACGAAGGAAAGAGACACGTAAGCAGAACGGGAGCAAGTTCAACAGAAGGTCAGACACATAAAAGAATGTAACTCTACACTCATGCGCATATCCCGCAAAAAGGTGCACATGACGCTACTATATAAATACCTGCAATGTCACACTCTCTCAACAAGGCCAAATGTCTGCGCGGAATAGAAACAGCGACATACATAATACAGTAACAAAGAAGGAAGAAGTGCTGTTTTTTTTTCTGTGGTAGAAAGAACGAGCGTCACCAACTTTTCTTGCAAGCAAATCATGACGACCACTCGTTTCCGGTGTCTCGAGCGCTCAAAAAATTATTCTAAATGCAAAAATTCACGAAGTTGAACCAAATGCAGTCAAATTTTATTTCCAACGTGTACAAACTTAGAGGTGAAGGACTACAGAAAAAAAGACTGCCGAGAGGTGGCTTGACTAGTACGTAGCCCGAAATACTTTATGGCATGTGGCCAGCAGCAAAGGAGAAAAGTTCACACACGAAAGCTTGAAACATATGATTAGTGCAAGATAAAAATATACAATAGCTTGCAAAAAAAGCCATACAAGAATACAACGCCAAGATTAATTAAATTCGTTTTCTTATACGTACATAAATCTAAGCGTGGCTGAGGAACAACAAAACAAATCAAACTTAACTGTAAATGGTTTAACAATATAGGTAAAGAATAACATTAACGCTCCATACCAGTATTGAAATGGGGTGTGACAACTTTCGAATACTCTCTTTGTCTCATTTTAGTGCACTGATAATTTGCTTCCTAGCGTGCTAGGGTGTCTGCAATGTGTATGTTATGCCTTACTTCATATATATATGAAGTACCAAGCCAATAGTAGCATGTTTTGTTGAGCAGTTATTTTAACCGCCTTATGAAAGAAGCTAATGACTGTTGCATTAAATCTTGCATCATAAACGTTTCATAGATATCGTTTCTTTATATCGTGAACTTTTCGTAGATTTGTGAAGACGTACCCCAGACAAGTTGATAATTGTTAAGAAATGAACAGAAAAAGAGAATTGTAAACTAGGATTTAAATTTTGAAGAAGGAACGTGTTTAAGCCGACCGACCATTCCCGTTATTCTAACTAGTGTTGTTAGCACTCACTTGACATAAGCTTCCCAAGTCATGGCTGCAATAAATACAACACCAAGGCACTTAAAGTTGCCGACAGTGTGAACTGGGTGGTAATTGAAAAATATGTTCACATGAGGAGGGATTTCCTTATTCTTGGCTCAAAATTTAACGACCTTTGTTTTATTTTCATTTATTTTAATAGAGTTGAATAAAGACGGGTGTTGCACTTTAATCAAGGTGTCATTAAAGTTTCAAAATAGGTGGTCGATGCTGTTTCTAGAAAAAAATATGGTTGTGTCGTCTGCATATATAATAAACATGACATTATTATATAGTAACAATGTAAATAGTGGAAAAATAAAGAGCAAAGGTCTGAGAATGCTGCCGTGTGGAACACCAAGAAGCAGTAGCAGAATTCGACATCGCGAGTCGTTTACTTGGACAACTTGTCGCCGATGAGACGGGTATGACCACCGCAAATTTAACCTACAACCACGAAAACTAGAGGTACATAACTAACTTAACAAGACCTCATAATTGATCAAGTCAAAACCCTTGAAAATATTAACAAGTAAACCAATCTCTCAATTCTTGCTTTGAAAATGGTGTAAAATATAATATTTCTGGTGAATCAACGCAAATTTTGTTGATCTGATTTTAGAGGTGATTGTTATAAATGCAATAGCTTACGTTTTTTCGGCATTTTACGTCCGAACACCTATATATGCTTGTAAGAGGCGCCGTAGTGAAAGGCTCTCGAAGTCTTGTCCATCCAGTGTTCTTTGACGTGCACTAACATGGCACCGTAGACGAGTTTTTATCATTTCTCCGCCATATAGGTGCATTAGCAGTGGCCGAAATCGAACCCGAGATCTTATTTATAATAAAATTTGGGAGATATATAGCTCCATATAATAATCTAGCAATACTTCCCCTGAATTGATACGAAAGCTTTCGCTTGTGGTTTCCTTACGTGATTAGAAAGGTCGAGCTGTCGAGAGTGTACACCGCAAACTTGAAGTTCGAGTCATCACCATCGGTCTCCTGACTATGTCCACTGCAGGAGAAATGCCTCTAACATGTTTCACAAGTGAACTCGGCCCTGTGCTTGCTGCTGCCATTTTATACCCGCAAACTCCTTAATATCATGTGTCCATATAAATTTTTTTCTTTCCCTAGCCCACTTTCCTTCTCCGGTAATCTAGTTAGTTGCCCTAATGACCAGCGGTTATTCTGTCTATGCGCTACAAGCCCAGCCCATGTTCCTTTTCTCTTCTTAATTTCTACTATGGTATATTTAACGCTGGTTTGTTTTCTGATCCCCTCTTCTCTCTTCTTGTCTCTTAAGGTTACACCTACCATTTATTTTTCTTTACATTGCTCACTGCGTAGTCCTCAATTTAAGCTGAACCCTCCTAGTAAGTCTCCAGGTCTCTGCTCCGTAGCTAAGTACCGACAAGATGGGGTGTTATATACCTTCGTCTTCAGGAATAGTGGCAATCTACCTGTCATGATATGAGAGTGCATGCCAAATATGCTGCACCCCATTTTTTATTCTTCTATTTACTTCCATATTGTGGTTTGGCTCAATGGTATTTACCTGTCCTAAGTAGACATAGTCATTCACAACTTGAAGTGCATTATTACCTATCTCGAAGCGCTGCTCTCTTCTGAGGTTGCTGTACTTGACTTTGGTAACTCTTGCCTAACTGTTACCATTCTAGACCTCAGAAAACCTCCTTCGCACACGGTAAATAGCGTTGGGAAGACTGTATTAACTCCCTCTGCCTTACACCCTCGTTCATTGGTATTCTGTTGCTTTCTTCATGAAGCACTTAGGTAAAAAGTGATCCCCTGTAGATTTGTTTCAGGATGTCTATATGTACTTCGTTGACGCCCGATTTCGTGGTCGCTGCATGATTGTTGATGATTCTATTCAATAAAACACCTTCTCGTAAACTATGAAGGCTAAGTATAGTGGCTGGCTCTATTCTGAGCATTTATTCTTTATTGATTCTAATGAATTCTAATGGAATGAATTCTAATGTTGCCCTATTTTCATTAGCAATTACCTTTGTAAATAGCTTGTATACAAAGGAGAGCAAGCTGATCGGCCTGTAGTTTTTCACGTCATTGTCATCTTCTTCCTTGCGTATAAGGATGATGTTAGCAGTATTTCAAGATTCTGGTACTCTTCCCATTAAGGGACACCTTGGAAACAGTCTGGCTAGTTTTTCTAACCCAATCTGTCTTCCATTTCAAGCAGATATGATGTTACCTGATCCCGACCAGCTTTGCCTTTTTGATGCTCTCCAAGGCTTTTCTGGCTTCTTCTCTCATTACTGGTGAAAGGTAGACTGCACCATAAATAAGTAAGTACAGCATGTTGACGAGGTTTGTTCTGGTTTCTACTACAGCAGTCGCAACACGACGATATAGGCTGCTCATCGCCGACTCACGCAAGATACATGAAAATTTAAATGGTCACTCCATTGCTGGCTTTCCTGGGGCAATTTTCTATATATCAGCACTCTATGTCTTCCTAAATAGCCGTACTGATGCGTGAGGCAACCGGAATAGACACTAAAACATGACGACACGCTACACTCTAAGGTAAAATTATGCGAAAAAGAAGTAAAGCAGCCCAATTGGCACGTGTGATACACGGATAGACCGTTAAGGAGTTACTACAGAGGGACGCGTGCCGCGTGCAAACCACTATGTCCCCTAAAGTATGAACCCTGTGGGAGATGCGAGCCGTGCGAAAATGGGTGTGAAGGACACTAGCCGTGCTCCTCCCTCCAGCACTGTCTTTCTCCATATTTTGCTCGTTACGGTTGGCGTTGCGTCGCACACTAAGAGCCCGACGATCTAAGAAGAACGCCGCTGTGCTTTTTGTGTGCGCTTCGATGAGCGTGCGCTGCTGCTTTTGCGTTTTGTCGCACCCATGACGTCTGGAGAAGGTATTGACACGTCGCCACGCCACGCTGTAAATCTCTGGCTTAGACAAAATGGCCACGACCCACTCACGACAACACCGGTTGGGAATGAAAGTCACCATGACGACTGAGAAGACAACAGGCCTCTCGGATACATTGTTTTAGTCTAACTCAGGGCTAAAATCAGCGCCAGATTCCTTGACAAGTAGGTGGCCATTCTCTATTCTGCCTTACTTGTCGGGTGTACGACACGGATCGCGCGTTCTCCAACGGGTTTGATCGTTTTCTATATCGCACACACGAAATGCACCGCGAATGCCGGCATCGTCGTCTGTATAGTTCGCCTGTGCTTTGTGACCACTCGAAAGTTGGCCGCCATTGTCCTCAGCCACCTGGACGCTCCCTCATCTTGTGCCCGCCTGTTTTCGCTGCGATGGTGAGCTGTGGGCTGACAATATTGAGCGGAGACCTCGTCGCTGTTTTGCGAGTTGTCCAAAACACGTCGCGGCTGCTCTTATCGTGCTTGGTTGTGGCATGTCGGGCGCTGTAAGTGCACCGGCACGGGCTGGTGGGGCTTTTGCTAGCGTCAGAACCGACTTTGCGAAAATTGGTCGCCATTACGGTTGGCTTCTTCGTCATAAGGTCGCAAGCACCTCGTTGCCGGCCGCGGTCGGCTGCCATGGCGGCGGACTAGCATTTATTTGCTGCATTCGCACTCGCTCGTGTTCGCGGCAAAGAGTCGCATTACCGTCGGTTTTTCAGACGCTTGCGCTATACCACCTCGGCGCTGTTCGTGAAGCCGGCCCAGCGTTCGGTCGCTCTCCGCTTTGAGGTTTGCTGGCGGCAGACGTTCCGCGTGCAATGCCGGGTTTAGTCTCTCGTTCGCTTGCTCGAACTGAACAGCGGCACTCGCTTAGAACTCACCAACTTGCTGGCGGCATGGTGGTTCATGGTGCGTCGGAGTTATGACTTCGGTTACCGCATGTAAGCTGTTGCGCTACGGGGATTGAAATTGACGATGTGTGGCATGACGGTGAAAGTATTTGCATGTCCTATTTGCCACATTTTTTTATTTGTCCTATTTTATTTTTTCCTATTTCGACACATATCTGTTTCTCATATCTATGCATATTCATCCTGTGTCACGTGAGAGGTGGGAATAACTATTTTTACAAACTTATTGTGCAGACGTGGGCACACACCGTGCAGAAGGCTGTGGCTGTGTGCGCTGGCGTCTGCAATTCTTGACATCTATCGCTTTTGTCGAAACAGCTTCAGAAGGACTGCACGAAATGTAAAGGTATAGTTATTTGCGTCACAAAATTTACATGTACAATTTTATATCAACTTTCACGTACTTGTCTTATACGTGCATCCTCGTCCCCTGTCTCATGTGACTAACTATTTTTACAACAGTATTGTACAGCCACGGGCACACATCATGCAGAAGGCTCTATGCGCTAACATCTTCAATGCCTGTCATCCATCGCTAGCGTCAAAGGAGCTTCACAAAGACTGTAAAAGATGTGAAAATTAGGCTGAATTTGTACCTTTTACTACTAATTTTTTAAAGAACGGAGCTTAGGTTAGTTTCTTGTGTGTGAAGAACAATAGGAGATTTAAATATCTAACTTTTGTCTTCTGTTCTTGCAGTGAGTATGAAAGCAGTGTTACGCCGGTGGCTGAATAAAAAAAAAGCATGTTCTTTTCCACGGCATTTGTTTCTCACTGCGCAAAAAACAGACGAAAAACGTATTAGGCCTGACAGAGTGTAAATAGAAGAACAATAATTGAATTGAGGATAAAAAGTTCATCAAATGAACTATTTGAATGAACCAATCGTTCGCCCGGTGAGGTGCAACTATAAGGAGTAACGGTGGCTCGGTAAGGTGTAACTGTGAGAACTAAGCGTTAGTCCTTTCGCGTCATTTGTGAAACAAACGATTACCCACTAAGGTGTAAATCTGAGGACTAAATATTAATTCCTGAAGCTGGTCTGTGGGGACTAGCTGCTAGACCCGATGCCGTTAGTTCCTAATTGTGAGTAATGAATGTAGCAGCCTCATTAGTCCCCAAATGGAAAAACCAAACATCCTTATAACACCCTTTTCCCTTACTGTGTAGTGTCGAGGTGAGTAGATTCACCTTGTAGTGTTTGAATAAAATGTTAAAATAAAATATCACATTGATATTTACTTATGCATAACAATCGCTCCAAGTACAAGATTCTTAAGGCACAATGAAGTCATCCCCAGAAAGCTTGTCCCTCCTCGTTTAAGATAAAGACCAAAAAATAAGCAGGATAAGTAATAAAAAACAGGGCTGATACCTATTCTTAGAAATCAGGATAACACGACAGTGTGACATGTTTTCACAGAGGTAGCTGAGCATTTCTTGTGTATTGTTTTGCCGCAAGGGTGAAATAATCACTATTACAGCAACCAATTGCAATGTCACGCGAAGAAATACAAGCAGTTCGAAACTTGCAAGGCGCACTTCAAGCAGAAATTTTTGGCAGCAGCGGTTGCAGTTAGCGGAACGCTGACTTATACTCACTTCTTTGTACCCGCAGTGTGAATGTCCCCTTTGTGAACTTCAAGCTCGCGCTGCCTGTTCAACGCATCTGCTCTTGCGTCATATCGATCAAGCGTGGAAGCCTTCTGTCGATCAGCGTCCTGTCCGCCAGCGTGGATTACACTTGGATTATCTTCGTGCGTGGACTGCCTGCGCACTGCCTTCAGCATCTCGGACCACTTCAGCATAAAAGCCAACGCAACCTTGGCCACGGCTTTCATTTGGCAGCAGCGGTTGCAGTTAGCGGAACGCTGACTTATACTCACTTCTTTGTACCCGCAGGTTAGTTTTTTTTTCTCATTGTCACTCTGCTTTTTTATATTTTGCAACTGCTGCTGCCAGTGTACCTGCGTTGTTTTTCTGTGCTTTTGTTGTACAATAGTCGCAATGCCTACTTGTGCCGAGTTGGCCAAAAGGCTAGAAAAAGTTGAGGCTTTATCCGAAAGCAAGCTGGACGAGGTTGCTGAAAGGCTACTTGTAAAGTTTCAAGAGAAGATGCGTTCTTTTGAACCGGATGTAGTGACTCTTAAAGCTGAAATTGAGAGCCTCATATCTAGTGTCAGCATGCGGAATTCGGTGATAGAGGCAATCAAATCAGAAAATTCAGCCCTCGTTTCAGCCAACAAGGACCTGGAGCGTAAGAACGAAATTCTGAGCAAAAAAGTTGCCCAAATGGAACAGTATTCCAGGGCGAACAACGTAGAATTGAAGGGAGTTCCTTACTCTCAGGGTGAGGATTGTTCTGCGATCATTAGAACCATTGCCTCGAAAGTTGACTGCACGATTTCTGACTCCGATATCGACATCGTTCATCGAGTGCCCACAAAGGCTGGGTCTACCAAAAACATTGTCGCCAGATTTTGTTCTCGGGCAAAAAAAAAACAAGAATTCGTAAACAAAGCGAGAAAGGCTCGGCTTACTTCTCGTGACCTTGGCTTTTCTGGCTCTTATTCAAACGCTGTATTTGTCAATGACCACCTCACTCCAGAGAACAAGCGGTTTTTCGCAAAGGCTCTATCACTCAAGAAAGAAAAACATTGGCAACATCTATGGACTGACAATTGCCAGATTAAGGCCAGAAAATCAAATGAAAGCCGTGTTTTCCGTATTTCTTCAGAAGAAGACCTGTATATTTTGCAGCAGACCAGCTGAACCTTTTTTATAGCTTATTTACCGAACAGTTCAGCGCATATCTTATATTTTTTTCTCTCTTTTCTTTTTCTCTTTTACCGGTTCTTCACAATGTATTTCACCGCGGATCAAGTTCAGCAGTTTTGCTGCGATCGATATTTGCCTGTTGTTCACTTTAATGCACGTAGTCTTAAAAAAATTTGATAGCATACATGCCTTTTTGTCGTCATATCAATTGAACTTTTCTTTCATTTGCGTCACTGAAACATGGCTATCGCCTCACGACAAAAATATGTTCTGTTTCCCATCATACGTTCCCGAGTATTGTCATCGATTGTGTGGTAGTTTTGGCGGTACAGCTATATTCGTATCTGCATCAATTCCATATCAAAGAAGATATGATCTCAGCCTTTCCGTTGAGAATACCGAGTCCGTATGGATTGAAATTGCTAACCCATCTTTGCCATCGAGCGGTAATAAGACAATCATAGGCTGCATATATCGTTCACCGTCATCCTCTGTTCCCGATTTCTGTTCAGCACTTTCATCCATTTTCAACAAGTTATCTCTTGAAAACAAGAATGTCGTGATCCTAGGTGACATAAATATCAATCTTCTCGATGCAAGCACCTCAGCGTACTCTGATTACACTGCGTGCTTTCTAGGATTTGGCTACGAATCTCTAATCTCGGTTCCTATTAGATGCGTACTTGGTGCGTCCAGTTCTTTAATCGATCACATTTTATCAAATGTCATTCCATTAAACGACTGTAGCGTCCTCGAAGCCAGCTTAACTGACCACTACCCTGTAGTTTGCCGATTTGAATGTGCCATACCTAACCAGTTAAGCTCTTTTCAAAAAACTATATTGGATAAAACAAATTTCGTCAAGTGTGTAGACGCCATAGAATGGTCTTTCTTAGAACTGCTTAGTGATCCTGAAGATGCTTTTAATTCTTTTTCATCTGCCGTCAAAAAGTGCTTAGACGATTCTACGAGCTTTGTCAAATGTCGCAAGAACTTTGCGGCCCCTCACAACCCATGGCTCACATCTGGCCTAATGAAGAGCTTGCGAAGGAAAGACAATTTATATAAAAAGTTAAAGAAACGGCCTTTCAATGCTGCCCTGCGATCGCGATATAAAAAGTACTGCAACCTACTTAACAAAGTCCTTGAAGAAGCTAAAAGAAATTATTATACGCACAGGATACATAACGCTGGTAATAACAGCAAAGATCAATGGAAAACAATTAATTCATTTCTAAACAGATCAGTAAGTGAGCCAGCTATAACTGAATTACGGTCATCAGAGAGTGTTCTTAGAAATGCAGACGACATTGCGAACGCCTTCAACAAGTACTTCTGTGCTAACACTTCCCTGTTGCCTCATGATTACCAGCCAACAATTAGGAAATGTCTTCAGTCTTTTTACCTCTTTCCAACAGGCCCAGATGAGTTGGTGGAAATAATTAATCACATGAAAATAACAAGTGCTGGTCTCGTTAACATTCAGCCTATTCACCTAAAATGCATCTCTCATGAGATCTCGACCCCCTTAGCCTACATCATTAACCTTATGTTTAAAACCGGCATCTTCCCATCACAGCT
Organism: Rhipicephalus annulatus; assembly: GCA_013436015.1. Classification (NCBI taxonomy): domain Eukaryota; kingdom Metazoa; phylum Arthropoda; class Arachnida; order Ixodida; family Ixodidae; genus Rhipicephalus; species Rhipicephalus annulatus. Next base: position 100,015 of record WOVY01010363.1, on the reverse strand, counting down.
TAAAAAGGCCAAGATAATTCCAGTCTTTAAAAAATGTGATAGAACTTCTATTAATAACTACCCACCTATTGCCATTCTTTCATCATACAGTAAAATCATAGAGAAGTGTATTGAAAAACGATTATCTAAATATCTAAATAAGTTTCGTATTTTATCCACTCAACAATTCGGTTTTCGTGCAGGCTATTCAACAGATTTCGCACTACTCTCCTTTACCAATTATATTAAACACGCACTTGACTCTGGATGTTTTGCAGGAGCGCTGTTGATTGACCTCTCTAAGGCATTTGACTCCATTGTTCATAACATACTATTAGGTAAACTCAACTCAATAGGTGTCGTCGGTAGTGCGCAGGAGCTGATTAATAGCTACTTATCTAATAGACAGCAAGCTGTTTGTGTCTCTAACATCCTCTCCACTTTTAAATCTATTGACAAAGGTGTCCCGCAAGGATCCATACTGGGCCCGCTTTTATTCTTAATCTATATTAATGATCTAACCTCGGTTTTAACACACAGTCAACCTTTCTTGTACGCAGATGATACAACTATAGTTACTAAAGACAAGTCCATCGATGCTAACTAATAAATTGTCCTTTGACTTCTATAACATTCAGAACTGGTGCACAGCAAATGGTTTAACTATTAATACCAATAAAACACAGTTCAATGTCTTCCATTCTAGTCATAACCCTCTTTCACCTACACCCGCTATTACTATCAACGGCCACAGACATCTTAGTACTACTAAGTGCACATTCTTGGGAGTAGTTCTAGATGCTCATCTCAAGTACCATCATCACATTTCAGTTATAAGACAGAGGATTGCTCATGGTATCAGAACACTAATTAAAGCACGACCATTCTTCAATTTGCAGACTTTGCTTAAACTGTACTACGCCTTCATCCGCAGTCATACCACGTACTGTATCACGTCATGGGCGAATACCTATCCATCTCATATCCTTCCACTCCAACGTCTCCAAAACCAAGCCATTCGCATCCTAACATTCAGTTCACCGATCTCCTGCGCATCCCCACTTTTTCAGCAACATAATGTACTAACAGTGTGTAATTTATTCAAATATAAATTGGGGATTCTTGTATTTAAGTGTCTTAACGGTACCATAACAGTCAACGTTTTAGAGAAATTTCAATTGTTAAACTCTAATCCTACCAGGTTTGCCTCAAACAACAACTTTTTACTACCACATGCACGCACTAACTGCGGCAAGCATACTACCATATTTGCAGCTATCCAATTTTGGAATTCAGTACCACTAAGCACTAAACAATTGTCATTAGCTGCTTTTATAAAAGAATTTAAACATCTCATCTCGCAATCATAACTCATCTTCAATTTTATATCGGCGTTCTCTTACTATTACAGCTATTACTGTGTGCGTTATTTTCACATTTATTACCCATGCACATTGGAGTTCTTTTAATAGCTGTATATCATTAATTAACGTCTGTTCGTTCCCGATTCTACTGCCATTTTTATTGTATGTTTCGTTGTTTTCATAGTTAAGCACAATTACCGAACATTGTTTTGTTACCATTTTTACTGGCATGTTTTATTGCATGTTTGCGTTGTTTTTGTTACTATCAATAATTACTTATTCGCTGTTTTGTTGCCATTTTGTTGTACTTATCAACATGTCATTTTCTAACAGGAGGTCCCCTTTCAGCCTTGTGCTATGGGACCTCCTTCTGTATATACTACCCCAATGCGTGTATGTTTTTGCGACAAATAAAGATTTGATTTGATTTGATTTGAAAAAAGCGTTAACGTAATGACCATAGACAGAATGAGCGCAATTAACTGACTGCGACAGCTCGACACTTGAACTATGCTGCTCAAACAGAAACAAAGACGCATGAAATAAACACAGATCTACACACAGAAAAAGCACGAGTTACATTCACCTTACTTTTATTTACTTCTTCGTGTTTGAACAGCGTGCTCTTTCGTAAACGCGACTGCGGCAGAGGGCGTGCTTTCTTTACACCCATTAACTTGGCAAACTTGTGGTGGACGCTGAACTGCACTCTAAGCCAAAAGGGAGCAACGGGAGTATAGTAGATGCTCCTTTCAGGGGACAATTATATTTGCACTCCCATTACTCCCCTAAAAGAAGTAACTGCAGAGTGACGAACCATTGCTCTCCTTTCAGTTCCTCCTTCGGAGGATGAACAGTTATTCTCTCTAGTTGCTCCCTGTGGACCAACAACTACTCCCAGCAGTTGTTTCCTGCGGACCAACCATTACTCCCTACAGTTGCTCCCCTAAGGCTGATGGTTAGTCTTTACCGCTCCTCTCGCTTGCTCACAGTTAGTCTCTGTGGACCAACTGCACGTGCTTCCAGTTACTCCTTGTGGAAACAAATATTTATTTCAAGTACGCTTGTCACACGCTCAACACATGGCGAAAGCTCCTTGGAAAAGCCCTGCTTGAGTGCTTCTAACACGAAAAGTGGACAAAATTGAAAGGAAAAGAAATGCTTCATTCTTTTTCTTTCTTTAGTCGACATGTGAGCACTTGCAGAAGTATACTTCGCCACACCACAGCCAGCACTAACCAAGCGCCATAATTCATCAAATGTTCTCTGCGTCTTCTGTGGAAACACAATCTTAAATTTATAGCATAGGGCATTCTGTATAATCATTGTAGAGAAAAGGGCAACTTCTCAAATAGTAAAGGACTCAAATTTAGCAGGACTGGTGTTTCCATGCGCTAGCGCAGCGGAATGTCACCGTAGGCATATGTGAAGCATCTTATTTCTGCAAAAAATAGAAGTGTGAGATTTAACAGGCCGGAATCAATACATAAAAAGGAGTTAAACACACTCTAGCAGCGTTTACATTCTCAGATGTGTACTGCAAAACGAAATGTAGAAAAAAGGTAAGTTCAGCCAAACGTTATTTGCAAGACATATAAATACTGATGTAATGGACGCTCTTCACATGATGTCTCAGGTTGCAATATTCTGGAAGAAAACGTGCAGTAACTCAAGAAGGCATTATATTCGTTGCAGTTGAAGGTACCCTTAAGTTTACTTGTTTCCTATACACAGCTGAGTGACATATCTATGAGCCCATTCACCAATGGCCATTCTAAGCGAGATCATGTGTGTGGCAAATAACATATACCGTTCGCTCAGGTTAAAATACATATTTAGCACGTACACATAGTTGCTCTTGAATCTATTGTTCGATCATATGCTGCAGCGTCATAAATCGTGGAATACCTGTAGGCACAAGCCAAGCATGCAACGCCTGCTTGAAAGCAACGATTTGCAGAGGCTGCATGATAATTTTCCGTATGTTTCTTTGTACCTGACATAAACGGCTGGACAAAACATCAGACACAAATAAATATAGACCGTGCTTCCTTCAATCAATGCTTTAAACTAGGGAAACTAAGGTGCACTTGTTCATTCGGTTGACCAGTCACAGTCATGAGATCTGTCAACGAAGCATTATATCTTGAGGCATGCACAGATATTCTAATTCTTTGTTTGACAGTGTCACAGATAGCTTGCTGATGCACATATATCCGAGCGCAACAATATGTGAAGCTTTTATTAGTTCAACAACTTGTTGGTTCACAGCCAGACAGGTTACTGCTCTGTTGGACAAACTCAAATAAGCGCACCGTGGTTTCCAAAAAAAGCATTATTAGAAGTTAGCGCCCGGTGTGAGTGTCTGCCTATTTATTTCGTAATGCCTTCTACATGTGCCACGAAAGGTTTGTTGAGGATGTTCCGTTCAAGCCCACATCGCATACTTGGTCAACGTGATGGGAATACAAACATTAGGAACACTGCCCCTTCTAGTAAGAGCGTAACACTTCGGGATCACGGAACAGCGAGGAGGTGCAAAAGAAAGTTAAGCACACTCTTTCAAAACTTTAAACAAGAATTTTTCAGAGCGGGAGAGGTCAACAGGCTGTGGCAATTTTAACCCCACGAAACATGCGCCGCAAACAGGGTAAAGCGAGTCAAGAAACGCTGTTACAAGGGCCTTCGCACGGACAGCTTAGTGAATCTAGGTTCAAGTGGTATGCTTTGTGCAAGCCGAAACCCATGTAAATATGGAAAACGTACATTTATTAGCACCAGCGTAAATAAACATGGAAGTTGGTTTTCTAGTACAAACACAAATCCCTGCACTAAAAACATAAACATTTTGTCTTAACGGTAACAGTGTAAGCACACAGAAGGGCCAGAGAAACCATGTCAAATTGTCAGTGCCAGTGTAACCATGGGGCATGATACACTATTCACTGGCCGACGCATGAGCAGTTTGCCCCCAAAGCAATGCTGTCATATACGTAGTACAAAAAGTCTTCACTAACCAAAATTCACTCGCTTTCTGCACTTTAGCATTATTGGGGGCATCATTATCTGCAGTGTAACCAAATTTGTGTAATACACCTGAAAAAAAGCAGTTAAGGACTTGCATCAATTGATGTTTTATTTGGTAGCAGTTTTTTAAATGCGAAGCATTTCTGAGCGAACTTCGGCGACTTTGAGCGTATCTATCTATCTATCTATCTATCTATCTATCTATCTATCTATCTATCTATCTATCTATCTATCTATCTATCTATCTATCTATCTATCTATCCATCCATCTATCTATCTATCTATCTATCTATCTATCTATCTATCTATCTATCTATCTATCTATCTATCTATCTATCTATCTATCTATCTATCTATCTATCTATCTATCTATCTAGCCGTTTAGAACTTTTAGGTCTCCTGGCCGTTTCAATGATGGTATCGATACGAAACATGGTATGGCATAACTTGACTGTATGAAGAAACTATTTGAGAGAGAGAGAATAAACTTTATTGGGTTCCAGCATGCGGGATTCCCTCCGGCCGCGCAGGGCGTGGGGTTCACCCTATCTCACGTTACACTAGAAGTCCTAATGTCACGCGGGCCTAGACCTCAAGGCCTTCGTGCCCCGGCGCCGCTCGGGTTACTGAGGGTGTCCCCCCTTTCGCCTTTGCAGCGCCAGTGCGACCTCGAGCTGCCGGACGGCCCTTCGCTGGTCTTCTGGGTCCGTAGACCCCACACGTTGTTCTACTTGCGGCGGTAACACCGGACCGTCCGCGCTGTCTGCGTCACATCCCCAGAGTATGTGAGCCAGGGTGGCTCTCGCGCTCGCGCACACACTGCACATTTCACTCACGTAGAGTTCAGGGCACACGTGTCGCGCTAGCGATGGGGTCAGCACAGTCTCGGTTTGGAGCTGGCGCAACCTCACCGCCTCCCACCGGGTAAGATCCCTGTGCGGAGGCGGGAAGCCACGCCGTTGCTCCCTGTACCACGCGAGGATGTCGCCGTAATCGAGCAGCTGCTCCTCGCCTTCTTCTTCGGTCGCCGTCGCGTCTTCGGAGGCGGGCGCGGCCGCGGTCCGGCACGTGGCGAGACCACGGGCCGCGGCATCCGCCTCCTCGTTGCGGTTCGGAGATCCTGGTATCAGGTCCCTACCCATGTGAGCCGGGAACCATTTTAGCGTCAGCCTCGACTTGGACTCGTCGCTTGCCAACGCCCTAGCAGCCGCCCCGCACACGGCTCCGCGCGAGAAGCTACGGATGGCCGTCTTGCTGTCACTGAGTATTGTCCGCACGCCCGGGGAGCGCGCCGCCAAGGCTATCGCCATCTCCTCGGCCTGGCTCGCGCTCCGCGTACGCACGCTGCATGACGTGACGATCTTGCCCGTCGTTGCGGCGACCGCCGCCGCCACGTAGGCGTCCTTGTTCTTGACTTTGGCCACGTCCACGTAGACGGCGCCCTCGTCGTTCTGATGTTGCAGCAGCAGCGCCCTGGCTCGCGCCGCTCGTCGTCCCTCGCTTTCGCCGGGACCCATGTTCTTTGGCAGCGGATACACCACCAGTCTTCGCATGGTTGACTCCGTGAGTGGAGACGTTTCGTGGTCTTGTTCCTCGGGGGAGGACAGGCCCACTCGTTCCAGCAGCCGCCTGCCGACCGCGGTGCGGCCCAGGCGCGTCAATTGAGCAGTACGTTGGGCCTCGCCGATCTCCGAGAGCGTGTTGTGCGCTCCCAGAGATAGCAAGGCCGTCGTCTTGGTGCCGTTGAGTAAGCCCATGGCACCCGCATACGCCTTGCGGATGGCCGCGTCGATTCGCTTCCTCTCCGCTTCCGTCCACTTGTGAAAGGCCCCCGCGTATGCTGCGTGGCTAACTGCAAAGGCCTGCAGCAGTCGCAGGAGTCTCGCTTCTCGGATTCCTCGGGACCTCGACGTGACCCTCTTGACGAGTCTCGTCGCTATCCCGATCTTCGTTACTATGTGGTTGGCTGCCGTCCCGTTCGTGCGGTGGGCGTCCACGTACATGCCTAGTACTCGGAGGCTCTGGACGTGCGGGACCGGCGTGCCGTCGCTGGCTCGGACGACTATGTTGCGTTCCGCTTCTTCCGCGGCCCGCTTTCTCCATCTTCCCGGTGGTGGGAGCACCAATAACTGGGACTTCTGTGGCGAGCACTTCAGCCCCGTGTCTCTTAGCGTGGTCTCCACGGCGTCGATCGCTGCCTGCAGTCCGGCCTCGATGTCGCCGTCACTGCCGCCCGTCGCCCATATCGTGACGTCATCGGCATAGATGCAGTACCGGATCTTCGGTCCAAGCGCGTCAAGGCTCTTGGCGACGGCGATCATCACGATGTTGAATAGAAGCGGGGATATCACGGACCCTTGTGGGGTTCCGACGCTTCCTAGCTCCCTCTCTTCGAGTCGTTCGCCTCCCACCTCTAGCCTCGCCGTGCGACGAGTGAGGAAGGATCTTACGTAGTCGTACGTGCGCTTGCCCATGTTGAGCTTTGCCACGCAGGCAAGGATGGCCGAGTGCTCCACCTTATCGAAGGCGCTCTGCAGGTCCAGGCCGAGAATGGCCCGGTTGTCTTTCTGCGGAACGCCTCCGGCTGGCTCTAGTACCTCGCGTTGCAGCAGCAACATCGCGTCTTGCGTCCCCAGGCGAGACCGGAATCCCAGCATGGAGTCGTTCTAGTGACCATTCTCCTCCAAGTACCGCTGCCACCGGTTGTTGAGGACGTGCTCCAACACCTTGCCCACGCAGGACGTGAGCGAGATGGGGCGCAGGCCCTCTATTCCCGGCGGCTTGTTGGGCTTGGGCAGTAGTATCGTCTTGGCCGTCTTCCACTGCTTGGGAAGGCTTCCGCTCGTCCAGCAGGCGTTGAAGTACTTCGTCAGGGCCGAGACTGCAGCGTCGCTGATGTTACGTAGAGCCTTGTTTGTCACTTTGTCCGGTCCCGCGGCTGAGCGACAGTTCAGGGCGTTCGTTGCCTGGCGCACCTCCCACTTCTCGATCTCGCGGTCGAGCAGCGGGTTGGGCGCGCCGTCGTATTCCGGATGCTCCACGTGGTTTGTGGCCGGGAGGTACTTGTCGTTTAGCCGCTTGTGCATCTCCGCCTCGCCTAGCTGGTTGGCCGCGGCGTGGAGGATCTGCGACATGCGGTGTCGTTGATGTTCCTTACTCTTGGTCTCGTCCATGAGGTGGCGCAGGAGGGCCCACGTGCCTCCCCTATGGAGTTGGCCATCCGCTTCGCTACACATGGCATACCATTGCTGGGCACACAGTTGGCGGCTGTAGCGCTCGATTTCCTTCCCGAGTGCCGCGACGCGTTTGCGCAGTGTTCGGTTGTGCCTTTGTCTTTTCCATCTTCGTTGTAGCGATCTCCTCGCCTCCACGAGATGGGCGAGGCGCGGGTCCACCCGATCGGCTTCCTCCGGTACCTCGACTTCGGTCGTGGCGTCCTTGGCGGCGGAGACAAGGCTCGCCGACCATCTCTCCACGTCGTCCACCTCGCCCAGATCGGCTTCCCTGAACTTGTGCCAATCGGTGAGGAGCTATTTGACTAGTCATAACATAAAAATCATGACATGTATGTTACGAATGTCATGATATACATGTCATAGTCTTGCAGCTCTTGCGGTTGTTTCGTTCACAAGGCATGTTCCAAACTGGTATGGTATGGCATGATTGCATAGTGAACACAAGCGGCAGACCCTAACATGAAAATCATGATATGCGTGTCATGTAACAACTTGACTACATGCCACGCTCATGATGCGTTTGTGGTTGTTTCCCTAGCGTCACTTGTACCAAATTTCGTATTACATTCCGTGAATGAATGACGAAGGTATGTGACTGATGCAAACACGCTGATCATGAGATGCGGCTCATGTAACAACAAGTCTACATGCCACACTCATGACGCCCTCGCGGCCGTTTCGCTAGCTTCACTTATACCAAATATGGTATCACCGGGCATGAACGGATGACGAAGGTATGATACTGGTGCAAACATAATAAACATGAATGCGTGTCATGTAACAACATGACTACATGCTACGCTCATGATGCGCTCGCGGCCGTTTTGCTAAATTCACATGTACAAACTTGGTACTACGCGACGCCAATGAACGACATAGGTAAACGACGCCTTCAAACAGGAAAATCACGGCGTGCGTGTCATGTAACAACATGTCTACATGCCACACTGACGGCCTCATGCGTTCGCTGCCAGTTTTGCTAGCTTCACATATGCCAAACTTGGTATTACGTGACATCAATAGATGACGAAGGTATGAGACTGGTGCAAACGTGATAATAATGAGATGCGTGTCATGTAAGAACATGACTACATGCCACAGTCAAGGCGCCAATACATTTTGACATGACGCGGTGCGCGTGCTCGTCGGCGTTCATTTTGTCGCGTGACGCCGGCGTTGCCACGCCAGGCGCTGGTCCTGCCATATACTCGCAGGCACGCAACGCGCTGCGTTCCTTTGAGGCATGTGCGTTTCAGCGCGTCAGGCATTCCTCTGTCCCAGAAAAATGAAGATACAGTGTTGTCTGGGTAACGCATCGGCGGGAAATGCAGCTTGACGCATTTCGCGCCAGTTGCCGTCGGGCCACGCCGACGGACGCTGGTCGCAGCTGGCGTCAGACTAGGGAGTACTCGCGTTTTGCTAACGTTGCATCACTGTGCACAGTGTGCGCGCGCGTCAACGCTGCATTGCAGTATATAGGGTTCTTCGTCTTGAAGCGCTGGAGGTCGTTTTTCTAGCTCCAAGTATACCGAATTTGGTGTTACGTGACGTTGTTGGATGACGAAATATATGACTGGTGCAAACATAATAATCCTGACACGCGTGTCATGTAAGAACATGACAACATACCGCACTCATAGCGTGCTCATGGCCGTCTAGCTAGCTCTGCATATAATAAATTTGGTATCACGTGACATGCATAGATGAAGAAAGTAAACGACAAATCCAAAGATGATAATCATGGCACGGAAGTCAATACACCATCATTTACCTCCACCTCGTAACTTTGTGCTGATTTTAATGTGACAAATCAACATTTCTCATTCGTGCTTCGCATATCATCGATTCCCGCTGTACGTGGGATGTGCCAATTTTTTTTATTTGGTAGCAGTGAAGTCTGGTTAAGAACAGCCGAATGGGAATCAGCCTAGTTATGTGCATGCAGGAAATCCCAAACGGCGCTATTGTGGTTGTCGAGATTTTCGTCGATGGGTATTGACGTCAAAATGTGACTTCAATGGCTTGCCAAGTTTTCAAAGCGCATAAAATTTTCATGATGTAGGATATTGAAAACGCTAATTTGAGCCTACAGCATTTATGATTGTCTTTCACAATTTTATTTTTGCGAAGGTTTTGGATCACTAAAGAAATCCCAAAGATTTAGGTCATTTTTCCTCCCATTGTTCTGTCCATGTGCAAAGTACTCGCTTGATAGTGCCCTTATAAAATAATGCTTTCAGCGTAGAGGTGGAGCCAGTGACGCAGTGATGTAGGCATATTTTTGTTTTGAGGCGTGCGGATGGGGGATGGGGTGGTCCGCTTACCTGTATTGGAGGCTGGGCAAGCAAATATGGTCCTCATATTAGGCTCCCTATGCCTGGCCTAAAAATTCCCTGCGCCACCAACCTGGCTGTACCTGTGATGTGATGCAAAAATGATTTGTTCACTTACCGGTCCACATACATTCGACAGCTCAAAAAAGTGCGGCAGAAGGCCCAAGAACCCAGCCGTTAACGTTACATAAAGCCATTGATAGATATTAACCATTATAAAGGCAGCCACAACCTCGCCCCAATGTTTTTTCGAACTAGGTATTGTTGTGGAAAGGAACTTTTAACAGCAAAAGTACACTAGCACTGCAGTGGTGACAGAGTAAGCAAGGGAGTATGCAGGTGGTAATAATAAAGGTAATTTAGTCCGATAAGGTTTGAAATAAACACGGTGATTAAACAAGAGCAAATCATTTCTGTTTTGATAGCGCAACCACTCAACAATGTCTTTGGAGAAAAAACAATGAGCCAGCTGTTCGAAAAACCAACATTTTTCACAAGCTGTGAACAAGCATAAATTTGGGGTTGAAAACGCCCCAACCAATGTTAGACTGTAAATAACCAAACTGTAAAAGCAATAAATGTTGCTGGAAATGCCACTCACCTGCAAGCAGATGCATGCACAGTTTTGTCCGACGAGCGAACAGGTTTGCAGATAGCTGAAGACGTGTTTACGTTGTGTTTGTTCCATTCAGCAGCAAAATTCACAATAACATTGTACTCTCTAAAGATAAATATACACTAACCTTCATCACAAATAAGTAGAAACGCAAATCTGCGACACACATGAACGATCAAAACAAAGCACATTAGCTCCCATGTTCATGTGCTCACCGGCCACAAACCACATGAATATAGGTAGTGCGAACGCGAACCTAGTTGCTAGTGTGCTGTGAGGGGGCTAAGAGATGGCCCCACAGCTGATGACTGCCGGCAGCACCCGCATGGTGCGCTGCTCTACGAGTGGGTGCATTTGCGTTCAAACCTTGCACTCCGCAAGCGCTGCGAAGCCTGCAGGAGGCCGAGCCTCGCGAGGTCAACTAATACTTTGCTGCATTTTCGGAGTGTTTTTTACAAAATGCTTTATTGCATATATAAGAACAATTCGGTTTCTTTCACAGTACTGGCGCTTTGCAATACCCAATGAAGATCATTTCGTTGCATACAATTTGCCATCTGCTACTGCCCGCAAAAAGAAAAAAAAAGACGCAGATCCCACGTAACTTGCGAATGAATGCTATGCAAGGTGTCTGTGTTGTAATTTTTCATTGAGTGAAACATTATGAAGTGGCACTAATATGCAAGAAATTGGATAGTCAACACAGGAACCAGCATTGGCGTTTCGCGAACATTTGGCTCTTCTTGCAAATTATTTCAAACACGCTAAGTTAAAGGGGTTATCGTGAGGGCACCCAGACGTAGGCGATTCGATAGATAGATAGATAGATAGATAGATAGATAGATAGATAGATAGATAGATAGATAGATAGACAGACAGGCAGACAGACAGTCGGACAGCCAGATGGACGGACAGACAGACGGATGGACAGATAGACAGGCAGCTGGACGGATGGACAGACAGACATACACACAGACAGACACACGGATGGACGGACGGACAGATGGATGAACAGATGGACGAACGGGCAGATAGATAGATAGATAGATGCTTAAAATGGTTGTAGTACGCAAAGAAATAAAATTTAAAAACCATTGACAGTATAACTACCAGAGTTATTTTTAAAGTGTGCTTTCTTTTTGAGAGCAAGAATCATCACAGAAGACCCTAAAACCTTTACCTCCTACCCTTTATTCCATTAGGATTCCAGTGAAAACACAGAATGATAACATGCCAATGAATAATCTGGCACTCGCCCCATATGATACTCAAAACGTTGTTGGAAAGGGAGTATGACGTTGACATCGGAAAAAAACTGTGTGAATGAAATTCGACAGGGTATTTTTGAGTTTTTAAATAAACAGTTATATTTAAATTTTGCCTAAACGGCGATTTTATTCCCTACACCATTCACCCTAATCCGAAAAGATAGTTTGGTGGAGTCGCTCTCAGAAAGCTTTTCTGACACGACAGCCTTCAGATTCCGCCTTCTGTCTGCCCTCTTCACCCTACTTTTTCATTCAGGAAACCGTGCTGGATCCGTTAGTGCGGGGAACAAGGCACCTTTTTCTTGTTCGACCGATAACTTATTTTACAAAGCGGCACAATACACGGCCTTTTTTGCATTGCCGCTTAGATTTCAATCCTCTCAAGGTGTTGCAGTGTTCATATGACGCCGTCGAACTTCAAATTAAATCAGATTGCAGCTGTCACACACTGATTTTAAACGTGGCGAGGCCCCGGCAGCAACAGGACGAGAGGAATTTTGTGCGTTCGTGCACCCTCTCGACACGCAGCGCCGCTTGTAGTATCTGAGTGCAGTCATCACATGCCCGACCAGCCTCTCTTGTACAGAATGCGCGCACACAGCACACTAGGCATTATATTTTTACACACTGTACTAGTTGCGCCGAAAAAACTTCGAGCAGTGGCAGCACAGACGTCAGCTCAATGCTTTCATTGTGTTCTCCTGATACACTTACAAAAAAATAAACTGAGGTATGCTAAAACTCATAAATATTTATAAAACTGAGTTTAATTTTTATTTAGTGCTTGTGCACACAAACAATGAATAATGATCACTTTGTAGATGACATCGCTTGCTATACTAGCGCCACACTTGTCGTGCGGGCGCAGATGGCGCAGATCTGCCCTCAAACTACACGCTGATGCATGCTACGAAGATTTACCGCTGATGAAAAGTGCGTCTGGGTCTGCTTTTTTTCTCCGATATGTTTGGGGGGGGGGGCTTCTTTTGCACGTGTTTCGGTGCTTGATCAGCTTTGACGCCCTTCCTTAGCAGACGAACGGCTTGTCTAGACTAGGCTCTTTTTTTAATATTGTTGTTTTGCACGTGTTCCGCCGTTTGGTCAGCTTTGACGTGCCAAATCTCCATGCTGCTGCTGCGTGTGTTGGGCATTTGCGGTAGCTGTATTCTGAGGCCTTCCGTGTACAGCCAGCGCTACTATTTCATTATCTGTGGATGATAAAATAAATCACTGTTCTGGTTAAGTGAAGTTTGGCACACAGAACAAACAATATTCTGGCCCATGAATATCAATGTGGGTGGCATGGCTATTTGTGTGCGGTGTCTTTCAGGGGAGTATTCGTTGCTTGACGAGAGCATTTACAACAGTTCCTCCTTCGGTTGCTTCCTTACAAAATTAAGGCTAATACAGTTGCCCTTCCCTTTTCGAACATGTCGGCCATCTTGTTCCGCTTGATCCTTTCGGGGAGTAACAGTTCGTCTCAAGGAGTAAAGACAGTCGTTGCTCCCATTTCGGCTGATTTTGGGTTAGAGTGCGTATACAGTGACTTATTCCAGAAATAATATTGCACGCAACTCAGTGCCCACGCCAGATAGCATCTCTACGCCCTTTGATCACGCCATGTGGAAGCGCGCATGCTCAGCAACGCGATGGAAAGCAAGGCATTACGACTATTCGAGCGAGTGCACCCAATGCGCGCTGTCGCTCCATCGTGCTACTCCTGATGATAACGCGCGCACATTTCGGAGCTCTGAGGACTGACAGATATAAACGACTTGCCTGCGGCACTCTCGGCAACGTACGCTCCGAGGTCTAGTGGCCAGAGCCGCAAACTGCCAATCGAAAAGCATCTGGTACAACGCCGCGCAAATAGGGTGTTTAAAGACGATATAGTCTTTCTTGGGGACCTTCGACGCAATAATTTCGGTCTGTTTATCTGTACGATCGTCTGTTTGTCTGCTCCTAACGGCATTCTAAACGGCACCAAAGTGCTCAAATGATTCTCGCAGCGCCCACCATTATTGCTCAGAATTGAGTGTTCATACTTGTGCGATTGTGAACTAAAAAGCAATTATTGCGCATATCTGAAGCACCATAACAACGCGTCAATATTCTTTATGGGTGTCTCTTACTAGAAAAGGCATACATAAGTAATTCTAAGAGTCCTAGAGGTTATCATGTTTCGCTGATCATGCAACGCTTGCCCGAAAAGACATGTGATTCCAATGCTTTGCTAAGACGACAAGGTGGTAGTACCTACCCGTCGCCTTGCATTCTACACCTTATCACCTCCGAGACAGCAGCGCTGGGCACGCGCGCTTCGTTTTTCAAGGTTTGCCAGATAGCGCTCATGTCTTACGTGTGACGTGGCTTGATGTGCTTGTTTGCCTCCGTTGCACGCTCGAAGCACTCTAACGCAGCACCTCCAGAATACCATTTACCGATTTTCTTGTGCAGAACATCAAATAAACATTTTGTTCACTCTCTCCAGTGGCAAGACTGTCGTCTTCTGACGACATTTGCAGTGTAACATGTGGATACGGGCCCATTATTTGGCGTTTTCTTCTTTGCAATCCAAATAAAACCTATTCTACAGTGCAATATTTACGACGAAAGTACATCAGCGGAGCCGTAATGGACTCTGGCTTGGTAAAAGAGTAGACTGATTTCATCGAAGAAGCAGGTGGTGTTGATGTGTGTGGTGAGATTTGCTGCGAGGTAATGTGCACGTATAGCATGCGAGCGTTCAGAGTATACGAGTAACCCTTAAAAGCCGTTTATCAGTGACTTGCCCCATTTTTATTTACGAGATCGTCAAAAACGATGAAAATACATAGTGATGACCGTTGGCAGCAAAAAAAAGCACTTGTTGCCATTCACAAAAGGCTGTTTTGGAAAGTTCTGGAAAAATATTACAGATAAATTCAGGCCCCACAAAAAATATATGACCAACACCGGTAGAGGTTCTGTGAACAGAGTATTCCTATGGCTTTGTTATGGTTTCAAGTTCCTTTTCGGATTCGGCGAGAGATACCAAGAGAAGACAGCATTTATAACACCAGATAACCTCTTCGAGTTCAAGTTCATGCCCTCGCAACTTTGATGGATACCCCCTCCCCCTGCCACGGTGGTCTAGTTGCTATTGCGTTCGGCTGCTGGCCCGCAGGTTGCCGAATCAAACCACGGCTGCGGCGGCTGCATTTTCGATGTAGACGAAAATGCCGTTGGCTAGAGGGCTGATATTTAAGTACGCGTTAAAGAACCCCAGGTGGTCTAAATTTCCGAAGCCATCCACTATAGCGTCTCTCATATTCATACTGTCACGAGCAAAAGAAGACCTACAGCCAGGAGTTCGCCTGAACCAGAGCAACGATAATGTTCTCTTCTTCTCTGCAGCCAAAACGAGTATGAGCCACAGCGGCTCGTTCATCAATGACGAAACAAAAATGACGAAACAAAAAGAAAAACGCGAAGTTACCAATAAAGTCAGTCACTCACTGTTGATTCACACAGCGAAAAGTATGGTTTGAGCTGTGAAACGTGAATGACTCCAGTTTGCGGGGTGAAACGGGAACTTCTCGATGTGCCTTCTGGGAGAACCTTGTAAGTGACGTCGCTCTGACATCGTACGACCTTGCAAGGGCCGACGTTGCAGCGAAGAAGCTTTTCTGAACGGCCACGCTGTGGAAAAGGGGTCCACACCCAGACTTCATCCCAAGGTTCGAAAATAACTTCATGGTGACAAAGATTGTAGCGGCACGCGTATGCGCTTTGGTGATGTTGAATACGGTGAGGAGCAAGTTGACGGGCCTCTTTTGCGCACTGTGCAAATTTGGTGGCATCCGTGCGGTATATTCCCAAGATGTCGAGCCGGAGCATGGCGTCGAGCAACGTCGGGACCTCGCGATCATAGACTAAACGAAAAGGTGTGAAACTGGTACTTTCTCTAACAGCAGTGTTATACGCAAAAGTTCTGTGTGTATGGCGTCCCAGATCTTGGGAAAGATGTCCACATGCATTAACAGCTTGTCTGCGATTGTCTTATTGAGTCGTTCAGTCAGCCCGTTTGCTTGAGGGTGGTAAGCCATTGTTTTACCATGTTCCGTGTCACTTAATCGCAAGACTTTCTGCAGCATCTCCGCGGTGATAGCTGTCCCACGATCAGTTATGATGACAGCTGGCGCACCGTGACGTAATACGATGCAGGTAATGAAAAATTGGGCAACGTCTGCTCCGGTAGCTTTTGGAAGTGCATTTGTTTCACAGTAGCGTGTTAAGTAGTCGGTAGCGACCACAATCCAACGTTTCCAGACGAAGACGTGGAAACGACGCCTGCAAATTCATGCCAATCTGATGAAAGGGCACCTTTGGTGGGCCTATTGGTTGCAGTAGTCCCACTGGTCATAAAGGTGGAATCTGACGTCGTTGATTGTCGCGACATGTGCGAACGTAGTGCTTCACAGTCTATGCGAGGCGTGGCCAGAGGTAGGAGTGTTGATTCAGTTGCAGCGTGCGCGCATAGCCGAGGTGTCGGGACGATGGCACATCATGACACGCACGTAAAATGTCACCACGAAGCGTAGTTGGCGCAACAAGCAGCTACATAGGTTGTGTAGGGTGAAAGTTCTTTTTGTAAAGCACTCCATCATCGAAACAAAAAGAGGATAGCGAGCGTGCAAAGCTTCGAGGAGGGTGGGAATTGCGTCCTTCCAGGTAGTCAATGAGCGGGATGAGCTCCGAGTCAAGACGCTGTTGCTCAGCCAAGCGGGTTGATGATACGGCAGAAAGAAAAGTGTCGTCTTCAAGGTCAGTGTTGGCATTTTCGACTTAGGCACGTGAAGGACAGTCATCGTCAGTGTGTTTCTGACCAGATAGTGATATCTAAATCTTGTAGCCGAACGCTCCATCGTACTAGACGACCAGAGGGATCTTTGAGATTTGCGAGCCAACAAAAAGAATGGGGGTCGCTAAGTACCCTGAATGGGCGGCCATACAAGTGTGGGCGCCACTTTGTTATGACCTAGACAACAGCGAGGCATTCCTTTACGGTTGCAGAATAGTTTTTCTCCGCTGGGGTTAACGTTCTGCTCGCATAAGTGACCATGAGCTCTACGCCATTATGCCACTGAACTAATACCAATCCTAGTCCAACGTTGCTGGCATCAGTCTGTAATTCCGCGTCGGCGCTTTCGTGAAAATGACCCAGTACAACCGGAGCCTGGAGAAGGTTTCGGAGGGTGTCGAACGCATGGCACTGATCGAGACCCCAAACAAACGAGACACCATTTTTGTAAGGTTGTTGAGGGGTTCAGGAATCTTCGAAAAGTTTTTGACAAAGCGCCTGTAATACGCAGTGAGCCCCAGAAATTGGCGTAGATCGCGCTTATTTGTGGGCACAGGAAAGGCGGCAACGGCGCGGGTTTTCTTCGAATTTGAGCAGATGCCGGCATGGCTCACAACGTGACCAAAAAACTTCAGTTCTTCACATTTAAAATGACATTCCTGGGACTTGAGGGAAAGCTCCGCTGTTCTGATTGCCTGAAGAACTGCCTGGAGGCGTTGGACGTGTTGGGCAAATGTGTCTGCAAAAACCACGTCGTCATCAAGGCAAACAAGACATGATTGCCATTTGAGCCCCATGAGAACCGTATCCATCATTCCTTGGTAAGAAGCAGGCGCTGAGCACAGACCGAAAAGCAACACTTTAAACTCGTACAGGCCAATAAGAGTAATAAACGCCGTCTTTTCATGGTCGCGCTCATCCACTGCGATTTGCCTGTAGCCGCTACGCAAATTCACGGAGCAAAAATATTTAGCGTTGCGTATACGGTCGAACGAGTCATCTATCCGGGGTAGAGAATAAAGGTCCTTTTCGGTGAACTTACGGTAATCAACGCAAAAACGCAACGTACTGCCCTTCTTCTTTACGAGCACAACTGGCGAAGCCCAGGGACTGGTCGATGGCTGGATGACGTCGTCCTGAAGCATCTGCTGGACTTGGTCACGTACAGCGTCTTGCTCTTTTTGCGACACCCTATAGGCATGTTGTCGGAAGGGTCTTTCGGTGGGTTCGTGATGATACGATGCTGAAGAAGTGGTGTCTGTTTAATCTTTGACGTAGTGGCAAATTAGTCTTGAAATGAGTTTATTATACGCAAAAGACTTTCTCGTTGAGCCGAAGGTAGTCTCTCATTTACGTCGAGAGTGCTCGGGAAGGCCTCATCAGGGTGGTAATTCGATGAAAATGAAGCTAACGTGAATGAACCTTCGGCATCGGTAAGCTCTTCAAAATATGCAATGGCAGTGTGTCTTGTTAGGTGGCCATATTCGTCGCTGAAGTTCGTGACTATTAGGTGAATACGCCTGACGCTAGGCTGAGCAGTTCCTCGGGAACACAGATTTGTCGTCAAATAAGGAGAGACAAATCGGCCTCTGCAATGACCGCTTCAGACACGTCCTGTCTTAATTATACTTTGTCAAAGAGGCTGCTTCAGGGTGGGAGAGTCAGAGAATGGTCGGTAACAGGGAGTGCTCTTTTCCGGAACTGTGTACTGTCAGTTGCAGCGCAAAAAGAATCCTCGAACGACACAAGAAATTAATGGAGGTCGATGACGGCGCCGCATTCACGAAAGAAGTAAATTCCTAGAATAGCTAGCTGACAGCACACGCGCAGTACGAAGAAAGAGCCCGCAAATGTCGACGTACGTATTCGAATGCGTGCCGTGCACATACCAGTAGGCATCACCAGAAGGCCACCTGCCGTGCGAAACTGGGGTCCTTGCCTTGGTGTGATAACCTTCTTCAGTTCAGATGCCAGTGTAGCGCTCATTACGGAATAGTAGGTACCGGTGTCGACGAGAGCGTTGAACGCTTGATTGTCGACGAAGACGGCGATTTCGGCAGAAACGATCTTTCTGCTGTCGGAGAACACTGCAAAATCGGAATGGTTCTCGTCCGGTTGTTGCGTAGAAAGAGGGTTTTTTACAGCTCGCCGGGCTGCAACTTCTCCCCCAAGAGTCGTTGTTTCTAGTTTCCCCTGCGGGGAATTGGCGACCAGCTCCTGAAAGGAGCAGAATACGATGAAGGCAAACTGGGTGACGCAGACCGGCGAGGCTATGGCGATCTTGACTGGTGGTGCTGAAGAGTCGAAGAAGTTCGTTGACCCGTGAGATAGGCTTCAATTTTGTGGGGGTGCTCACCGTAGCGCGGGCATTACCCGCACTACGGTGAGCGCTACAGTACCCGCGCTACGGTGAGCGGATCAACGTACCCGCTCACCGTAGCGTGGGTACGTTGACCGCATAGCAGGATCTGTAGCCAGTAGCGCAGAGGATTGCAATGCCGCTGCGTGTGTCAGAACTGGGACCTCGCGAATCGGTGGTGTGATTGGGGCCAGGGGTGTGACAGCCTGCCGGATTTCTCGTGTGATTACATCCGCGAGCGCTGACACAGGTGGATGGGATCACTGCCTGAAGCTGTCGCAATTCGTCCCGAACAACACTTCGAGTGAAGTCTGGGAGGGCCTGTCTCTCGCTGTCAGAGGCGATAGAGCATACGGTGGCCTGGATCTGGCGTTCGTATTGTGACGACCGCGGCTTCAGAATACGTTGCATTGTGGTTGCCTCACTGATGAACTGGGCTACTATCGTCGGTGGATTGTGCACGAGCCCAGTGAAAAGCTGTACTTTTATTCCGCGCATCAAATGCCACACCTTCTTTTTCTCCGGCATGGCAAGGTCCGCGCGCTTGAAGAGCCGAAGCATGTCCTCGACAAACATAGATACTCGTTCGTTCGGCCACTTAATTCTGCAAGATATGACTTGTTCATCCGTCTTCTTCCTCTCGGTGTTGCGATAGGCGTCATGGAGCTGTCGGTTAAACTAAAGGAGCATCCAATCGACTAAAAGAGCCCTCGTGGTTCTCGTACCATGTTTTCGCATAATCCTCCAAGTAGAAGTAAACTCGGCGCAGCTTGCGAACATCATCCCAATCGTTGACACTGGCAACCCGATCAAAGTGGTTGAGCCAGTCACCAACATCCTCGAAGATGTCTCCATGGAACGGCTTTGGTGTGTGTAGCGCATGAAAAACATGCGCGAGAAGAGAACCGTGGGCATCCTGGTTTGGACCACCTCGCTTGTCATCAGAGTAGCCATCTTTGTGGGTGTGGATGCCAAGGGACCAAATTCAGGGGGTAACCCACGCAGGTGGCGGCTGCTTCTTCTTCGGTAGATGTAGATGTCTCCAAGATGGCCGGCACAGCGGAAGTACACGTACCCCGCGCCTCCACCAGGAATGTCACGAGCAAAACGAGACCTACAGCCAGGAGTTCACCCAAAAACGAGTATGAGCCACAGCAGCTCGTTCATCAATAGTAAAAATATGGTAGTCTCGGGACGTTAAACCTCACATATCAAATCAAATCAATCAAATCATCTACTTTAATGGACACCTGCGACTTTCAACACATTAGGGTGCCGTGCTAGCAGAATTAAAGTGGAAGACCAGCCTCGTCTATGTGGATGATGCCAACGGGTTTCCTTCGAGCTTCGACGAGTACCCATGCCCTGAGGCTGTACTTCAATAGATCAAAACCTTCTGGACTCACGCTCAAGCCAGAAAAGTGCCGATTCGCGTACGAGAAACTTTTGTGGTCGGACCACGTATTATGCCTGTTTGGAGTAAGTCCTGGTACACATGAAGCACCTGCCATTGCTACATTTACGCCACACGCCATGCGCCAATTTCTTGGCCTGTGCGCCAGATGTAAGTCAAAAACTTTGTCCACATCGCCAAGCCACTCACTTGTTTTACAAGAAAGGACAGCGAGTTCAAGTAGAAACACCCAAGGAGGATTTCGAGAGTTCAAGCATTTCAATATCTAAAACAATGCCAGCAAACGCCTCCGTTGCTCGCACATTTCGACGAAAACACCAAAGTCGAAATTCATACCAACAAAGGCAGCGTAGGACTCGGCGCCGTCTTTGTGCAGAAGACTAATGGTGTGGAAAGGGTTGTAGCATCACGCCAGTCTTCGCCAGCTGCCGTGCTAAAGAAGTGAGTAGCGTGCCTCGTGAAGCGCAAGCCATGAGATATTTAGAACAGCTTTGTTCCTGGCTTGGCCGAGCGCTGCAGCTGTGACCTCGTCTGCGCTTGCGTCTCAAAGAAAACTTTTGACCACGGCACAGCCTCATCGCCGCCGTATTGTCCCTCGTTTCTCAACATTTGGTGACCATGGACCAACGGACAAGCTATGGGGACTGCACCACTGTCACTGAGCTTCGTGGCCTTGTTCTAGCTAGGTTAAACCTTGCAGCCGAACTTTGACCCGCCTCTATCTCTGCTCTAAACCTCCTGCATCGAGGTATGGTTCCAAGTGTTGGAGGTACCTTTGGAGCTCAACAGCATCTGGCTCGTAGAATTTGTATTTAAGGTACGGGAATACCATCTTCCGCGGGACCTCAAACGCCACCTCACATTTTTCGCTTGGACCTCTCGACCTTATGATCAACGGCACGATTCCGTGCTTCAGTACTACGGTATCAAACACTGCCTTCCCAAAAGGGACACTGTGATGCGTGCCTCACCTTCATGTAAGCCTCCTGCACCACAGTTAGTCCAGACTATCACCCTGCCGTAAACTCCAACCTAAGAAATTGACGGAAATCACCCTGCCACTTCAAGTGTCCTGTCGACCGAAAGGCCCGCCACCCCGGTGTGTCCGATTACTGTCTCCGAGGCGTTGGTTCTTCCACCAGGGCCACTTCCACCCCTCTCCGTAACAGATTCGACGTCGGTTCCGGCATCACACTCGGTCGGGATAATTTTTTGGAGTCCTGTTCTGCTACGCCGACTACCTCGGCAGATTCGCCGATGACAGACTAGCCAGCTGATCCGCTAGGTGACTTTTCGGGCACAACCACCAAGTCTCCCACAAGAATGATAACGATCACACACAACGCGCTGGGCCACCGAGGATTGAAACCACACGCACATGCTGCCCTGCGCGCGTGCTTCTCGTCACAAGGCTCTCTAAGAAAGTCTATGGCCACTTGTTTACCATCGCGTGCTACTGCTGGGTCTCCGCCTCCTCTACACGACATCCTTTTTAACGAGCCACAGACTTGCAGCTGGCCAAGCACTTAAAGCAAGCGTCCCGGCTCCAAGTACAGCGACATCTCACAATATTGCGCATTTTCCCGCTCGCGTTTCCGGGGTGATGACGTCATTGTGCCCTAAGCCAAAAACAGAGGCAGCGTCACACTCGCCCTTTCAATCTAACTCAGTGCCTAAACATCCACTGCAGGAAGGCTCTAGTGCAACGAAGGCATTCGTCTATACGCCGTTAAGCAGGAAAATAACACCGACATTGATGCTCTCCACAGCAGCAGCCGACATTGTGTAGGCAACGCCGTTCGCACAACGAGCACCGTCGTTGCTGCATCTTCAACGCAACAACACCCGTGGAGCTGCAGCTCAACACCGATGGTATGCGTCATACGGACGACATGGCACGTTCTACCACTCATCGACCTGTGCGCTCCTGGCAGCACCGTGGACGCTGCACAACACGCCAATCAGTGACATATCATCGCATGTTTCCGTGCCTACGTGTGTGGCACATGACATGCGTATTCCATCCATACGGCCTGCGACCAGTGTTTCTACCAGCAGTGTCCGTCTCCCACCTTCCTCGCCCACTCCGCTTCACTCAGTGCCGCCCATCGGAGCTACGGCACACACCCAATGTCTTTTCAGATGACTCACGCTTCCCCACAACCAATCCATGGACTGTCGCTGAGGTACAGAGCGTCTGCTCCTCAAGTTTTTGTACAAATGTTTCACACCGCGCAAAGGACTAGGGGGGGAGCCGGCGTAGCACCGCGCCCGCCTTGGCCAACTGCCCTGCTAAACATTAAGTGAGCCACATGGCTCGTGAGGCGTGAGCGACGAGGACTTTAAAACGGCTTAGCTCCTAACCTGGCTGGACACTGGAGCTTGGGGAACCTTTACGCTCGCGTCCCAAATAAAAGTAGCGACCACGGCACGGCCTCATCGACATCTTCTCGTCTTTCGCTCCTAAACAGGGTTACTAGTTGCGCTAACTGGTCTGTATCCAAGGCGGAAGCCAATCATTCTACAGAAGAAAAGAGATGCCTTGCCAACATCTAAGCTACGTCGAAGCTTCTTCCTTACCCTTAAAGCAGGCCCTTGAAAGTTGTGAACGAACAGCACGCCTTGTGTTGGCTATTCAACTTGAAAGACTTTTCGTGTAGCCTTACGCGATGGAGCCTGAGACTTCGACAATACCAGATTTCCATAATTTACAAATCTGGCAGACAACGCTCTGACACCGACTGTCTGCCTCGTGGGTTCGCCAACCCACCAAAGCCTGATGAACAGAATGACGACTTCATCTTGGGAAAGAAAAGTGCTGACGACTTCGCTGATCGACAGCGAGCCAACCCGGATTTTGAAGTTCTCAAGAACTATAAGAACTTTTATAGTGCTTGTAGGGTTAAATCGCCCTTCACTAGGGGGTGGTGTAATCATATTATTATCAAACAAATTTTGCTACAAAGGCAATCTGGCTTTTCAGTTTATGTCCTCCGACTGTGAAGTTCTGGCAATTGACTTCGACATGCCAGGATTTCGCCCTTTCTTTATTATAAATGCATATTTCCCCTCAGGCGTACACAATACGCAACAATTGGACTATGTATTTAGTACCTGCAAGAATGAAATAATTATTACTGGTGACTTCAACTCCCATCCCGTTTCATGGGGCTTTAGAACATAATCTGCTGGTACTCTTCTCTGGGACAGAATTACGCATAAAAATTTTACCTGCCAAAACATGAAACAGCCTACGTTTGTTTGCGGTAGCGCACGATCACTGTTAGATCTGATGTTCTCTAGTGCAAATGTTCTGCAGAAGTCCTGGAGAATAATCAATATTGCTTCAAACAGTGAACACCTTCCAGTATAATTTGAAATATGGTGTCTTATTTAATTGTTTGAAGAAAATCTAAAAGACTGCTAAATTATAAAAACGTGTAAAGACTGTTTTCTCGCTCATATTAGGATATCATCCGGTGATATAGATGTACACCTCAGTAAAAACGTTCTTTCTGTTTTAGAATCATCAAAAAACACTTCGAAATTTGTGATTACGTCGGCGTCAACCAAGAGTGCTTCACCCAGTCGATGGTGAAACACTGAGCGTAAGCGGGATGGCCGACGGAGAAAAGTGCCATGGAAACGTCTTATACGGAATCAGAGCCCACAAAGTTGGAAGAATTCATTGCGGCAACATTCAAACGTACAGTATCACGGGCGAAAAAAGAATATGATAGGAATCATTTTCACTGCCTATCTAAATAAAAATATATTCAAGCACTGTTCAGTTTCCTCCATCGTGCTAACAAAATTTTAATGACAGGAAATGTGGGCTCAGTGGTTTATACCTCGAACAAAATACAGGAAGCAATTAATCAATTAGCTCAAGGGTTAAAAACTGGTTCACAACGCACCTCCCACCATCTGTTTATACACCAGTCATTTTGGAATAGGCAGCAGCATCGATTTCCAAAATAGATCAGGCTATGATAAGGTTGGCGTACTCAGCCACAGGGCCTGATGTAATTACAAACTTAATACTAAAAATTGATATCAAGAATTCCCCAAGGATCTGTTAAGCCAGATAAACTACATGAACAGCATGAATAGCGGATGAGTGGAAAATTCTTTAAATCGTAACGCTGCTTAAAAACCAGGAGGCTGGATATAATATAGACAATATATGACCAATAGTATTGGGATCAAATGTAGTGAGACCTATTGAATATATCTGTCATGGTCGTATAATAACATTTGTGAATGATCAACAGCTGTTGAGCCCAAGCCAAATTGGCTTGAGATCTGGACATTCAATCTGGAATGCGCACGTAGACCTCGAAAGCAGGGTTCACATTGCCCGGCATAAAAAAACAGTACGCTGCGTCAGTTACCTTAAACATCAGTAAAGCATACGATAGTATCGAACACTCTTTGTTAATGAATTGTTTATGGTGTCATAGAATCCTTTCTTATATCAAAACATGTTTGACAAAATTTTGAAAAGAAAGGAAGCTTTACTGCGCTAAAGATTGCATTTCTTCCTGCAAGCACAAGCAGACGCAAAGCGTGCCTTAGGGATGAGCACGTTCACCACCATTATGCAACATCTTGATGTGTACTATTTCTATTCAATTACGGGTGCAGAATTATGTTTACGGGGACGGCATTGCTCTTTTATATTAATTTTGACATACATAGCCTTTACGAAACTTTACAGTCGTACTTGAGTGAACTCGAGCAGTGGCTAGATGGATTACAGTTAGGTCCCAATACCAATATTAAGTGTGCTATTTTAGTTTTTCCGTTTAATGATCCAGTGAGAATTTATCTGACTTACAAGCTTCGGGATATCCTGCAAGTGTAATCATTGAAATACTTCGGAGTCATACATAATGAGCAGCTAAACTGGCAAACTCATATTGAATATATCGCAACAAAAGGAGCATAGGAAATGGGTGTATTGAGCAGGCTGAGGAGCCGCAGATCGGGTATGAGAAGAAAAGCACTTTTGATGGTCTACAGAATGCACGTACAACCGGTATTGGAATTTGGCTGTGTTCTTTTTTCCGGTGCACCAGCATACCAGCTTCGGCCCCTAGTCCTATTAGAGCAATATGCTTTACGGCTGTGCTTAGGTCTGCCAAATTATGTGGCGAATGCAGCATTATACCTGAAAGCAAGAACACCACTCCTGTTAAGCCGATTGAACCTACTACTGACGGTGCAGACTTTCTTACGGTTGTATGAAGCACTGTCTACTCATACTCAAATAATTTTCATCTCCAATCCCGATATATTCTTCTCCGAGCACTGGCCTAGATTTCGCAAGACACAAATCATATTTGTGCAAACACTACTCAATTCCCTGAATGTACAAATTCGTGATGTGCGTCTCTTAGCCCTGCAACCTAAACTCACAGACACTGTCTACCACGATATTTTTCTGAACCACGCGAAATGATTACCTCACGGCTTTTTAAATGGACTATTACAAGAGCCTCTAAATAACCTGCAAACGAAGGTGGGTATTGCAACAGATGCATCGTAAGCTTAGGAAAAAGCTGGCATAGGAATATTTCGAACTCAACTTTACTGGTAGTTTTCTTTGTGGCTGCCGGATTTATTCCCACTTTGTATAACTGAATTTACGGCCATTATATTCGCTATTCCATAATTTACCCCATTTAAGTACAGTACTAGCAATCATCCCTGACTCAATATCTGTGTGTTCTTCTCTCTGTGCATCTGGTGAAATGCCTCTTCTAACGCTTTTCAGAATACTAGATCTCGCGCACCAATAATGTCTCCACTTAAATTGGGTACTAGGACACAAGGGTTTTTTTTTAACGAAACCGCTGATTCCTTAGCGAATGCGGCGCTTTTGATGCAAATCATTCCGGTTTTCGCACTAACAACATACATTACAATTGCACAATTCCACCAATTTCAATTCCGTCAATAAAAAGCAATAATTGCGCATGTTGGGGGCACCAGAAAAACACGTATATATTCTGCATGTGCATCTGTTACTAGAAAAGGCATACATAAGTAATTTTAGGGACCGTAGCGCTTATCACACTCAGCTGACCATGCAACGCTTGCACGGAACGGGGAGTGTTTCTAGCGTTTTGATAAGACGAAACAGTGGTGGGACCTACCCGTCGCCTGGCGTTCTACACCTTATCACCTCTGAGATGGGCACGCACACCCGTGTCAGAGCCACGTGCTTTGTTTTTCAAGAAAACTGCCAGATGACGCTCTTGTCTCACGTGTGACGTGACTTGATGCGTTCGTTCGCCTCTGCTGATCGCTGGAGGCGCTCTAACGCAGCGCCTTCAGAATAGCACTCACCACTCTTCTTGTGCAGAACATCAAATATACGTCTTGTTCACTCTTTCCACACGCAAGACTATCGTCTTTTGACGACATTTGCAGAAACTTGCAGATACGGGCCAATTTTCTATCTCATAGCAGCTTTTTTTCTATAAAATACTCTTTAGGCGCTCACTTCGCACTTGGATTTCTAAGTGGCGTTTTATTATGTACTGTAACTTCGGTGCTCAGGCTCAGTGCATGTGTTAGTACAAGTTTGCTGCTATTATGTTTTTATGCCAAACGCTTCCCGCTCAGAATTTTCCCTGTATCTACTTTATCTGCTCTACTTATAGGGTCAGTGATTAAAACCAATGGATGTTATTGTTTTGTAAAAAAGTTTTCAGTTGTTCGCAGTTACCTAAGACACTTTGACAAAGTCTAGTTCACCAGACGGGGCATTTGAGAACATATACAGCAGTTGAAAATCAACAAAATCCTTCATTCCCAATTTCATAATTTAGATTTTACCGATGTGCACACACATATATATCTATATATACTGAGAGTAATGTTTGAATGGGCCAGTTTTTTCGTGAATATTTTTTCATATATGGGTTATAACACAACCGGATTGTTGTCAACCAGGATAAACATATTTATATAACTATACTATCTAAGTGTGGGCGTGTGTGATTTTGTCACCCCACCCCTACGAGGTAGTCATTGTAATTTATGGCTGGTAGATGTCGTTCCTCAGGGTATCAGCAGCTTGGGCTCTAGCACCCGCTGGATAGCGCAAACTTCGCTTAAGAAACACAAGTGAGAAAACACTTTTTTATTGGTAAGTAAGTTCCTTTTGCGCTATCGCCAAAGTAACCACAATTGCCACGAGGAAACGCTTGCTGAGCAAAAAAAAACGAATGTACGCAAAAATGAGATGATGGTGCTCACGCCACAAGTCATCGAGAAGCAACACTGTTTCGGGGCGTCTACTTGGTCTAACGTACTTCTCAATTGGTTATGTGAATGCATTGCTATAGGACTGGTCCACGAACGTTACATATCACGTTTCAAGAAACATAACAAATAATACGTTGAGCTTATCGTCCCTAAAACACCATATAAATATGATAGATGCCTAAGTGGAGGGCTTCGAAATGTTTGGCCACCTTGGATTCTTTACCGTGCACACAAAACTAAGTACTTTGGCATCAAACATCTTCGCCTTCATTAAAAATACATCTGTGGCCATTCGATCTCGTGACTTTCTGGTTACCGGTCAAGTGCCACAATCATTGAACCACCGCAGCGCAGAATTATTATCTGAAAACTTCGTTAAGAGTGTCTGACCGGAATGCAACCGAAGTTTTTTTCAAGTTTGTGTGTCACGAATGAAAATTTTGTCGTAAAGTTTAAAGACAAAAGTTTGACCTTTATTGTCTCTTCTGTTAAGGAGCCTATATTCGTAAAATTACAATATTTTGATGAATCAATAATTGTTTATCAATTTAATCTAATTCAATGTTTCACTTGAGTATGTCTTTAAAAAACTACACCCCTTAAATATAAAGGTCATCAGCGTGTACCTACCGGGCTCGCATCGCACACTTTGCCATGACGCTAAAGGCCACGTCAAAGTCAGTTAGAACGTTGCAGCGCCGTGTCTGCTGAAGAAGGAAACCGTTAGCTTTTCTTCATAGGTGTTTCTAATTGATTGCTATCACAATATTTGCTTCACTTCAAGATTGGTCTTTTGTGTCATTGACTTTTACCCATGTTTAATAGAACCAGCGCAAAACACTATTAGTATGCATAGAAATATGAAAGGCATTTTTTCCAACAATACCAGAGGCAGGATGTGTACGTGCAGACGCTTCAGGTGAATAGTATAGTGCTCATCCTGAATGTTTATTCATGAGCAACCCCACAGGTTTGCTCCGCAGCTGGCTCTTGACTAAATTTATAGCTCACAAGTATTGTTACGCCCGGGAAATGTGCTTAAAATCTTGAAAACAGTACGTCGACTTACACCAACGCAGCGGATGCGGCTTCTGTGCCTCCATTGCCAAAATAAATAGTGGGATATAAAAAATTTGCATGAGGGGAAAGAAATGTTGGGCGCTTAAAACTTTTGACGTCGTCAAACTGCTATATAATGAATTAGCACGCAATGTCACCGCGATCTTTGAGGTAGCGTCAAAATTTTTGAAGAGGTCTCTGTAGTGTGGACGAAGCAGTTGGTGAGCCAAAAGAAATAATTTTGCCCTTTAGTTCATTTTTCAGGAATAAAGTGTATAGAGTAAGAAGTGCCTATGGGCGTAATTGTATCCAATACCGTTTATATTATGTAGGAGCATGTCCACCGCAGTGGCGTAGTGGTCAAGGTGTCCGGCTGCTGACCTGTAGGTCGCTAGTTTCCTCTCAGCTGTGGTGGTAGCATTTCCACTTAGACGGTAATGCAAATTATCGTGGACTCTGCAATGTCAGGGCTTCTCAAAGAACGCCAGAGGGTCAAATTTATTGCTACCTTTATGAAAGCGAATCAAATGACTGTTTGTTGATTTTATTGTTAATGATCCTACTTATGACTTTATCGTATTTTGATATCATTATTTATTACATTTATTCTATTGTTTTTTATTGATGTTATCACTTAGGAACGTGTATTGTGCGAAAACAGTGCATTTCATTAGTAAAGGACGTGTTCATGAGCTTAATTATCGAGAATTAGGTTAAACAAGAGACTTGTTCCTCGGCACTGCCAAGTGTTTGGATAGCAGGGGGAAGGTGAAGGTGCTGCTGATAGGATTTTCGAGAAAAATGTCGCACACTTGGTCAGTTTGTACATGAAGATAAAATATAAACCAGTCAAGAAGACGAGTGTATCAGCACTACACCAGTTTCTTTATTGCAGAAGGATTGTGAGTTCCTGTGATTCTGACGGTAGAATCTCTGAACTTAGGGAGGCCACTTTTGTGTTTTTTGTTGGTTTTTGAAGACGGCACGTGCATTGATTCTTCTGAGATGGTGATAGCTAATAAAGCTCAGATGCTAGCACAGAGAAAGTGCATCTCACTTTTGTTCCGTGTCGTCCATTTTCTTGCATGGTTTATGTTTTCATTCTTTTATTATTTATTTATTTTGCAAGGGGGTTTGATAGCGACGCCAGGTAATAGGCAGACAACCGGTATGGAAACAAATGCTCGGGCAGACCAGCGTTTACAGCTCGTGCTCCCGCTCGCGCTTCGCACTCAGCGATGGTCCCACTAGTCATTGCCTTGCGAATTCCCCACTACAATGCCCCAGCGACGAAGACGAGCCATCCTGGCGATTCAAGGTGACGAGAGAACTGTAGGGTCGTAACAGGGCTTGAGGCGACTGACGAGGGCCGTCTCACGACCAAGGCGGCGCTTGTCCGTGGACGGCTTGAGTGGTTCAACCACATAGGTGACAGAAGAAGGGTGCTGTATGACGTGCTAAGGGCCCGTATACTTCGGTGCAAACTTGGGAGTCAGTCTAGAAGAGTGGAAAGGCAGTCGGAGCCACACGAGAGAACCGACGGGGAAGGTATTCTGAACAAGATCATGGCCGTGGCGATCTTTTAGGAGGGCTTGGTTATCGGCTGTGAAGGACCGTGCAAATTGACGACACTCTTCGACATGTTCGGCTATTTCAGAAACTGGGCTGAACTCGGAGGCATCAGGATTGTATGGCAGAATTGTGTCGAGTGTGTTGCATGGGTCACGACCATATAAAAGGAAAAATGGAGAAAAGCCTGTTGTTGATTGAATTGCCGTATTGTAGGCGCACGTCACGAAAGGAAGAAGAACGTCCCAGTTGGAGTGGTCGGAATCAATATACATAGCGAGCATGTCTCCGAGGGTTCTGTTGAAACGTTCCGTTAGGCCGTTCGTCTGAGGGTGGTAGGCTGTTGATGTGCGGTGTACCGTACGGCATGAATGTAGGAGCTGCTGCAGGACTTCGGACAAAAATACGCGTCCTCTGTTACTCAGGAGCTCCCGTGGTGCACCATGACAAAGAAAAAACCGGTGCAAGATGAAGGTTGCAACGTCACGAGCGCCAGCCGAAGGTAGCGCTGCCGTTTCGGCGTACCTTGTCAGATGGTCGGCAGCCACAATCACCCATCGATTACCACCAACAGAGCACGGTAGCGGGCCGTATAGGTCAATCCCAACACGGTCAAATGGGCGTGCAGGACATGGCAAAGGCTGCAGTTGCCCGGGTGAATGAGGGAATGTCTTGCGCTGCTGACGCTGGGAACATGAGCGAATGTGTTTGCGTACAAACGTGTGCATACCCCGCCAGTAGTAACGTTGGCGGCTCCGCTCATACGTCTTTAGCGCACCGGCGTGTGCGTGTTGCGGTTCAGCATAAAAATATTTGTAGATATCGGACCGCATATGGCTGGGTATGACTAGCAGCCATTTACGACCCGTCACTTGATAGTTGCGAAGGTATAACAGGCCATCTCGTATGGCGAAATTCGTTGCTTGGCGGCGAAGAGCACGCGGGTAAACGGAAGTTGATGCGTCAGAAAGCATATTCAAGAGCGAGGCGATCCAAGGGTCCTTCCGCTGTTTGGATGGCATGTCTGTGATGCTGATGGCAGAGAGGAGAAGGTCCAGGGCTGATATATCCGTATCATCAGATTTCACGGGTGATCGTGAAAGCGCATCTGCGTCAGAGTGCTTTCGCCCCGATCGGTAGACGACGCATATGTCGAATTCCTGGAGGCGTAGTGCCCAACGTCCGAGGCGGCCGGAAGGATCTTTCAGCGAAGCCAACCAACAGAGTGCGTGATGGTCAGTTACAACATCAAAAGTTTGGCCGTACAAATAGGGGCGAAACTTGTTTAACGCCCACACAATCGCGAGGCACTCTTTTTCTGTAACGGAATAGTTGGCTTCTGCCTTAGTGAGGGCGCGGTTGGCATAGGCGACCACATACTCCGTAAAACCTGGCTTGCGTTGCGCGAGTACTGCATCAAGGCCGACGCCACTTGCATCCGTGTGTACTTCGGTTGGCGCAATAGGGTCGTAATGGCGCAGTACGGGTGGTGAGGTAAGGAGTTGGCGCAGTGTTGCGAAGGATTCGTCACACACTGCTGTCCAATTCGAAAGATCTGCAGGGCCAGCAAGGAGTTTGGTGAGTGGAACGATGATGGAGGCAATCTTCCGGACAAAGCGACGAAAATAGGAGCACAGGCCCACAAAGCTCCGTAGTTCTTTAACAGTAGTTGGCTTAGGAAATTCGGCAACAGAACGAAGCTTGTCAGGGTCGGGAAGAATGCCAGCTTTCGAGACGACATGACCAAGTATGGTGAGTTGTTTAGCCCCCGAAGTGACACTTCTTCAGGTTAAGCTGAAGCCTGGTGTTTGTAAGGCGCTGTAGGATCTCACGCAGACGAGTGAGATGCGAAGTGAAATCGGGTGAAAAAACCACAACGTCAACAAGATAGCACAAGCAAATGTTCCATTTGAGACCGCGTAAAATGCGGTCCATCATTCGCTCGAACGTCGCAGGCGCATGGCAGAGTCCGAATGGCATCACGGTAAATTCGTAGAGGCCATCCGGTGTGACAAACGCCGTTTTTGGACGATCAGACTCAGCCATTTGGACCTGCCAATAACCCGAGCGAAGGTCAAGCGAGGAAAAGAATTCTGCACCTTGGAGACAATCGAGAGCGTCGTCTAGGCGGGGAAGAGGGTAAACATCTTTCCTCGTAATGTTGTTTAGGCGCCTGTAGTCTACGCAGAACCGGATTGAACCATCCTTTTTTTTTGACGAGTACAACTGGGGAAGACCAAGGACTACAAGAAGGCTTGATGACTCCACTCTGTAGCTTGCCGTCTACTTGTTCTGCAATTACTCGACGCTCCGCTGGTGACACACGATAAGGACGCTGGCGCAAAGGAGTACTCTTTCCTGTGTCAATTGTGTGCACAACGGTGTACGTTCTTCCTAGCACCGCTTGGGGAAAGTCAAACGAACGCTTGAATTCGTGCAGCAGGATAACAAGCTGCTCTCTTTGAGCCGGAGCGAGATGGCTGTCAATAGAACGGTGAAATGCATCGCACGACACGCTGTTCGAGGCAAAGTGAGGAACCAATGCGTTCAGCTCCATATTCGGCTTGGTGTCGAAGAAATCGGCATGCACAATAGTACCTTCATCGATAAGCTAAATGTGGCCGAGCGTCTCGTTGCGGCGCAAACTGAGGGGACGCGAGTTAGGATTGGAAATAAATATTCTGGTAGTGTCTTCACAAAGTCCAAGAACGGCAAATGGCAGCGATGTGTGGTGGCGGCTACCGAAGATGTCAGATGGCGTGAATAGGACGGTATCGTTAGAAAGTGAAGCACTGCAGGCAGGGACAAACTGGGCGCTGAAAGGAGGAAGGTTTATGTCCGTCGCGACGAGAAGGTTAGCCATACTAGATATGGCCGCATCAACAGAAGGCGCATCACGAAACGGTAACAGCTCCCCTTCGGTCCGAGCGCAGTCCACGACGGCGTGATGACGTGATAAAAAATCCCATCCTAGGATGACATCGTGGGTATATGAAGCCAACACGTGAAATTCAATGATGTACAACACGTCTCGAATAACCACTTTTGCTGTACATGCCGCGACGGGCTCAATTTGTTGGGCGCTCGCAGTACTAAGAGAAACCACGGGAGAAAGCATCGTCACTTTACGAAGAGAGCGGCAGAGTCTTTGACTAATCACAGATATCGCGGCACCGGTATCGATGAGTGCGAGTGTTCGTACACCTTCGACGATTACATCGATAAGATTGGCGGGAGACAGGCGAGGACTTAAACAATCAGACGATGACGCAGCTCGTGCCTCCGGAGCTGCGGCAGTTAGTTTTCCGTCTCAATGGGGGTAGGTCGTCGACGCATAGGCGATACAGAACGACGACTTGTTGAAGGTGAAGGCAAGCGGGAAGTAGAACGTCTAGAAGCGAATGTTCAGGCGCCGGAAGCAGTTTGCGCATCGCGTTCTTGTGCTTCAGGTGGTACGTGAGGCGCGTGGTATGGAGGCCGAAACGAATAGTCAGGATATCTGGGTGCGTTAACTGTGAAGCGCTGACGACATAGACGTGCAACGTGACCTGGAAATCCGCAAAAGTAACATATGGGCCGGTTGTCAGCAGTGCGCCAAAGATTTCCGGCGTGTTGCTGTGTAGCGGGAAACGGCGCGGTGGACGGTCACACAGGTTGTGGCGTATACATTGACAGACGAGATGACGGCATTGCCGCGACGGCCGCATAAGTCAGTGGCGCGGCAACAGGCGTTGGTGGAGAGGCAGGCGTAGGTAATGGCAAGTCCTCGGAGACCTGCTCCAGACTAGCCTGTCTGATTGTCGGCGTAAGGCGGTTCGTTGGTGCTTCGGTGGTCGGCCCATACGAGAGACACGAAAGCTGTCGTGCGACCTCTTCGCGTACATATTCTTTTATCTGCTCCAGCAGGGAGCTGTCACCACCGACGGCCAGGGCAGCGAGAGAGTCGTTTGCAGTCGTCGACCTTCGAACTGCTGCACGTTGTTTCCGAATCTCTTCCGAGCTCTGGCGCAAGGTCAGAAGTTCGGATACGGTACTTGGGCCCTTTGCCAGCAACCTTTGATAGGCGTCATCGTCTAGGCCTTTCAAGATATGCCTGATCTTGTCATGTTCGGTCATCTCAGGGTTGAAGCGCTGGCATAAATTGATTACATCTTCAATATAGCTAGTGAAGCTTTCGCCCTGTCTTTGTGCACGTCCGCCTAGGCGCTGCTCAGCACACAGCTTGCGCACTGCGGGGCGATCGAACACAGCTGCAAGGGTGGTCTTGAAACCAGCCCAAGTGATAAATTCAGCACGATGGTTTGTGAACCACAGGCTGGCGACGTCTTTGAGATAAAATGGGACATACTCCAATTTCGAGGGGTCGTCCCACTTGTTGGCGGCGCTCACCTTTTCAAACAGTTGCAACCAATCCTCCACATCTTGGTCCTCGGTGCCGCTGAAGAAGGGCGGATCTAGTTGGCGCAGGGTGGTAGGCACGATGACCAGTTGAGATTGGGCCGTGCTTTGCTAGGTGGTGCCTTGCTTGGTCGTCTGATCAGGCATTGCTGATGCAGTGGGCAGCTTCCGGCTTCGAAGTTCCAGGTTTGCGTAGCCAGCACACTTCCACCACTTTGCAAGGGGGTTTAATAGCGACGCCAGGTAATAGGCAGACAACGGGTACGGAAACAAATGCTCGGGCAGACCAGCGTCTACAGCTCGTGCTCCCGCTCGCGCTTCGCACTCAGCGATGGTCCCACTAGTCATTGCTTTGCGAATTCCCCACTACAATTTAATTATTTACTTGTACTCTCAGGGTGTACAAGAAGCATTGTAGAGGTCACGGTGTGAAGAAAAGAATAGAATTGAAGCAATTCACATAAAAACAAAAGTAGTGGAAAACAATGCTCCTTCGAAAGAAAAGATATAGCACCATAAACTAGAGTATAAACGGCAACATACAAGATATGCCTATACATCAGCTAGTAATACAGAACGCAAAATACACCATTATGCAGCATTTACAGCAACAGGCAATGTATAATTGACAAAACGATTCGAATGATGCACTTTCATGCCTAAATGAAAATGCAAAAAATGCATACAGGGAAATGCATAAAAAAGAAATCTATCGAAATACAAAAAAACACATATATGGCTGCTAACAAAGCTAACGTTTATATTTTGACAAAAAGAGACCTGCATAAAAATAGGTGGTAAACAAACAGTAACTCGTAAATACCATGTGAGTGTGATGCAGCATTACAGTGTGCTTGTTTGTTCTTTGCGGGAATGGTCAGTATCTTTTCTGGCGGTTAGTGACGCAGGCAAGTGATTCCACTCACGACATGTTCTTGGCAAGAATGAGTATGACTGGGTCACTGTCTGCTGTGAATGTACGTCTACAACTCAAGGATGGTCGACTCGTCAGGAGGTTCAAGATGCCGGTGCGATATAACTGGATTTCAGCTGTTCGTTTTAATAACACATTTCCCGATGAAGACAAGGTTGAGATAACCTTCTTCGAGAAGAAACAAGGGCAATGCCAAGTGTTTGTCTCACAATAGTGACGTAAGCAGTTTGATGGTAGTTGTGAAGGGTGAAATGGGCTGTTCAATTTAGTGCGTTTTCTATTGCGTGTATCATACAAGCAGTGCCAAGGTCCCACGTCTAGCATGAGTAATCAAGGTTTCGTCTCACACAAGTAATGTCAAGCTGTTCTTTTAGCATAGGGGAAGCTGAAGAGAAGTTCGGTTTCAAATAACCAAGCATGCCATTAGCTTTCGCTGTAATGTATTCAATGTGTTTTTCAATGAGGGATTGTTAAGAATGCGTACACCAAAATATTTATAAGACATCAATCGATAAAGCAAAGTATATTTAGGTAAATAAGTAGGCCATGTCAACATATTATGGAACATTTTTATTGTTTTGCATTAGACGTGTTAAGGTTTATTAAGCAGAGCCTACAGCATGTTTAGATGTTCTTATTATATCTATAGTGTGTTAAAATGTGATTATGGCTTTCAATATTATGATGTAAAACAGAATTCTTGACAAATCTATATATGGTTTAGAAACACTGTTGAAAGCAGTCATTGTTGAAAGGGAACTCGGAAACAAGGACGAAAGGGAATCTCTCCTTAACGCGCATTTTATTTTGCGGTAAAACAAAGGAAAATATACATCATACTAACCTTGGTCATACAACGAATATATTGCTACGGCCAGTGGCATGAAGCTGAAGAGGGCAAAAAGAGAGGCTGGCGTGATCTCATCTGTGTAACTGCTGCTCACTTAACCGGCTGTAAGTGTATCTGTGTCTACTCTCTTGAGCCCGTTCCTTCTCATATTCGGGGAGTTGCGGGTTCTCCTTCTCGTAACAATATCATGCTTTGACCATTTACATTACGCGCATGATGCAAAGGCCAAAAGGTTATCTTGATTGGAGATGGTAAACAACAAAACCAGGAAATGAAAAGAGCCTATTTGAAAAAAATGACTGAACCCTGGTACTATAGTAGTCCATGATATGCGAAACACGAATGAGAAAGGTTGATATGTCACTTCATGATAAGCACAACATTACGAGAGGAAAATAAATTATGGCTTGTGAGAATTCCATGCCGTTGTTATCATGTTTGAATGTGCCATTTACCTTCGTCGTCTACTCACGTCACGTGATACGAAATTTGGTGTATGTGAAGCAAGCGAAATGTCTGCGAGCGCACTATAAACGTAGCATGTAGTCGAGTTTTACATTTTTACGTGACATGCATGTCATGTTTATCGCGTTTAGACGCGTCAATTACCTTCATCGTCCATTCACGTCACGTATTATCCTAATTTATTATATGTAAATTTAGCGAAATAGGTGCGACTGCATCATGAGCGTAGTATATTGTCCTGTCCTTACTTTACAGTTATGTCATAATCATCATGTTTACACCTGTGATATACCTTCGTCATCTATTGCCGTCACGTCACGCCTAATTTGGTATAGCGGAGCTAGCGAAACAGCCACGAGTGCATCTTGAGCGTGGCATGTAGTCTTCTTCTTACATGACGCTCACTTCATAATTATATAGTTTCCACCAGTCACGTACCTTCGTCATCTATGGACCTCTCGTAACACCAAATATGGTAATGTAAAGCTAGTGAAAGAGGAGAAACATCTCTCGCGCTTCACTCCGGCATCTAAACCATCGATACCCCTTGGTGCTTTGTTCGACCCACAGTGCATCCTAGTGCATCTGAGCTTTCATCACCCATGCTGAAACAACTGTCTCGTCTTCTTTTGCACGAGAAATATTGAGACAGTGTACATACACATACCAATGGCTCCACTAACCACCAGTGTTCGTCAGGTGCAGTAGTTGTCCCAGCAATAGGTGTTACCATTAGCTATAGGACCGACCACTCCACGGCATCTTCAGCACCCGAACTAGCTGCTTTGCCCGCTGCACTTTGTGTGATCAATCGGGAACCACTGCAACAATGGTCAATTTTCAGCGACTCAAGGGCTGCCCTGCAATCTGTGCTCTCAGCACTGCGTCACGGGCCGCACGAACAGCTTGTTTTCGAAATTCGACGCCTTCTCCACATTTCTGACGAGAAAGGGCATCATGTGACGTTTAAGTAGCTGCCAAGTCACTGCAGCGTAATAGGAAATGAACATGCCGATATTGCCGCGCGGGCAGCTGTTGAAGGAACACGAGAAGAAGCCTTACCACTTTCGCCGATTGATGCTGCCAGTAATCTTCGACGACTTGCGCGTGAAATCACGTTTTCACTATGGTGCCTACCATGCAACGAGACGAATCGTCAACAACACCTGTCCTCTTTGATGGCTCTCCGCATGCCCACTGGGCTCGACCGAAGAGAAACCACCCTTCTTCATCGCTTATGGCTAGGAGTGGTGGCAGTTACAAAATCTTATTCATTTGTCATAGGAATAGCTGACAACGCGCTCTGCGATGCATGGCGTTGCGAAGAGATGCTACACCACATCCTGTGCGACTGCCTGTTGTATGACATGCAGAGATAGTCACTAGCGTCTGTTCTTCCACGCTTCTACAACAGCCACATGTCTGCCGACACTATTCTTTCATGTGCCCGAGAGAAGACATTGCAACAGAAAGCGACAAAAGCTCTGTTAAAATTCCTACACGACACGGACTTGCACAAGCAGCTGTAACAGCAATGTCACACACGGCGAAAGACACGACAGGACTGTGACTGAGTGTGCGCCCGTGGGCGCCGAGTGTGCCGTGTTTATCTCTCTTCCCGCTCTCCTGTCTATCTTTCACCTCCTCCATCCCCCTCCCATGCACATGGTAGCAAACCGGCTGCCTATGGGCTGGTTAACCTCCCTGCCAATCTTTTCCTCCTATTTTTCTTCCCAAATGAAACGGCCGCGAGCGCATGATGAGCGTGGCATGCAGTCATGTTATTAAGTGACACGCATCTCATGATTATCATGTTTACACCAGGTACATACCTTCGACATTCATTGACATCCCGTTACGCTAAATTTAGCATATATAAAGCTAGACAAACGGCCGCAAGCACATTATGAACGTGGCATGTAGTAAAGACTAGTCATGAAGTGAAAAACGTGACATGAATGTCATGATTTGTCATATCACGAGAGAATCTGTTAGGGTCTCTCACTTATGTTCGCCAAGCAGTCATGTCATACCAAAACCACTTTTGCAAAATGTCTTGCGAATAGAACCACCACAACAGCAGCAACACCATGAGATGTAAACATGACATTCACGACATACTTCTCATATTTATGATGTTATGACTAGTCAATTATGCTCGTCTATGATAGACCCACAGCTGGAGGCAACCATCCGCACCACGGCCTTGCGCCAAAAGAGACTCGCTCAACTCTCTCGCCCGCCACCAAGGCTTGCCTCCGCCAGGGGTCACCACCAGCGCTACCGCTCTACCAACCATGATGATGATAGTGGTGGTCACACAATAGATGGATGGATGGAGGTATCCGGCGGGGCCCTTCAGATCGCGTGGTGGCTCACGCCACCAAGCCATAAAACTAAGTACTATGACTGTGTGTTTAAGGATTGAATTTCACTCGCGCCTCGATTGTAGCCACCAATCAGTTAACCTCTTTCTCGTTATTTCTACCTGTTTAAAGCCTATTTTGCCTTAACTGTCTCTAAACACCAATGCTTCAATAAATTTGGCACAACGTTCTTCAACAATAGTGCGGACACCTTTATAGAACATTATCATATGTGGAGCCGTTTCCTTCTCCTCTCCACATGCACTACATACCATGTCAGTGCCTTCGTATTTCGCTGGGTACGTCTTGGTCCGTAATACTCCCGTTCTAGCCTGGAAGAGCAGAGAACTACCTCGAGAATTAACGTAGATCTTTTCCCTTGCAATATCATGCTTAAAAGTTTGGTAAGTCTTCGGCGATGATTTCGTATGTATTCCCATCTTCCACGTGTACCTTTCTGTTTGATTTTCCTTCTTCTCCTCCGATGCTTCCTTTTGGCTTGGTATACTGCTGTTGTCTGATTACTTGTTTGACAATTTTTGAGGTTGCTTCCAGCTTTTAGTATGAACACTCTTCATGTACAAGTAGCTGAAACATTTCCTAGCCGAACGCTCCTCCTCCATTTTTCTCAAACGCTCTTCAATTCGATATTGATGCTAGCTTCCCTGCACTCAGACGATGTTTACCTATAATACACTGTAGTCTCTGATTTGGGGTATTCCCGAGCGCTCTCAAAGCAAGTCTACCTACCCCGCCAGGGTGGTCTAGTGGCTAAGGTACTCGCCTGCTGACTTGCAGGTCGTGGGATCAAACCCCGGTTGTGACAGCGGTATTTCCGTTCGAAGCGGAGATGTTGCTTTCAGATTTACTCAGATTTGGGTGCACGTGAAAGAACCTCAGGTGGTCGAAATTTTCGGAGACCTCCACTACGGCGTTTCTAATATACATATGGTAGTTTTGGGACGTAAAATAAAACAAGCAATTAAATAAGTCTACCTATGCCACGTTGTTTATAGTGCAATCTTGATTGAACTTCTCGTTTCATTCACAAGACCACATTTCCGAGCGTCACACCCGAAACCATGACACTTTTCAACTCCCTCTTACAACGTCCATAGACATCAAACGTCTATGCAAGAAAGCCTGTGACCTCTATCACTGCTTTGTTCTGCAGTGAATACCTGCCCACTGCCGGATACAAGGCAACGTCCGGGCTAATGATGCTACCGAAGCTGGACACAACATTTAAGCAGAAAATGTCAAGATACCTTTCTCGAAGCAAGACGCAGCAAGGCTATTGTCGGCACACGCCTGGCGCCTCCAGCGATCCTTCTGGAGAGACCCTAGCCAACAGTATGAACCTCGGTACAAGATCAATCTATCATGTGACTTCAGGATGCCGCCGAATCTCAACAGGCAAGATGAAACGTGTTTACACCGCATCCTAATAAACGTTGCATATACGAACTACTTCATGAACAACATTGGACTGTCCGACTCAGAATTTTGGGCCCGATGAACATCGTTGAAGACATCAATCATGTCCTCTGTGAGTGTACGAAATACACATTGGAAAGACAGCCTCTGAAAATGGTCTCAGAAATGCAACAGGAAACCACCGTGCAGTTGAAAAATATTCTAGGCCTATGGCAGAACACCTCCAGTGTGTTACACTCTACAAAAGCGCTGACATTCTTACGGGCCACAGGCTTGAACGAAACGTTGTAAATAGTGCAGTGCGTGTGAGTGACTTGATGGTTATGAGATTGTTATGCGTGTATGTAGCTGTTTTGTAACTGTTATTCGTGTATGCTAATCATTGTATATATCATTGTCATCAACCAGCAACTGGAGTTGCCTGTCAGGTGAAAAACCAGGCAAGTTTCTTTAGCTTCTCGTTAAAATAATTTCTCACAACACCATACTTGTTGTAGTTCCAGAGTGTCCTATTTTTCATTACAGATGCAATCCTGGTGCCCTTAATCCCTACATATCTTTCGCGCTCCCTTAGATACTCAGCCCAATTGTTTATCTATACGACCAAATAATTGTATTTATTCACTATTACTAGCGTATAATTAAAAATTGTGATTGCCAATTTTCGCCACTGAACTTTATATTTGAGCCATCTCTTTTATTACCACAGATGCCTATAAATCTCTGCAGATCTACCTTGTTGTCGGCTATTAATGCTATATCAACTTCATGCATCAATGCTGGTAACGACTGTTCGTTCTGTTTTTCTTGCTTGGTAAAAGAGAGACTGAAGCTAAGTTGACTCCTTTCTAATTTGGCTTATAGTTCATGGAGATACAGCATAAGCAATAAAAGAGACAAGGGGCATTTCTGTCGAAGCCCATGTATCTTTATTTGTTCAGATATCTCATCTTCCTACTTAATAAAAACCTTGTTACTTTTATAGGTGTCCTTTAAAAGATCAGCTATTCCATATTTCACATATAGTGTGTTCAGTTATACCCAAAAGTCTTCTTAAATTACACCATTGTAAGCATTCTTGATATCTAAAAATGCCGGAGACAGGAGCCCGTGTTTTTTTTCTGCTATTTCAATACACCGCATCGATGAAAACAGACTGGCCTCCAACCAATTTCGTTTGCAGAACCCATTTTGTAGTTCTTTCAAAACTCCTTTATTCTTCACACATGTCTGTAGTCTTTACTATCTGAATCACCAGCCTGTAAGCTACTCATGTCAATGTTCTAGGGTGGTAATTGTTTATATCGGCTTTGTCCCCCTTTCTTTTATAGGTCATGTTCATCCTGCTTAGTTTCTACCCATAAGAAGCTTCGTCATCTACTGTTGCTTTGCTCGCTGCCTCTTTTAATGTTTGCTTAGAGTTTGATCATAGTTTCTTTATTAGCATGATTGGGATGCCGTTAGGGCTTGTTGATGTGCTACTAGGAAGCTTTTTCTCTTTCTTCCCCACTATCGTTTTCCCAGTGGAGCCACTGAGCTGGTTGGTCTCTTTATCTGGTACGGTGCATGCAGCGTTTTATGGTGTTTAAATTTTTTTGTCATCATTGTTTTTGATATATTTCATTGCCTCATGCCCTTCTTGTCTGGCCCCTTGAACAGTAGTTATAAATTTCTGTTTCATGCTTTTCTTATTACTCAGAAAATTGAGATGGTTCCAAAATTTGCAGCTGTCTTTTTAACCTTTTTGATTGCTTCCGCCATCTATAGGGCCCCCTTCTAATCTTGTCACTGAGCAAACCGGACACTTTCCTTTTTCCACTCAAAAAGTTATCACATTTTTTTTAACATCACCTTCTAATTCACCCCTCTTTTTAGCATACTTGTGTTCCCCGGAGGCTTCCTGACATCTTACCATGGCTCCCTAAGCTTCCTAATCCCATCAGCTTTTGCGTTTGCGTCTGCTGTTTGCGGTTAATTCGACAAGTAAATTCGGCAAGCTCTAACTCAAATCATTGAGTTATATTTGTGAACATCCACTCTATAGTAGTATTGTCGGTGAGTCTTTTTTAAATTTCTTTATTTTTTCTATTTCTATTTGCCTTTCTGAATAAATATTACCATGTTCTTGGTCGCAGTTCTACCTTTTCAATTTCATTTCTCTTCCAATCCGAGCTTGAAACGTTTGTGATCATTACCCAAGCTTCTGGACCCATATACATCTATGTTCATCACCCGCAGCCGATCATACATCGTGTGTGACATCAATGCGTAATCTATCGTCGACTGAAGCCTTCCCACCTCCCATCTTAGCTGCCCTTCGAATTTCTTGGTGTTGTTGCAAATTATTGAATCATACCTTTCACGCACATACATTAGCATACTGCCTGTTGGGTCAGTATATCCATTCATATCTTTTATGTGCGCATTCATATCTCCAAATATAGTTACCTCGCTGTCTTCTCCTTGTTCTTCAATGTCATTTATCATGCACTGCACTATTTGTTGGCTTTCCTCTCTCACTTTTGCCCCTCTCCACAAGTTTACAAAACCCAGGAGCGTCATTTGCCCTGCCATTTTTTTCTTTTAGCCATAAATCTTCCTTGCACTCCTGCTTGACGCTTCGCCAGTCTCTCCTTTTATGACTGAATGCCCCTATACCACTCCCATTCCATCTGCCTTCTGTTTTATTGCAATATTTCCATGCGTACTCCGGATTGTAAGGTGATTGTTCCATGTCTCTAAGAACCTCAGGTGGTCTACATTTCCGGAGCCCTCCATTACGGCTTCTCTCATGGTCATATACTCGTTTTGGGACATTAAACCCCACATAGCAATCATATCGACCCCCAAATAATGGCTTTTGGGCGAGACATTGATGCCGCGTGGCGCAAACAACTTCACAAAAAGTGTTAGCGCCCCACACTTTTTTCAACACAGCTGTCGCATTACTACGTTACAGAACTTAATAAAAGTTCACCTGCTCGTGATTGCGCGCAAGCAGGTTTATCTATGTCTGTGCGAATGAATGCGCTCCACACCAAAAGAAAAAAATGTCCCAAACTCTCCGACGAGAGTCGCGAGTAAGTGAGAATGCATTGCGTAGCGTCTATGACGGCGTTTCACACGGGCGAATCCAGCGTTAGAAGAAAAAAATTGCCCGCAGCTTCCCTCGGGGGAACACTGAGGAGGATGCGGAGCATATAATTGGTTAACGGGGTGTTAAAGTGCGACTTACTTGGGTCGATGGCTCAATTGGTTAACGTGGTTGTGAAATGGGGTGTTAAATTGCGACTTACTTGGGTCGATGGCTAAATTGGTTAACGTGGTTGTAGGAGGGGGTGTTAAATGAGTGAACACGTACACACGTATGCGAAAGGGCGGCGCTTGTCGAAGGGACGTCGATCATTGTGTTTGTGGATTCGTTGGAATTCATTTCACCGCGACCTTGGACGTCGACGCGCCGTACAAACCAACCGACGAGCGGAAACTGAGCGAGCGAGCGCCGACCTTGAGTATATATACAGCGCGACGGCGCATGCACTGTCAGCTGTCGAATGTTCGAGAAGGGGGAGAAGCGCAACGGCGCATGCGCGCGCGTCAGCTGCCAATGTTCTCGAAGCGTGACGGCGCATGCACGCTACATTATACAG
Source organism: Rhipicephalus annulatus (assembly GCA_013436015.1). Taxonomy (NCBI): domain Eukaryota; kingdom Metazoa; phylum Arthropoda; class Arachnida; order Ixodida; family Ixodidae; genus Rhipicephalus; species Rhipicephalus annulatus. The sequence continues at coordinate 55,570 of WOVY01010363.1, read as the reverse complement.
CTAGCGAATGTTCGTGAAGAGGAGAAGCGCACGCGGTGTGTAGAGGAGGAAGGGTGCACAGATGGTGGAGGAGTGAAGCGCGCGCGGTGTGTAGAAGAGGAAGGGATGCACAGATGGTGGAAGAAGGAGGAGGAAGCTTGCGGACGGCGCCGCACTACAAGCCTCGAGTATTAGATGCTCCGCATCTAAAATGCTTTTCTTCTTACATTGTGCAGAGCCATGAGAACCCAGCGTTAGAAGAATTTAGCCTTTCATACCATACAGCCAATTGCGCCATTCGCAGCAGGTGGCGTTTTTCTGTCGTGGTAAACGCGGTACGCGTTTCCAGCTCTAGTAGATAGCACGCGTGGTTAAAAATGGCCGCATATCCTCGGAGTGAATGATGGAGAGCGGGGCGAAGCATTCGTCCGTCCGTTCGTTCTTGCTTCCGTCCATCCATGCGTGCCTCTGTGTGGCCGCCCATGCGTCCATCCGCCCATCCGTGCGTGCGTCTGTTCGTGCGTCTGCACGTCCACCTGTGCGTCCGTCCCTGCGTTCGTCCATGCATCCACTTCTGCGTCCGTTCGTGCGTCAATCCGTACGTGCAGCCATCCGTGCGTCCGTCTATGCATCCATCTGTGTTTCCGTTCGTCTACCTCTTCAACACTCCAAGTACTACCATCTCGCATCTTTTCATCATATATTCCTCATATACAAGCACCGTCATCTAGCGGACATTCCAAGGACTGAACGAGATGAGGCACACGCACACTTTCTTACGGCTTGCGCTTCGTATCTACTTCCCACCTTTAACCACCTCGAGTTCATGGTGTATACTAGTTCACTGTATTCATGGCACTGTGGCCCAACGCTCCCTAAACCTTTTTAAAACCAAGGAGGTTACACCCAGCGAGTATAACGTAGCAACCCTTTCTTGTCAGATAGTGCTCAATGTAGAGGTCAGTGGCTGCGATGGCTGCGATTTTTTTACTGTTCAACAACGCACAGAAGAAATCTCCCACCGGCACCACCTTTGAGGTCAAAATTCAAGACTGGTTACACACTACGGCTACTACAACTACTACTACGAGGGACGAACGGGTGCCGCTTTAAGGAGCTTCGCCCCTAAAATACTATGAAGTGAACAGCCAAAACAGCATTCTCGGCTCGGCGTTGCCGCTTCATAGCGACGCCTTGAGCACAAATTGTTGAGTTATTCTTGAGATGGAGAAGAAAGCACTTAATTTCTGTCTGTCTCTTGGGCGACACTGTGCACTGAGTTTTAAAGAAAGTAGGGTTAAAAACTGGTAGATCCCATGTACTAGGGAATCGAGTAAATGCGAAGCACAAATGAGGAAGGGTAATATGTTCCTGTAAAGTCAGCACTACGTTACGAGGCGGACGTAAATTAAGCCGTTCATGACAAACATGTCATGATAGTCATGTTTGGACGTGTCTTTTGCCGTCATCGTCTATACACGTCACGTGATACCAAATTCGGTATATGGTGAGCTAGCGAAAGAGCCATGAGCGTGCTATGAGCTTAGCATGTAGCCATGTTTTACATGAGTGGCATATCATGGCTGTCATGCTTAGACATGTCATTTACGTTTTAGGGGCAAAATTCCTTAAAGTGGCACCCATTCGTCTCTCTTTGTTGTGGTCATAGTGTGTAACCAGCGTTACATTTTGACCTGCTTGGTGGTGCCGGTGGGAGATTTTTTCTGGTATTTGTAGAACAACAAAAAGTTCGCGGCGTGTGCGTTAACTAAAAGCCGAATGCTTCTGCCTCTCAATCCACATTTTCTTCGTTCAGCGAACTGGGAGCGCAGAGAAAACACAAAGGACGAAGCGAGGAACCACACAACACGAGCTCCCATGTGTTTTCTCTGCGCTCCCAGTTCGCTGAACGAAGAACATGAATTACCAACTGGCCCACATTTTGATCCTTCTTCAATCCACATTAGCAGCCATTGGCATGTACATTGAGCACTATCTGACAAGAAAGGATTGATACGTTATACTCACTGGGTGTAACCTCCTTAGCTTTAGAAAGGTTTAGCAAGCATTGAGCCGCAGTGCCATGTATACAATGAAGTAGTATATACCATGAACTTGAGGTGGTTAAAGGTGGGAAGTAGTTACGAAGCGCAAGCCGTAAGAAAGCGTGCGTGTGCCACCTCTCGTTCAGCCCTTCGAATGTCCGCTGAATGGCTGTGCTTTTATATGGAGACTATATGATGAAAAGATGCGAGATGGTGGTACTTGGAGTGTTGAATAGATGGACAAACCGACACACAGACAGATGCATGGATGGACGCATGAACGGACGCAGGGGTGAATGCATGGACGAACGCTGGGACGGACGCACGAAGAGACGCACGCACAGACGGGCGGATGGACGGTCACATAGACGGACGCATGGACGGACGGAAGCGAGAAAGAATTGGCGGACGAATGCTTTGCCCCACTGACCATCAATCACGCCGTGGACATGCTGCCATTTTTTCAATCATTCACATCACGTAATAACGAATTTGGAATTTGTGAGGTTAGCGACATTGCCGCAAACGCACCAGAAACGTGGTATGTTGTTATGTTCTTTCTTAACACGCGTGTCATCTTAATATTTTCGAACTGGTCATATAGCTTCGTCACACATTAACTGGACATAATAACGAATTTGGTATGTGCGAAGGTTGTGAAACGGCTGCGAGCGCATCGTAAGTGTGGCAAGTAATTATGTTGTTACATGACAGGCATGTCATGATTAGCATGTTTGAAGCGTCATTTACCTTTGTGTTCTGTTCACGTCAAGTAATGCCAAATTTGGTATATGTTATGCCAGCGAAACGGCCGCGAGCGCATCATGAGCGTGGCACGTAGTCATGCTGTTACATGACACACATCTCATGATTATGAAGTTTGCATCAGTCAGATATGATCACCATCAATTCACGTCACGTGACTCCAAACTATGTATAACTAAAGCTAGCAAAACAGCCGCGAGCTCATCTTGAGTGTGGCATGTAGTTGTTACATGACACCCACCTCATGATTATCAGGTGAGCACCTTTCATATACGCTTGTCATTCAATCCCGCCACCTGTTACAAATTTCGTATATGTGAAGCTAGCGTAACTACCGCAAGCGCACCATGATCGTGCGCATAGTTTTGACTTATGACTTTCATGACACGCATGTCATGATTTACACGTCAGGTCCCGTCACCACTGTTCACCATGAAGTCATGTCAGCAGCAAGACCATGAAGTGTAAATATTCAGATTTATGACTTACTCGTCATGAACTTTAAGTTATGACTAGTCACTCATGCTCGCCATACAGTCCAGATATGACATGCTAATTTTGGTATTAATGCCACTATTAAACGGCCAGGAAAGCTGAATGTCGTAGGCGGCTACATAGATAGATAGATAGACAGACAGATAGATAGATAGATAGATAGATAGATAGATAGATAGATAGATAGATAGATACGCTCTAAGTCGCCAAAGTTCGCAAAAAAGTTTCGCACATGAAATAATTGCAATGCGTGTGGCATGCCCGATAAGCGAGAGGGCATTTGCGAAATATGCTCGTTCGAAAAGCACAGGGGTGCGCTAGCTTGATTCCTCGCCCGTGACAAGTATGGCGAGACACTGCTCCAATATTCGTCGCTGAATCACATAGTCCTTTTGTGGCGCGTGGCTATAATATTTGGTCGCACACAGCTATTTATGAAGTCAACAAACTGTAGCGTGGGCACTTGTGGCGTTATATGAAGACCTTTCACACGTGTTAACCTAATACGGCCTCTGTAAGTTCTGCTGCAGTGACAGTCTGTAAAATATAGAAACGTGTTAACTACGTTTGTAAATACAAGCTGGAGACAAGTCTGCTGAAAAAAAAACATTAGTCGTTGTTTATTCTGTATAATATGGCCAACTTTTATTGAATGGAAACAATTTTATTGTAATTTGTTAAACGTTTGCTTTCCCTCGAAAGCCATGCCGTGTGACATGGTCCCATCCGCCTGAAAGAATTCCGAAGTTGGAATAATTCAATTATACGCGTACTGCGTAGAGCTATGCAAAAACAAAAAACAATATATATATATATATATATATATATATATATATATATATATACATGTCATCATCACCAGCCTGACAACCTTCACTACAGGACAAAGGCGTCTCCCATGTTCCGCACTCGGTCCTATGCTTGCTGTTGCCAATTTTCACCCGCAAACTTCTTAATCTCATCTGGCGATGTAACGATATGTCTCCCCCTAACCAGCTTGCCTTCTCTGGGAATCCAGTTATATACCCTTAATGGCCAGCGGTTATCACGTCTACGTACTACATGCTCGGCCCAAGTCCATTTCCTATTTTTGAGTTCAACTATGATATCCTAACCCCCATTCGTTCCCTAATTTACTCTGCTCTCTTGTTGTCTTTGAGGTTACACCTACCATTTTTTTCCATTGCTCACTGCGTCGTCGTCAATCTAAGCCCAAACCATCGTGGTAAGTCTTCAGCTGTCTGCTCCAGTGCTAAGTACAAGCAAGTTGCAGCTGTTATATACCTTCCTCTTGAGAGATAGTGGCATTCTACCTGTCATGACTTGAGAGTGCTTGCCAAATGTGCTACACCCCATTTATATCCTTCTAGTTACTTTAGTCTCGTGGTTCGGCTCCATGGTTGTTACCTGCCCTAAGAAGACATACTCTTTTACAACTTGGAGTGCACGATTACCTATCTTGAAGCGCTGCTCTCTTCCAAGGTTCTTGTATAATACTTTCGTTTTCTGCAGATCAATTTTAAGACCCCCCTTTCCGCTCTCCTAGTCTAACTCCGTAATCATGAGTTGCAACACGCCCCCTGAGTTACTTAGCAATGAAATGTCATCGGAAAAGCGCAGGTTACTGAGGTACACTCCAATAACTCTTTTCCCTAACTGTTCCCATTATGGGCTTCTTAAAACCTCCTGTAAGCACGCGGTGAATAGCATTGGGGATATTGTGTCCCCCTGCCTTACACCCTGCTTGATTGGTATTCTGTTGCTTTTTTATGAAGCACTATGGTAGCAGTCAATCATTTGTAGATTTTTTCCAGGATGTTTATATATACTTCATCGACGCCCTGATTACGCAGTGTCTGCATGATGCCTGATATTTTCACTGAATCAAACGGCTTCTCGTATTCTTTGAAGGCTTTATAGTTGTTGGTTATATTCTGAGCATTTCTCTATTACCTGCTTGATAGTATGAATGTGATCGATGGCTGAGAAGCCTGTTCAAAATCCTGCTTGTTCCTTTGGTTGATTGAACTCTAATGATTTTTTTGCTTTGTTAGCACGGCCTTTGTAAAATCTTTGTATACTACCGAGAGGAAGCTGATAAGCCTGTAATTTTTGAAGTCCTTGTCATCTCCTTTCTTACGTATTAAGATGATGTTAGCTTCTTTCAAAACTCTGGTACTCTTCCTGTCAGGAGGCGCCTCGTAAACAGGGTGGCAAGTTTTTCTAACACAATCTTTCCTCCATTTTTCAGCAGATTTCATGTTACCTGATCCTACCAGCGGCTTTGCCTCTTTTCATGCTTGCCAAAGATATATATATATATATATATATATATATATATATATATATATTGTGGGCATTTAGTATACCAATCCTCTTCATCTGTACATTAACATCATTATCATGTATTGCTCATGCATCCTCATCGTTGTCACGTATTATCATTATCTTGGTTCGTGCATCTCCGCTGTCGGCTGCCGGTTCCTCGGGCCTAATAAAGGTCTTCCAAACCAAGACTTCATAATAAGTACAGTAAATCAATAAGGGTATGGAGTACACAACTCCGATGCTGTTTTCAGCACCAGAAAAAATCGGAAGACTGTGCCAACGATGAGGATGCATGAGCAATACATGATAATGATGATAATGTACGGATGAAGAGGATTGGTATACTAAATGCCCACAATATATGTATATATATATATATATATATATATATATATATATATATATATATATATAGTGACTGACTCAACAACCCGCTGGTACGGCCCACTCCATGTTGGTCTCGAGATTTCATGACTTTAAGAAAGAATGTTATGTTGATAAGCGCGTGAGGTTCGAAATGCATGCTTCAAACCTGGACACATATATTTCATTGGGATTCGCACCAAAGGGGCTGACTGTTTAGCTGCAAGCCAGAATGAATAACTTCAACAAAAATGAGCAGCGGCAGTGGAGCAATATCCTAAAAGATGATTTCATTAGGCTTACCAGGTCGTAATACAACACAGTACACGCAGTGCGGCGGAACTTAAAGATGACGAACAGGCGCGGCTAAGACATTCAAGCTTAAGGCAGTCCAAAACAGAGGAGCTGGCCAAATACGAAGGAAAAAAGAGATTGACAATTCAGACCAAGGAAGACAAGAACTTGAAGTGAGACAGCGCGTGACCGCCTTTAAAATACTCCACCAGCAATTCTCACTCAACGTATACAAATCAAACTGTAGCTTTTTGTCAACCTCCGCAAAATAGCACCGATGTCACCAATCTGGTTTACTTTTCCAGCAATTCTTTGACACCTGCGCAAACAATGCTGCTATTAAGAGGTCTAACCTTCTGCCCCGCCTCTGGCAAAGTTGACGAGGTAAAATTTTACCAAGATTTTTACAACTTTGCAGAACCATGCGTCTAAAAAATATTTTCATGATCGAAGCAGCACGCAAAAACATAAATTTTCAGATAAATCTTGGACTCCAGGTGATCAACGAGACAAGTATCTAGACATGCACATTCCAGCCATCCAAGTTGATATAATCACGGAATATGAAATCCGCGACCCATACGCAACAATCTGTCCAAAGAGGAGTGGGAGGCTTTGCGCAGTTTAAGTGGCAGCCAGAGCATCATTATTAAACCAGCTGATAAGGGTCGTTCTGTGGTTGTACTCGACAGAACTGACTATACCAAAGAAGGGCTTCGCCTACTGGCAGATGAAAATTTCTATAAAGAACTGCCTTGTGATCCGACAGAGGAGTATGAAATTACCATTAAGGCCTCACTAATATCATCACGTAAGAGTGGTGAGATAACGTATCCTATGCTTAAAATGATGTCACCTGGATACTCATCTCCCGGGTGCTTCTATTTACTACTCAAAATTCACAAGATTAACATTCTTGGCCGACCTATAGTTTCCAGCAACGCCACTGCTACTAAAAAAAACTTTCTAGTTTCATTGACTCTTTCATTAAGCATATCCCACAATCATTCCCATCAATCATTAAAGGTACCAGCCAACTCCTTCGAGAAGTCTCAAAACTTGTGGTACACCTAGACTGCTCTTTGGTCACCATGGATGTCTCATCACTGTACGCAAACATTCTCCACACTGAAGGAATCGCCGCTACAATTGCCGCTCTTGAAAAAAGTAAATCTAGGAGTGAGTTTGACGAAAGAGCTTTAGAGGTGGAGCTAATTGTTGTACTTAAACATAGAAACTTTGAATTCGACCGAAAACGTTATCTACAAGTAAACGAGACTGCCATGAGAACCGAAATAGCCCCAATTTACGCAAATATTTTCATTGCCTCTTTAAGATTCCTTTCCTCGAAAATTCTCTATTCAAACCAATATTCTACCGAAGCTTCCTCGATGATATATTCTTCGTGTTGGGATGATTGTGAACATAATCTTTCCAAATTCACTGCCGTTTTCAACTCCCTGTATCCTTCGATAACATTTACGCACACGTATTCGCAGAAGACTGTTCCCTTCCTCGATGTCACAGCATCACTCAGTGGCACCACCGTATCTACCTTCCTGTATAAAAGCCAACTGACCGCCAACAGTACCTGCATTTCCACAGCAGTCACCCCCACCACTGCAAAACAGGTGTCCCCTACTCTCAAGCCCACAGATACAGATGAATTCGCTCTTAAATCATGCTATTTGACACCAACGCACAGAAATTGAGAGCAACTTTCTTGCATCAAAAGTGCCCACAAAAAATAATTCAGAATGCAGTTGAGTGCTCTCGCTCTCTGACCGAGAATCAAAAATGGGAGAACAAATTCGCAAATAAAGATATAACTTAAGGGGCAAAATTAATCTTCACAGACTCCACCGCCGCCCCTCGGGTGAATTCTATACTAAGCCGCCACTTCAGCATACTTAAAAAAAGTAGTCGTCTCTCTTCCGTTTTTTCTTCTCCGCCCAAGGTGGTTTACGGAAGAAATAAAAACCTGAGAGACTTACTGGTCAGGGCGAAAACACACAAATCCGACCACCATCAGGGCTGTAGACCGTGCGGGAAACCTCGCTGCAGGGTGTGCACACACATGGTGACCACAAATACGACGGAAGCCTCCTGTTCAGACTATGTGTACAAAATTAAAGACGACCTTAATTGTGACTCAACTAACGTCGTATGCAAAATTCGCTGTGAGGTGTGCAAACAGGAATATATTAGGCACACGAAAACCGCGTTCCGTTTGCGTTTCAACAACCACAAGGCACACGTAAAGGGCCTCTCCGATTTGCCGTTCTCCAAACATATAAACCTTCTTGTCACTCTTTCGAATGCGTAAGTGTCATACTCCTACAATCCGGCTTCCAGAACACATGGGACCGCGAACAGTGGGAGTCATACTTCATAAAGAAATTCAGATCCCTTACCCACGGAATCAACGAGAGCCCTGGGCGACTGACATGCCCCGCGAAGTTTCGTGAAACACCAAACGTGAATTACTCAATAATTTGTTTACACATCGAAGTCACACACATAGGATGATCAGTATAGCGCGTGAAAATAAATAAATTCGATGCTACGTGCATCAACTGGCACGTGTTAGTATGATTAGATTTTATTTTTATTTTAACATACTTTTTATTATTTTTGTTTACGTGTTTGTTTGTTCATCCTTGAAAGAATATCCATTCAAATATTTTGAGTATGCCTGGTTGTACACTTTTCTGCAAAAAAATGGCAGATGGGGGGAGGGGGGGGGAGAGGGCACATTAGTTTTGCATCGTAGCAGATATTTTCCTAAAGCTGGAGCACGTCGTATGTTTCATGTGTGTGTGTGAGTGTGTGTGGCCCGATGCCGCGGGCCAGCCGCCGGACCACGTGAACTTTAACTCCATCTATGTGTGGGATGCGAGTAAGCGGCAATATGTTTCACTTTTTCCCTTTTATTTGGTCGCCTTCGCTGGCGCCACGTCTTATCTATCCCTAGTAACTTTGCAAGGATTAACCGCCCGCTTGCTTGCTTGCTTACATGCTTGTTCCTTTTTTTGTGGCTCTCAACCACAAAGGGAGATTGGCCAAGAAGCCGGTGGTTAATGCATTACCTATAGATTTTCTAGACTAGGGGAATATGATTACTGTGTTTTGACTGTGAAATTAATTTGGCGCAATGCAAAAAAGGGGAGGGAAAAATAATAGAATTTGTTGAATATCTCCGGCGGCTCTCATCGCTCCATTCTTCTTCCTCTTTTCCTTCTTCATTTTTTTCTTCTTGTCTGTTGCTTGCCTCATTCGCCCGTCGGTTTCGTCTTTTTAGTGTTTCTTTCCTTTTTCTTTTTTTTGTTTCATGGGTCTCCAAGCTATGAGGGTAGGCCTCTCTTATGGGAACTTGTACCAATTCTTCGCTTAGATCCTCCGAAGAAGGCTGGTCCACCAGCCGAAACTGTTAGAAAGAAAAAAAATATTTTATTGGTTTGTTTCCTCTACTGCACTCTTCTCGAAGAGCATATATATATATATATATATATATATATATATATATATATATATATATATATATATATATTTATATATACATAAATATATATATATATTGAAGAAAAGAAACACAACTTAGTGGTTGTCCTAGTTTTATTACCAATGATTTGGATGAGAGGATCGGTCTTCGTCAGGTCAGCGAACAAGTCCAACGCTATGCGAACATGTTGCATCGATATAGTGGTGCATGAAGGAAACGGGAGAGGGCGACAAATTAGCAGTGTTTTAGTGTTGACATATGCTGTGCTGAATAGTTATCTTCATCTCTTTCGCTGGAGTAAACAAAAAACAGCACAAAAAAAGTAGAAACAATGGGTAGGAGGAGAAAGAAAGAGGGGGATAGGGCGGCTTCCGCGACGTGTCATTGAAGGTCACGGTGGGACATTGTGCGTGAGCTTGCGTGGCAGGCAATTACCTGCAGAGAGACGAGGGACACCGGCAGAGCGAGTGCCCGATTCGGCCCCTTTTGTGGTCAGTTAGAAAAAAGAAAGGAGAAAGAGGTACTTCATTTTCGTTGAAACTATACTGACAAATTACATACGTTGGGGGAGGGGGGCAGATTTCGGGGCAGAGATGGTGAAAGCACAAAAGGCTGTTTGGAAAGTAGAGCCGACATCTAGGGCCGAAAGGCACACGTTGTCAGTATGGCTGCGTGCGTGTCTCCAGCCCTTTTGTGCCACTCCCCGAAGTGCCTGTGATTTAAATCGGCTGGTGCTGGTTGGGCTCTCTCACTTACAGATAATAAGGCGATAATACATAGGCGGCAATATATATATATATATATATATATATATATATATATATATATATAAGCCAATAGATGATAATAAGTGGCAATAATATCTGTAAGTGAGAGAGCCCAACTAGCACCAGCCGATTTCCATCACAGGCGCTTCGGGGAGTGGTACAAAAGGGCTAGAGACACGCACGCAGTCGTATCGACAACGTGTGCATTCTGGCCCCAGATGTCGGCTTCACTTTCCAAGCGGCCTTTCGTGCTTTAATTATCTTTGCCCCGAAATCCGCCCCCCCTCCCCCCACAAATGGAATGTGTCAGTACTTGTTTCTCCTTTCTTATATATATATATATATATATATATATATAAGGTCGTAGGTTCGATTCCTGCTCACAGTTGGTAATTTTTTCATCCACTTTTCTTTCTTCTTATTTACATTCTATTGGTTTTAATAACTTCCCCTGTACATTCCTTGACATTACTGTCTGTTAGATCTCATTAATATTGTGTTAAAACACGGAAAAAACGAGCCCTTAGGTATACACTTCTTTCCCCTATTTTATATATATATATATATATATATATATATATATATATATATATATGTATAGCCACAGGCATAGAACGAGGTGTAGCCATGCCAATGCATGGCTACACCTCGTATTGGCCATGATGTGGAAAAAGAAGAGGACTGTTAGTGTGCTCGTGCTCTAACGTTCGGTTCGACTTGACGTCCAGCGCTGCTCCTGTGAACAGACGTTGTGGTCATTCTGTAATAACGTGACATTTTCTGGTGGAGGTGCTGGGTAGTGTTGTATGCACTGCAATCAGCAGCAAGGTCCCGACACTAGTCGCGACTTGGAAGAATCAGCTGACCTACGGCGTAGCAGGCAACAACTAGGCCTACCTCCTGAATTTGGACCGTTTCTACAATTCGGCAGTACTATGGCTAGTGCGGGAACGCAAACCCAAGAAACATCAATGCTGCCTCCTCCATGGTTCTTCAACGCCCCGCGAACCCCGAAGCCGTTCCACGGTGACCATTACCAAGACGTCGACGACTGGCTTGACGACTACAACCGTCGCGGCCGCGTCAACGAGTGAAATGATGATGATTGATGATTGATATGTGGGGTTTAACGTCCCAAAACCACTATATGATTATGAGAGACGCCGTAGTGGAGGGCTCCGGAAATTTAGACCACCTGGGGTTCTTTAACGTGCACCCAAATCTGAGCACACGGGCCTACAACATTTCCGCCTCCATCGGAAATGCAGCCACCGCAGCCGGGATTCGAACCCGCGCCCCACGGGTCAGCAGCCGAGTACCTTAGCCACTAGACCACCGCGGCGGGGCACGAGTGAAATGAGCAGCGAAAGCTTCGGTATGTCTACTTTTATCTCGGCGACTCTGCGCGCACTTGGTTCAAAGACTATAAAGCTACTATGACAACCTGGCCAGAGTTTTGCAACCAGTTGCGTAATACCTTCCGAAGCTGTGACCGAAAGGAGCAAGAGGAACGGCTCCTCAATTCCCGAAACCAGCATTCGAACGAGAGTGTTGCCATGTTCGTTGAGGACATGTCGTGGCTGTTCAGGCGAGCTGACTCCTCAATGACGGAAGAGAAGAAGGTGCGCCTCTTAATGCGGGGAGTGAAAGAGCAGCTGTTCGCGGGACTAGTGCGGAACCCTCCCTGCACTGTAGAAGATTTCCTCCGTGAAGCCACGACAATGGAGAGAATGCTAAGGCAGCGTTCGTACCAGTATGAGCGTTCTGGCAGTCTTTCGTCAGTGTCGTCGGCACTACCAAGACCTGACGTCACAACAGTAAGAGACCTGACGGAGCTCGTGCGCAGTATTGTGCGCGAGGAGCTGCAAAAGCTGAACGTGGTGTCTTCTCCGCCCCATGTTGCTGCTCTAACGGATGTCAATCGCGAAGAGTTCCGGCAGCTGGTGCACCCCATGACAACTCTGCGTGCAGCCAAAGTCCAACCCATGACGGCCCCACGTCCAGCCGGAGCTGCGCTATTAACGTACGCCGAACCAGTACGTACTCCTGCACCAGCTGTTGGCTATTCGTTCCGTCCGTCTACCCTGCAGACGGCACCGTCATTCTACTCAGGTCCACCGCAGTACGGCAACCCACCCCTTACACGGAAATCTTGTGTATGGCGTGCTCCCGACAACCGGCCTCTATGCAACCCACCCCTTACACGGAAATCTTGTGTATGGCGTGCTCCCGACAACCGGCCTCTATGTTATCACTGTGGTGAACCAGGTCACATCTACCATGAGTGCGCATACAGGCACATGGGTCTTCCTGGCTTTCGTCCCGATGCTCGTCGACCGAGAGATGGTGAGTGGCCCCGTGCTATCGCCGAATACTTGGTAAGTCAACGATCCTCAACCCTTCTGCGTCGCCGATCCCGCTCACCGTCTCCACGGCGTTCCACGTCACCCGGCCAACAATCGACCTTTGCTGACGTCCTTGAAGGAGGATCGCCTAGATCCACAATCCCGCGCCGGGGAAACTAAGAACAGCGACGTCTGGGGGTGAGGCCGCTGTTGATTGACCGTTACAAGACCCCACCCCGATCTGCCTGCCGACATCCGACGACAACCTTTCACTGACCTGTGACATCGACGGCAAATGCGTATCTGCTCGCATCTCTGTACTTGTCGACAAACACCCACTGACCACTCTGGTAGTTACGGGTGCCGATTATTCCGTTATAAGCGCTGACCTCGTTGCACAGTTAAGAAAGGTAACGACACCGTGGGGACATGGAACCAACCTCCGGACTGCAGGAGATCACCCATTGACACCGCTGGGATTGTGCACGTCCCGCCTCCGAATTCGTGAGTCGACGTACATTGTTTCCTTCGTTGTATTGCGCGAATGCTCCCAAAACCTAATTTTCGGAATGGACTTTCTCCGTGAGCATGAAGCCATTATTGACCTTCGTGACCTGCTTATAACGTTATCTAACGATCATACAGCCCTACGCAAGCATGCAGTTGCGCAGCACTTCGAATTGCTGACGACACCATCGCACTTCCGCCGCGAGCCAGTATGTTGGTAATTGTGAAGAGCGACTTTGACAACAAGAGTAGTGGCATCGCGGAAACTAACCTCTCAGTGCTCTTGGCTCGGCAGATTTGTGTCACGCGCGCCATCGTCCAACTGAAACATCGGAGGACTCAGCTTCTGATCACGAATGTCGGCGGCCAGTACCAACACTTGGCAAAGCGAACAGCGATCGCGAGCTTTGAAGCCATCTATGACGAAAAATGTTCCACTATCGCTCCGATTGCCACTGCTGCCGAAGGTAACACTGCATTAGCCAGTACAGTTGACGTGAATTGCCAGCTATCCTCTGCGCAGCAGCAGCAGATACGCATGATTTCACGTACGTATAGTGACTGCTTTGCGGCCGCCTCCAAAATCAGGACAGACCCCAACCGTGAAGCACCGCATTATAACGCACCTTACCGAACGGCCTATACGACAGCACGCCTACCGCATGTCGCAAAAATAACAAGGGGAAATACGTTTTCAAGTGAAACAGATGCTCGACGACGACGTCATCCAACCCTCGAACAATCCATGGGCGTCACCCGTCGTACTTGTTAAAAAGAAAGACGGCACTCTCCGATTTTGTGTCGATTACCGGAAGCTCAACAAGGTGACGAAAAAAGATGTCTACCCTCTCCCACGCATAGATGATTCACTGGATCGACTTCGACATGCCCGATATTTTTCATTAATGGATTTACGCAGTGGCTACTGGCAGATCGAGTTCAATGAACGCAACCGAGAAAAAACAGCATTCATAACTCCCGATGGCCTGTACGAATTCAAAGTGTTATCATTTGGATTGTGCTCTGCACCGGCAACTTTTCAAAGAATGATGGACCCCGTCCTGTCCGGTCGGAAGTGGGAATCCTGCCTTGTGTATTTAGACGAAGTTGTTGTTTTTTCCAAACACTTGAGCAACATTTACAACGGCTTCAGTTCGTCTTCGTCGCTATTCGATCCACAGGCATATCGCTAAAACCGGAGAAGTGTCATTTTGGCTAAGAAGAACTGAAGTTCCTCGGCCACCTTATCAGTCACGATGGCATTCTATCAGACCAGAAAAGACCATGGCCGTTGCTGCATTTCCTCCACCTTCGAAGAAACGGGATTTGCGCCAGTTTTTGGGTCTTTGTGCCTACTACAGGCACTTTGTCCAGAGCTTTGCCAACAACGCTGAACCCCTTACCCGTTTAACGAAGGAGGATGCTCCTTTTGTGTGGGGTCCAGAGCAGAGAACCGCTTTTTCCAAGCGTCAACAGTGCCTTCAAAGTGAACCCTTACTAGGGCACTTTGATGAAAATGCCGCCACCGAACTTCACACTGACGCAAGCAACATCGGGCTTGGTGCAGTGCTCGTCCAGTGCCAAGACGGCACTAAACGTCCCATCGCTTGTGCTAGTCGCATTCTGTCATCTGCGGAAACTAACTACTCGACCACGGAGAAGGAATGCCTTGCTGTTATTTTGGCGATAACTAAGTTCCGACCGTATCTGTACGGCCGCACATTCAGAGTAGTTACGGACCATCATGCCCTCTGTTGGCTGGCCAATCTCAAGGACCCTTCAGGGCGCCTAGCGAGGGGGAGCCTGTGCCTTCAAGAATTTGAGGTTACAGTCATCCACAAGGCGGGCCGCAGGCACACTGATGCTGATTGCTTTTCGCGCGCTCCCCTCACGACGACATCGTGTGACGATGGTACCGATGGCCATTTTCTTTGTGCAGTCAGTGAGTCTGACTTGGCCCAACAACAGTGGAATGATTCAGTGATCGGACAACTTATCGAATACCTGCAAGGTCACAGCTAGAGTCTACCATCAGCATTCACACGTTTAGGGTCACTTTGTCTCCGCAACAACGTCATTTACACAAAGAATTTCGAACCTTATGTGACTGAATACCTCCTCGTCGTTCCACCAGGGCTACGTGCTGACAATTTATCTGCCTGCCACGACGAGCCTTCCTCCAGCCACCTAGAATTCGCACGTTCCCTTGCCCGGATTCGGATTCGCTACTACTGGCCAAAGCTCACCCAGGATGTCAAGCATTACGTTAAAACGTGCAATCATTGCCAGCGCCGTAAAGCCCCACCTGTCTGCCCTGCTGGTTTATTGCAGCCTGTTGGACCCCCGTCACAACCGTTTGAACGAATCAGCATGGACTTGCTTGGGCCCTTCCCGAAGTCACATGATGGCAACCGCTGGATCGTAGTCGCTACTGACCATTTAACGAGGTACTGCGAAACGAAAGCCCTACAACGTGGCACCGCCGATGAGATTGCGTATTTTTTCTTCAACAACATCGTCCTCCGCCATGGAGCGCCAACAGTTCTTATCAGTGACCCTGGAACAGCCTTTAGAGCAATTGATGCAAGAGGTCACGAGACTTAGTGGAAGAGCTCATCGCAAAACGACCGCATACCATTCACAAACCAATGGTCTGACGGAGAGATTAAACAAGACGCTCGCTCACATGCTATCTATGTACGTTGACCACGATCACAAAAACTGGGATGAAATTTCGCCATACGTAACGTTCGCTTATAACACTGCGGTTCAAGAGACTACGGGTTTCACTCCCTTCCGGTTGCTGCACGGTCGAGAAGCAATTACGATGCTGGATGCCATGCTCTTGCCTGACATGACCGATATTCCTACTGATGCGAACGACTTTATTGGGCTTGCCGACGTGGCCCGCCAGCTTGCACTCGAGCGGATCCGAAAACAACAACGCATCGACTCGCAGTAATACAACTCCCGTCATCACCATGTCATTTACCAACCCGGCGATCTGGTGTGGCTGTGGATCCCCATTCGCCAAAGGGGCCGCTCAAAAGTTACCTCATCGCTACTTCGGTCCTTATAGTACTTCGGTCCCTCCGGCGCCTCACCGATGTCAATTACGAAATACTGCTTGAAGACACAGCTCGGCGATCTTGATGTTCTCAGCAGGCCGACATTGTTCGTGTGTCACGGATGAAGCCACACTACCCCCGAGCCACCTGACACTGCTTCATCATGCGTCTTTGTGCGTGTACGCAATTACAATAACTTTTAATCCGAATTGGTCATCGTGGTGGTACTTTTTTTTCGCAGGAAGAGGGGTAATGCCACAGGCATGGAACGAGGTTTAGCCATGCCAATGCGAGTATGTGCCATAATGTGAAAAACGAAGAGGGCTGTTGGTGTGCTCGTGCTCTAACGTTCGGTTGGCTCGACGTCCAGCGCTGCTCCTGTGAACAAACGTTGTGGTCGTTCTGTAATCACGTGACAATATACATATTATTTATATGTATATATATATATATATATATATATATATATATATATATATATATATATGACGCTACAAAATGGAGACACGTCGTGGTGCAGATTCCATGCGTTTATTCTAATGCACACGCACTTCCTCTTCGTCGGCTTCTCCTAGAATCACCTTGTGAATGCGTCACACTTCCCCCTCCCTTCGAGAAAGTCTCAGTTCAGAAGGTTCAAAATAACGCCGCAGTTTGCTAACATGCACAATGTCAGAGTTTCTACGTAAGGGTAGCACGGAGCGGTTGATTTCATAGTTCACTGTTGAGACCTTGCGTAGAATCTTGTAGGGTCCTTCCATGACAGAACTCAGTTTGCCGTTGTTGGGATGCCATGGTGTCTCGTAAAGGACAAAGTCACCGACTTGGAACTCAATCGGAAGAAATTTTCTATCATAAATGACTTTGTTCTTATTATGGTAGGCGATAGAATTGGTAACTGCAGTTTCTCGCGCTTCTTCGACGGTTTCTTCTCGTTGTTCCAGTACAGTAGGATAAGATGGAATTCCATACATCAGGAAGGAAGGTGCGTAGCCGGTCACTTCGTGGGGTGTTCTGTTGTATTCGTCAATTACCTCCGGAAGCAGCTTAGTCCAAGACTTCTGTGGTTCGTCATTGATCTTACATTTAAGTCTCGTTACGATAGTCTGGTTTGTCCGCTCGTTCATGCCGTTGCATTGTGGATGATGAGATGAGGTGAATAGTTGGTGTATACGATTATGTTTTAAAAACTGCTTGAATTTTCCTGCGGTAAATCCTGTTCCAAGGTCTGAAAGGAGCTTCCGTGGTTTTCCAGAAGAAAAAATTGTTTTTAAGCATGAAATGTAGGCGTCGCTGTTCTCACTTTTATGAGCAAACGCCCATACGTAGCGAGTCGCATGATCAATAACCAAGTGTATAAACCTTTTTGACGAGCCATATCCAGAAAATCCTCCTATGGTGTCTATTGCAAAGAGGTCGAAGGGCTCTTCAGCTGGAGGCAGTGATTCAAGCGTCCCAAACTTTTTTGTTTTCTTCTTCTTGCATCTCTGGCATGTATCACAATGCCGAATGTAAGTGGAAACATCGGTTACCATATGCGGCCAATAATATTGCGGAGACAGGAGTGATAGTGTCTTCTTCACTCCGACATGCCCAAAATGTCGATGTGCATTCTTCAGAATGGTTGGGCGTAGTTCATGGGGCACGTATATTTTCCGTAGTCCTTTTCTTTTAACGATGATGATGTTATTTTCCAATGAGTGCGTTCCTTTTGGACGCTCATTGTTGCATCGCTGAAGGTCGTCGTGTGACAGAAGATTAATTATTGGGGCTCTGGAGAGCGCATCTGCTTCGACATTACTTGCGCCCTTTTGATGTTTGATGTTCACATCATACATTGACAGTTTCAAAGACCACCCGAAGAGACGACCTTGAGGATTTTTAACATTCTTCAGCCACTCGAGTGCAGAGTGATCTGTTATAACAGTGAATGACTTTCCATGAAGGTAGCAATGCCATTTATCAATGGCATCTACAATGGCAAGACATTCTCTTTCTGTAATAGCATAGTTCACCTCATGCTTAAGTAGTTTGCGGGAATAGTAAGCAACAAGATGTTCTTTGCCTTTGTCATCAGGTTGTTTCAGCACTGCACCGATGCCTTCGCCAGATGCGTCACAGTACTTAGTACATGGTCTCGAAGGGTCGTATATGCGAAGCACCGGTTCTTCAGTTATCCGCTCCTTCAGTTCACGAAAGGCTTGCTCGCATGCTTCTGTCCACACCCACTTGCCGCCTTTGTGGAGTAGTTTTGTGAGTGGAAGAGCGATATCGCTGAAGTGGGGGATGTACTGACGGTAGGTGTTTACAGTGCCCAGAAAACGCTGGAGATCTTTTTCTCGTTTTGATGTAGGAAATTGGAGTATGGCGGCCACATTACTTTGCTTGGGTGTCACTGTTCCTTGTGAAATTTTGTGGCCCAAGTATTCAATGCTGCAGCATGCAAATTGGCACTTTTTTCGTTTGAGTTTTACGTTCTCGGTTTTGAGAGCTTTCAATAGCGCCTCAAGGTGTCGTATATGATCATTAAATGTCTCTGAGTGTACGACCACATCGTCAAAGTAATTAATAACATTGGTGAGCTGATGTTTCGCTATTATTGATTTCATGGCTCTTTCAAATGTAGCTGGAGCGTTCTTCAACCCAAACGGCATTACCAACCACTCAAAATGACCATCAGGCGTGACAAATGCAGTTTTCTGAACATCGTCAGGATGCATTTGCACATGCCAGTATCCCGACGTTACGTCCAACGTAGTGAAAAACTCCGCCTTTCCTAAGTGGTCAAGAATATCATCTATACGTGAAATTGGTTGAAAGTCGGGTACCGTTATGGCATTGAGTTTCCGGTAGTCAATACATAGACGAGTGCGTCCTTCACCTTTCTTTTCTGCTAAAATACAGGTGCGGCGTAGGGCGATAATGAAGGCCTCACAACACCTTGCTTGAGGAGAGCGTTAACCTGTTTGTTGATCTCCACTTTGTCTGCCTGTGAACATCGGTATGGTGCTCGACGAATAGGAACAGCTTTGGTAAGTGCGATCCTATGTTTCCCAGTAGTGATGCACCCAATATCTGTCTGAGATTTCGAAAATATCTCGTCATACTTGCTTAAAAGAGAGTCGAGCGCCACAGACTCATGCTCTGATAAGTTTTCTGAAGTCAGGGTTCGCATCACCGGGGCTTGAATGGTTTTCTTTTCATTGTGATGCGGAAGGTTCATATTCTCACGTGCTTGTGTCACTGACTTGCTTTCCAGATTTACAGAAAGATTGAAGTATGAAGCGCTGTCTAGGCCAAGAATTAATTGCGTTCTCATGCCTCGCAGCACATGTGCATAAACTTTCTTGATGACGTTCCCAATTTGTAACTGAATGTTTACGCGACCAAAAGTTCGAATGCTTGATGCAACTTGCTGGACCATGATGCTGGAGTCTCTCATCAACTGAAGCTTTAGCTGTTTGTACACATCCTCGCTGATACAAGTAATTGTTGCTCCTGTATCGAGAATTGCATTTACTGGCTTTCCATTGATGAGAGCACTGAAGTGTATTAATGAAACTCTGGGTCGCCTTCCTCGTTTCCCTGTTCAGTATCAATAGCGGAGACATTGCCGCGACGCGGCCATTCGTTGTGCCAGTGAAACTGTCGTGGGAAACCAGCAGCTGAGCAGTATCTACATTAGTTTTGCGGGGCACGCGGTTGAAGAGTTATTGTCGGTTGCTGCGATCTGCTGAAGAGACGTGGAGCTCTTGATGCGATACTAGCGTTACGAGTAAAGGAAACTCCTCTCACCCGTTTTAAAGATGTCTCGACCCGTTGAGAAGCGGTGAGCCACTCTAATGACGAGTTGAAAGACAGTCCAGCGAGCGCCAGTTCCACATCAGGAGGAACACCATCAGTCAGTCCAGAAATGATGTGGCACTCTTTCAGGTCAGCCAAGGAACCCAGTCGCTTTTTCTCGTCGTAGTAGTCCTTGATGGTCTGCCCTCCTTTCAGTCGGTAGTGAATGAAGAGACGGAAGGCATCTCCGTCAGTCGAAGCAAAGCGGGCTTGCATGTCACGCTTGATATCGCCCCAAGTTGTCTCGCCGTTGCCGAAAATCTCTGGCAGGTACCACTTGAACGCTTCCCCTTCAATGTATTCGTTGAAGTGAGCGACCCGATCGCGGTGAGTCCATGATGCCTCGGCTGCCTTCATGTCGAAAAGAAGAAGCCACTTGTCGATGGGGACGTCTTCTGGTGTTCCCTTGAACTTCTGTATGTTGAGCGGGGGCTTTGGCTTAGCCATGGCACGTTGATGAGGTCGATCCTGTCGGCTTGTGTGACGCTACAAAATGGAGACACGTCGTGGTTCAGATGCCATGCGTTTATTCTAATGCACACGCACTTCCTCTTCGTCGGCTTCTCCTAGAATCACCTTGTGAATGCGTTTATTCTAATGCACGCGCACTTCCTCTTCGTCGGCTTCTCCTAGAATCACCTTGTGAATGCGTCACATATATATATATATATATATATGTATATCTTGCTGATTTGCTTTTGTATTAGGGCAAGCCTGTTCCGACGTTCCTCGAGCTTTGTGGTGAACTGCTCTGATACAGTTGCCGAGGCGTCAGCTGGAACATTTGGGAAAGAGACGTCGATGGTAAATGTCTGTGAACGGCCATACGCGAGGCAGAAAGGGAAGTAGCCAGCAGTTATTTTAATGGCGGTGTCATATTACGTCACAGAAGGCAAAATCGTGTTCCAGTTGTCGCGGTTTGGTCCGATGTA
This sequence comes from Rhipicephalus annulatus, assembly GCA_013436015.1. Classification (NCBI taxonomy): domain Eukaryota; kingdom Metazoa; phylum Arthropoda; class Arachnida; order Ixodida; family Ixodidae; genus Rhipicephalus; species Rhipicephalus annulatus. The sequence goes on along the minus strand of WOVY01010363.1, from coordinate 34,337 downwards.
CATCGATAGCATGTCTGTTCATGTTCGATGAAATTTCTTTGTAAGCTCATTAGTTTGAGGGTGGAAGGCTGACGTTGTCTTATGTGCTGTGGCACAGTTTGTGAGCAGGGTTTCGATTATAGTGGGCAGAAACGTCTTTCTGCGTGGTCTCTAGCTTGCGACAAACCATTCGCCTCTTTACGCCATCTTCTGACATCACCACCCATCCTACGTCACTTTGATTCAGATGCTACAACCAAAATCCATACGGGCGCTAGTAGAGTAGGCCTCGGCACTATTTTGCTCAGTTTTAGTCTGGCTTCGATGAGTATGTTGTATCCTAAGCTAGTCGCACCCTCACTAAAGCGGTAAAAGACTATTCAGTCACCGAGAAAGAATGCCTTGCCATTGTTTAGGCAATCACAAAATTCTGGCCTTAGGTATATGGCCGCGCATTTGACGTCGTGGCTGATCACCACGCATTGTGTTGGTTGTTATTCAATAAAAAACTCGTCTGGTCGCCAATCTCGCTGGGTGCTACGTCTCCAAGATTACTACATTCGTGTAATTTATCGGTGAGGCCGCAAGCATTCGGACGCCCACGCGCTTTCTCGCTCGCCACTTCTTCACGATAATCAAACAGCGTCTGTTTGCAGCCGCGAATGTTCTCCACATGAACATGCCGAAAAATCCACTGAGCAGCGTCAGGATCCGTGGGTGGCGTCTCTCTTAGTGTACCTGTCTCAGACGTCTCCACGTACGGAGAATTGTTTACTTCGACGAACTGCTCGCCATTTTGCTATCCGTGACGGTCTTCTCTACCAGCAAAACTATCTGATGGCCGCAAATGGTGGCTTGTAATCCCTCGCCACCTACGTTCTGATGTCTGTGCATTTTTCCACGTGGATCCGCAATGCGCCCACGCAGGTGTAGTGAAGAAGTATGCGCGCCTACGAATTCGATATTACAGGCGCAGAATGTACCGCTTTTTTAGGCAGTACGTCTGTTAATATTCTTTTTGCCAACGCCGAAACAGCTCCCCTCGCACAAACACAGGGCCACTCCAGCCACTGCCTTGTCCTTCTCGGCCTTTCAGCCGCATGGGAACCAACTTGTACGGTCCTATACCATACACACCAAATGAAAACTGCTGGGCCATCGTAGCCGTGCACCACCTTACGTGCTAGGCGCAAACTTCAGCGCTTCCCTAGGCCACTGCGCGTGAAGTCAGCTGGTTCATTCTGCACAACCTCGTCCTTCGGCATGGTGCACCCCGCAAGCTTCTCTGTGACCGTGGGCGTTCCTTCTCGTCGGAAGCTCTAGAAGCCCTCCTACGTGAATGCAACATTGTGCACCGAACAACCCGCACATATCCCACCTAAACCAACGGGATCACCGAGCGATTTAATCGCATGCTGGGTGGCATGCTCTCCCTGAATGTTTCTCATGACCATACGAACAGGGACCGCGAATCGCCATTCGTTACTTACGCTTACAATAACTCAATTCAATCTACAACTGAATTCTCCCCGTTCTTCATTATTTATGGTCGAGAATCTTCATCGTTTTTGGACACTATCCTTCTATACCGCCCAGATCCTTCAGAATCGACTTTGGCCGATGCCGCCACATATACCGAAGAATGTTGGTAGCTCGCACGTTCGCTCACTATGCACGATCAGGCTCGCAAGAAGCACTGCCATGACCAACGCTCAGCCCCTTCTTCATACGTGCCTAGAACCATCTGTCCCAGGCCTTTGCTCAAAAATCATACCCAAGGATGACGGTCCATACGAGATTCTGTGCCAGACATCACCAGTGAACTACATGGTTGAACCTATGCAGCCAAATACAGATCAACGGCTCTGCGGGCGCGAGATTGTGCATGTCGACCGTCTAAAACTTCATTACGACCCACCAGTCTTGTCTGTGCCATAGGTCGCCAGAATGGCTCCTTTTGCACGGGGGAGTCAATGTAGTGACAAATACGGGCTCCGCTATAGAAAAGACGAAGACGTTTGTTCTGGCGGAGGCTCGTGCTGCTGCTGAAACTGCTGGCGGCTGTCTCGCTGCTCTTGGGCAAATTAAACGGTTGCTTCACCTCAGCGTGGCGTCTAACAGTGTTCTTAGAAGATATATATATATATATATATATATATATATATATATATATATATAGGCAGGCATGGTGGTTGAGTGGCCGTAGCGTTGCATAAAGTCCAGTAGATCCTCCGCCGTGAGCGGTCACAACGTGGTTTATTTTGACGTTTCGGCCTAGAGTCTGGCCTTCATCAGGAATAAAGATACAGTTTGTTGGTGCTCAGCTTTATACAATCTAAAATCAGAGGGCAAGGAACGAAGAAAAAAAGACAGAAAAAAAGAAAAAAGAAAAAGGAAAGAAAAAAAGAAGAAAGAGAAAACTAATATACGGTCGACTCCCCTCGGGTGCCCCCCTTCCACTCTTCCTTCTATTTCCTCCCTCATCTCTCTCCCCTTCTCCCCTTCACCTTTCTGATGTTAGCGGTCTGTGTATGTTTCCGTTCACTAACGCATTCCTCCCGATCAGACGGCCCCTCCGGGCACTGGGGGTTCGGTGTGGGGCAAAAAGGAGCTTTTCAGGAAGTCCTAAGCTTTTAACTACTCGGGGTCCCGTAAACAATTCGTCGTAGAAGGACGGGGGCCGTGTATTGTGGCAGAGGCTGGTAAGCGGGCATTTTAAGAAGTTCTAAGCGTTTAACTACTCCGCGCCCTGTCAACATTTCGTCGTAAAAATAGGGGTGCCCCGTATTGCGGTAGGCTGTGCAAGTGGGTGCAATGCGAATTCCTTGCCCGCTTCTAAATTACGCGTGTAGTGGGGGCCTCCCGGCTGTGCACAGGGTTGTTGTTGGGCATGTCGTGCATGGCACAATTGATTGGGTAGTAAAATAAAACAGAAAAAAGACGACAGCTGCACTTAGGAAGAGTAGTTACAGTTGGAATTGTTTTGTGTTGTCCAGTGCCCTTCGCAGCTGTAGTGCCGTGAACTCAGTTACTATTTTCCTTGTTGCCATTATTGTTTTCAAATGCTTCAATTGCTGCAAGTGTACCAGGATTCTCATTTATTCCTTTATCGAGGGTGTTAAATCGGTGGATAAGGTATGGCTCTCGTTGTTCACGTTCTCGATTTGATTTAAATCCCGTCTCTAAGAGCGTTACTGATAGTTTGTCGAATGCATGGTCAGGAAGATTGAGATGTTTTGATAGAGGTAGACTTGGGGCTGATTTCGCATGGGCTCTGTGATTATTGAAGCGAATCCTAAATGGTGTTTATATATATATATATATATATATATATATATATATATATATATATATATTTAAACACCATTTAGGAAACACCATGCCTGCCTATATATATATATATATATATATATATATATATATATATATATATATATATATATATATAGGCAGGCATGGTGGTTTAGTGGCCATAGCGTTGCATATAGTCAAGTAGATCCTCCGTGAGCGGTCAAACCGTGGTTTATTTCGACGTTTCGGCCTAGAGTCTGGCCTTCATCCGGATGGTAATATATATATATATATATATATGTGATTCAAAAAAGAAATTCTGTGGGTCCGGTGTAAATATAGTTAAGAGAAAAGGAGCACACTTACGAAAATTTGACAATTGTTTACTCTACGTTTCGGCCGTGGCACGGCCTTCGTCAGGATCCTGACGAAGGCCGTGCCACGGCTGAAACGTAGAGTAAACAATTGTCAAATTTTCGTAAGTGTGCTCTTTTTCTCTTAACTATATATATATATATATATATATATATATATATATATATATATATATATATATATATATATATATATATATATATTGTAGTTCAGCATACGCCCCAACGCGTATGCGCCTTCGGAAGACAACGAAAAGCCCGTGCTCTGCTTGCGCGAGAGTTTTGGACCGCCTTTGCCAGACTTGCCGTACGCCCACATTCCGTTGAAGATTGGTGGGTCCCGCTGGCGAGTAGCGCCGGGGCAGGTAGACGGGGCAGCCGATGGTGCTGGCTGGGCTGGAACGGGCTGGTTGGCGACTGCGTCAGTCATGTTTCGCGGTAGTCTTTCAGGCAACTTGCGAGAGCGGAGCTCCAGGTCTGCTCGGGGATCTCAGCAGCCTCCACCAAATGTGATGACGTTTATTCGAGCAGAGAAGTCGCAACGAGGTCGCAACAGAAAGTGGGCGTACGGAAAGTCTGGCAAAGGCGGCACAAAACTCTCGCGCAAGAAGAGCACGGGCTTTTCGTTGTCTTCCGAAGGCGCACACGCGTTGGTGCGTATGCTCCACTACAATATATATATATATATATATATATATATATATATATATATACTGTGAAGTCCACCGAGCACCGTCCAGGATTTTGTAGCCGAAGCGACCACTATCAAAAGCACCCTGGACATGCGCACCCGACAGTATAATTGTCGCCTGACTCCAGAATGCGCTGCTGCTCAAGCCAGTAACTCCGAAGACCTGTGTGAAACGATCCGAGTGATCGTGTGGGAAGAGCTGCGCAAGCTGTTGCCTTCGGCGCAGCCTCAAGTGGATTCGATCGCCGACATTGTGCGAGAAAAAGTTCGGCAATCGCTTCGAATTCCCCAAGCACCGCTGCCCGAGCCGGAAGCTGAGCTACGCCGCTGCAGTGCGCCAGACAGACGCCACCGCCGCCACCACCCCCACCGACGTGATACCATTCGCCAGCGGCCCAGCGCAGCGCGCCGAGTAAGAATGACGTCTGGCGCACCCCTGACCACCGTCTGCTCTGCTACCACTGCTGCGAGGCCGGACACACATACTGCCGTTGCCAATACTAACACATGGGACTGCGTGGCTTCGCCGTAAATGCACCGCGTCCACAGCCAGGAGAACGGCCACGTGACATCGCTGACTACCTGACAGGAACTCAGTCGACACCACGAAGCCCTTCGCGTTCGCCGTCGCCCAGCCGTCGCACGTCACCGCACCACCGGCAGTACTCTGGATGAACGCGGGGCCAGTCTCTTAGCCCGTATAAGGGAAACTATGGGTAGCAACCGATGTAGGTGCGGTTGCTGTGCTATGAACTACCGAAGATCCTCCAACGAGGACAACGCCGCGACGGAGCTTTCCGAGCACAACGCCAACCAGGCAAAGCCCTGACAGCGAAACCTCACTTACCGAAGGTTACCTGATGACGCAACATGCAAGCAGCCGAACAAGGCGACGCAGCCGTGACCCGACGCCACGCCCTAACTGTAATGCGAGACGGCGAATTAGCGACCTCGACGGTCTTATCGTCGGCCACAGCGTGACCGCTTTCGTCGAAACTGGAACCGACTACTCGGTCATCAGTGGTTAGTTCGCCGCAAAGTTAAAAAAAGCTAGGCCAGCTTGGGAAGGCCCTGAAATCCGCACAGCCGGGGGTCATCTCGTAACGTCTGCAGGAATTTGCACAGTGAGAGTCACCATTAACAGTCGTATTTATTCTACAGACTTCGTAGTCCTACAGCGTCGCTCGAGAGATGTCATCCTTGGCATGGACTTCTTATGCCTCCATGGTGCTTTCATCCACCTGAAAACGAAGTCGATAACGTTATCCACAGAAGAAGCACTACCGCTGCGCACGCCGTCAGGAAACCACGCCTTGAATGTGCTGGAAAGACAAGTCACCATTCCGCCTCACTCAACCGTCATTATTTCAGTCGGCGCTCCTAAATCACCTGACTTGGAAGGAGTTGTTGAAGGCAGTCAGCATCTGTTGGTCAGCCAAAATATTTGCGTCGCAAGAGGAATCGCAGAGCTGCGGGGAGACAAAGCAACGGTTCTGCTCACGAATTTCAGCAATGAGTACAAACATGTGAACAAAGAAACAACGGTCGCATACATCAAAGAAATTGTCGAAGCCACCAGTGCTTTCAACATCGCTGAATCTGCGGAACCTGCTCAGGGGAGCCAAGCCCCTCCCATAGCTTTCGATGTCAATCCCAGACTTCCGAACCATAAGCAAGAACAGCTCAAGGCCCTGCTCCTGCAATACGAAGATTGCTTTTCGTCGTCATCGAAAATTCGGCAGACCCCAATCACGAAACATCGCATGATAACGGAAGAGACTGCCAGACCACTCCGTCAGAGTCCGTACAGGGTTTCGACGCGAGATCGTGAGGCCATGAATATACAAGTTGATGAAATGCTGCGGGATGACATTATCCGGCCGTTCAAAAGTCTGTGGGCATCCCCTGTGGTTTTAGTGAAAATAAAGGATGGGACCCTACGTTTCTGCGCCGATTATCGCCACCTGAACAAAACTACAATAAAGGACGTATACCCTCGCTCACGAATAAACGACGCACATGATCGGCTCCATAACGCCAAGTACTTTTCGTCAATGGACCTCAACACTGGCTATTGGCAAATCGAAGTCGACGAAATAGACCGAGAGAAGACGGCGTTTATAACACCGGACGGTCTCATTGAGTTTAAGGTGATGCCCTTCGGTGTTTGCTCAGCGCCTGCAACTTTTCAACGCGTTATGGATACAGTACTGGCAGGATTGAAGTAGCAGACTTGCCTTGTGTACTTGGACGACGTCGTCGTGTTTTCCTCGAGTTTAGACGAGCATCTTTGGTGCCTTGAAGCTGTACTTCAAGCCATCAAGACGTCCAGACTATAACACTGAAGCCAGAAAAGTGCAGATTTGCATACGAGGAGCTATTGTTTCTGGGGCCCGTTATTGGCAACTCTGGAGTTCGTCCCGATCCACAAAAAACAGCCGCCATCGCCACATTCCCGCCGCCCACTGAAAAGAAGATGGTGCGCCGATTTCCGGGCCTGTGCGCCTATTATAGGCGGTTGGTGGAAAACTTCGCCCACATCGTCGATCCTCTTACTAGCCTTGCTAAGGCCGACGTTGAGTTCAAGTGGGAAACGCCGCAGGAACTTGCTTTCCAGGAGCTTAAACATTGCCTCCAGTCGCCTCCATTACTTGCGCATTTCGACGAATTTGCTGAGACAGAAATACACACTGACGCAAGCAGCGTAGGTCTTGGCGCCGTCCTTGTGCAGAGGGCTGACGAACTTGAAAGGGTTATTAGTTACGCCAGCCGATCGCTTTCCAATGCAGAAGCCAATTGTTCCACAACAGAAAAGAGTGCCTCGCCATCATCTGGGCTACGTCGAAATTTGGCCCCTACCTCTACGGCAGGCCCTTCAAAGTTGTGAGCGACCACCATGCCTTGTGTTGGCTAGCCACCTTGAAGGACCCTTCAGGTCGCCTCGCACGATGGAGCCTGAGACTTCAAGAATATGACATTACTGTCATTTACAAGTCCGGCAAGAAACACTCCGACGCCGAATGTCTCTCTAGTGTGCCTGTCGACGAACCACCACCCGACGACCCGGATGACGACTACTTTTTGGGAACGATAACTACCGACGACTTCGCTGAACGACAGCGGGCCACCCGCAACTTAAGGCCCTATCAGAATACCTTGAAGGCAGGACCGCCGAAGTCCCGAAGGCATTCAAGCACGCACCTGCGTCGTTCTTCCTGCAAAACGGTCTTCTACAAAAAAAACTTTTCACCGCTTCGAGCTAAGTACCTCCTTGTGGTGCCTTCAGCTTTGCGACCAGAACTCCTGCAGACCCTGCACGACGATCCGACGGCAGGGCACCCCGGTGTTTCTCGCACGCTCGCGAGGATACAAGAAAGGAACTACTGGCCACGTTTTACCACCGACGTCACTCGTTATGTAAGGACATGCCGGGACTGTCAGCGACGCAAGGCACCGCCGACAAGGCCAGCGAGACTTCTGCAGCCAATTGATCCACCTTGCCGACCTTTCCAGCAGATTGGTATGGACCTACTGGGGCCGTTCCCGACGTCGGCTTTCGGAAACAAGTGGATCGTGGTAGCTACCGACTACCTCACCCGCTACGCCGAAACAAAAGCCCTGCCAAAAGGCAGTGCATCCGAGGTAGCAAAGTTCTTCGTCGAAAATATCGTCCTACGTCACGGCGCCCCGGAGGTCCTTATCACCGACAGAGGAACGGCATTCACAGCCGACTTAACTCCAGCGATCTTGGCATACAGCCAAACAAACCACCGCCGGACGACAGCGTACCACCCACAGACCAACGGCCTCACCGAGCGGCTTAACAAGACGATCGCCGACATGCTGTCAATGTACGTCGATGTCGAACACAAGACGTGGGACGCCATTGTTCCGTATGCGACCTTCGCATACAACACGGCGGTGCAAGAGACGACGCAGATATCTCCATACAAATTGGTCTACGGAAGGAGCCCGGCAACGACGCTCGATGCCATGTTACCCAACGTCACCGACGAAGAAAACCTCGATGTGAGCGAGTACCTTCAACGCGCCGAAGAAGCCCGACAACTTGCGTGCCTCTGTATCAAGAATCTACAGACGACTGACAGCCGGCATTACAATCTTCGACGACGCTTCTTGGAATACCAGCCCGGTGAACGTGTTTAGGTGTGAACGCCGATACGCCGACTTGGACTACGTGAAAAGCTTCTGCGACGGTACTTCGGACCATACAGGGTGGTTCGACGTCTCGGCCCACTTGATTACGAGGTTGTCCCTGACGACATCACGAACTCTCAACGACGCCGATCGCGACCTGATGTCGTCCATGTCGCGCGCCTCAAGCCGTTTCGTGCGCGTTGACAAACTGAAACAGTGTTTTTTGTATTTTAATTGTATCGTAATTTATTCATTGTACCTTCTTGCGTTATTGTTGTACCTTCATCTTTAGTTAGGCATCGGGACGATGCCTTTTTCAGAGGAGGGCAATGCCACGTTCCATTTTCCAAGTTTTTTTATTGTCCCAAAACACTTCACAATTCTCAGCGCAAACCACGCCTGCAGGTTTCGAGAAGCTTCCGGACTTTAATAGAACATTTCGATAAGATCACGCCCACTCTGCGAACTGTACAGATTATTCTGGAACCTACGCCAGCGCCAGCGATAAGGCTAGAACATTCGACGGGAAGAGTATAAATGCCGACGCACTTCACCGCTTTTCAGTAGTTGATCGACGGCCAAGCCGACGCTCCGTTCACTGCTATCTGTGAAAGACTGCTACTGCAATCGAACTTTCCATTTAGCGGGCACAGATTCGCCCAAATAAACAACTAAATCCCAACATAAGTCTCCTGTCTTCAGCCACGTCACGACCCTGTGACAATATATACATACACACACATATATATATATATATATATATATATAAGGAAAAGAAGTGTATATATATATATATATATATATATATATATATATATATATATATATATATATATAAGGGAAAGAAGTGTATACCTAAGGACTCGTTTTTTCGTGTTTTAACACAATATTAATGAGATCTAACAGACAGTAATGGCAAGGAATGTACAGGGGAGGTTATTAGAACCAATGGAATGTAAATAGGAAGAAAGAAGAAAGAAAAGTGGATGAAAAAATAACCAGCCGTGAGCAGGAAACCATCACGGCTGGTTATTTTTTCATCCACTTTTCTTTCTTCTTTCTTCCTATTTACATTCCATTGGTTCTTATAACATCCCCTGTACATTCCTTGGCAATACTGTTTGTTAGATCTCATATATATATATATATATATATATATATATATATATATATATATATATATATATATGTATATATATATATATATATATATATATATATATATATATGTATATATAGGCAGGCAAGGTGGTTGAGTGGCCATAGCGTTGCATATAATCGAGTAGACCCTCTGTGAGTGGTCAAACGGTGGTTTGTTTCGACGTTTCGGCCCAGAGTCTGTCCTTCATCCTGATGAAGGCCAGACTCTAGGCCGAAACGTCGAAATAAACCACGTTGTTACCACTCACGAAGGATCTACTTGAATGTATATATATATATATATATATATATATATATATATATATATATATATATATATATATATATATATATATATATACTGTGACAATGCGGGATAGACGAACACATGGCGTCTAAGCCAAATACGCTTTATCAATCACAGCAAAAGAGCTGCAACGACTTCTTCGTGTTTTGCTTTTGGACAAGAACACTCACACTGCTTCGTTTTTGCGAGCACTGGCACATACGCGCAGCATTATTCCCCTTGCTCCTCTGCGGTGGTCTATAGTGGCTAAGGTACTCGGCTGCTGACAGGCAGGTTGCGGGTTTCCCGGCTGCGGCGGCTGCATTTCCGATGGAGGCGGAAATGTTGTAGGCCGGTGTGCTCAGATTTGGGTGCACGTTAAAGAACTCCAGGTGGTCGAAATCTCCGGAGCCTCCCACTACGGCGTCTCTCATAATCATATGGTGGTTTTGGGTCAATAAAAACCCCATATATCAATCGTATGAAAGAATTATTTCCCTTTTAAAAAAACATCTCCCGAAACGTTCGAGAAGCAAGGCGAAACCAAAACTGCACAGTTATCCACTAAATATAGGGCTTCATCCGAAGCACGTGGAGAATTTCTGGTGAATGTGTTCCGAAGTATCTTCGCAACAAGTTTTCAGAGAGCCCACGTTTACGAATGGGTGCCCAAACTCATACTTTGTCGTCCACTTTGTATATGACAGGTCTGTGCCGGAGTTTAGAATGTTTGATATAGTCGTCTTGTTGTTTGGTTATTCGAAACCTAGCAGGTTCATTGGCTTCTTCTGCTTGCTGGTTAAACTCTTCGGCGTCTGTCTCATTGCCATATTTTTAACGAGGGAGCATTGCGTCTAACGTTGTACTAACCTCGCGTCCGTAAAGAAGCCGGAAGGGTGTCTTCTAAGTGGTCTGCTGAGGAGCCGTGTTGTACGCGAACGTGACGTAGGGCAAAATGGCGTCCAAGTTTTTGTGTTCTACATCTACGTACAAGCTTGTCATGTCAGCCAGGGTCTTGTTCAGGCGTTCGGTGAGCCCGTTGGCCTGGGGATAATAAGCTATGCTCTTCCTTTGAGCTGTACCACTTAGTCAGAAAATGTTGTCCAAAAGCTCCGTCATGAACGCAGTACCTCTGTCACTGATGACTCTTGCGGGAGCACGGTGTCTTAAAACGATGGCTTCGATAAATAATTGCGCCACTTCAGCTGCTGTTGCCCGTGGCAGATTGCCTGTTTCCGCGTATCGGGTCAGATTATCCGTGGCGACGATTATCCACCCGTTTATAGTGGCAGACTTTCGAAAGGAAGGAGCCCAGAAAATCTATGCTAATTTGCGCGAACGGTGTCGCCAGCACTCGGACAGGCTGCAGCAGGCCAGCTGCTTTGATGGATGGTGGCTTGCGACGCTGGCAATCTAGACATGCCCGCATGTAAATTTTGACCACTTTGGCAAGTCTTGGCCAGTAATAGTTCTGTCTTATCCTCGCCAATGTTCTTTCGTAACCCAAGTGACCAGCGGTAGGTTCGTCGTCGGAGGCTTGCAGTACCTTAAGGCGAAGCGAAGAAGGAACGACGAGCAAGTAGCTGCTCCTGGCGGGAAAAAAGTTCTTCTCATAAAGAACGTGATTTCGCAAGCAGTACGTTGTCGCCAGTGGTGGCGACAACAAAGCAGTGCTAGTGTCCTTGTCCGAGGGAAAAACACAAAGAAGTCAAATTCTCGGAGCCAAAAACTTCATGGTGCAAGACAGCCAAAAGATCTTTCAAGTTGACTAACCAACAGAGAGAGTGATGATCGCTGATAACGATGAATGGACAGCCGTACAAATAAGGACAAAAGTTCAGGACTGCCCATACCATTGCAAGACATTCTTTCTCCATCGTAGAGGAGTTAGCTTCTGCTCGGGACAGCGTCTTGCTGGCGTAGGTGACCACCTTTTCGTTGTTTTCCTTCGACTGTACGACCACTTCTGCAAGACCCACATTTCTAGCGTCTGCATGAAGTATGGTTGGCGCGCCTTAATCGAAGTGGGCCAGAACGGGGGGGGGGGGTGTTTGCATGCGCTGAGGAAGCTCAGGAAATGCCTGCTGTTCGTCTTCGCTTCATCTGAAGGGGATATCTTCCCGAGTATGCTGTGTCGATGGCCATGCGATGCGCAAAAAGTTAGCAATAAACCGCCAGTAATAGGCACAAAGTCCCAAAAAGCGTCACACTTATTTTTGGTCTGATGGCGTCGGGAAGTTTGCCATGGCGGCAAATTTATCCGGGTAGGGTCGGATCCCTCAGCTTCTCACGACGTGATTGACAAATTGAAGTTCTTGGAAGCCGAAGTGGCACTTTTGATGTTTCAGAGCAAGACCGGTCAAGCGTATTGCTTCAAAACTGCTTCGAGCCTTCGTAAGTGTTCCTCAAAAGTTGCCGAAAAGACGATCACGTCGTTGAGGTACACCAAGTAGGTTTGCCATATAAGTCCTGACAGAACCGTGTCCATGAGACGCTGGAATGTTGCTTGTGCCGAACACAAATCGAGATGAAGCACCTGAAACTCATAAAGTACGTCGGGCGCAACAAAGGCAGTCTTCTCACGATCTCTCCCATCCATTTTAATTTGCCAGCAGCCACTTTTCAAGTCCATTGACGAAAAGTATCATGCATATCGTAGTCTGTCTTATAAATCATCAATACGCGGCAGTGGATAGACGTGCTTCTTTGTGATCTGATTGACCTTCTGGTAGTCGACGCAGAAACACAAGCTGCCGTCCTTCTTTTTGACGTGTACTACAGGTGATGTCCAAGGACTGTTAGATGGCCGAATAACACCATCTTCTAGCATCGTTTTCACCTGTTTTCGAATTGCCTCACGCTCCTTTGGGGCGACTCGATGAGGCTTTTGCCGGATGGGTCTGCGTCGGAATCCATGATGATGCGGTATTTCCTCAGTGCTGTTTGACCAACTCTTCATGTGGATAAGAAGCAGCCGTGGAACTTGTTGATTAGGGTGAAAAGGCGGTCTCGCTCAATAAAAGATAACGTTGAATCAACGTCGACAGGTGTCGGTGTAGTGATAGTGAACGCTGCTGCTTCCTCCCCTAATTGACAGTCTTCTGTTTGAGAGAGTTCGTCGAAATAGGCAATAGCCGTGCCTTTAACTATGTGTCGGCGCTCTCTGCTGAAATTTGTCAATAAGAGTTCAGCGCATGCGTCAATAACAGTGGTGAGAGCACTGGCAACAGAAATGCCGCTAGCGAATGCGAGCTCCTTGATGTGTTCAGCAATGCCAGTACCGTTTTGTAAGAAGTCACAGTGCACGAATACGAGGAAACAACTTCATGGCGGCAGTATGACATCATCATCGGCAATACGGAAGCGATGTGGCTGGTGTTCCTCATCTGTAGCAGTGTCTGAGCTTATAGCGAACGTTACACTTTAGTCAAGAATGTCAATCACAGCCTCGTATTCACGCAATAAATCTATTACCAGTATGAGCTGTTTACAGCACTAGCGAAGAATGACGAGGGTGGCGACAAAAGTAGTACCAGCGATGAAGAGTCGGGCCGTGCACTTACCAACTGGTGTCATCAACTGACCTCCTGCAGTTCTTACATTGGGTCCATGCCATGGCATCCCCACCTTCTTTAGTCTGTCGGCTAGCTGTAAGCTTATTATAGAAAAGTGGGAGCCGCTTTCCATAAAAGCCGTCACTTGGAGGCCGTCAATGTGAACGACGAGGTCAGCGCAGATAACGTCGGTTACGTCGGCAGTTGTTCCAATTATCGGATTTGTCGTTGCTGTCGTTGTCTTCAAGATAGGTGGCCTCGAACTGTAATGTCTGTAACGCGGGCTGTTCAGAAGTTCGATTATTGGCAACCCCACCACCCGATGTCACTGCGTCTAGTTTCCCCGTCGTGGAATAGGGGACCTGCCCCTGGTGACGTCCGCAAAACTGCGATGACTAGGTGAATTGCCCCGCGCAGGAGATGGAGATCGTTACCTTGGACTCATTGGATTCTGTGGCGGTGTGGTTCATAGGAATGTCTTTGTACGTACGTTGATCGTCGTACTAAGCGTAATCATGGCATCGAGAAAATATGGAGTACTGAGCGTCGTGATAACGGCAAACTCTGTGAACGTGCCCAGCTTCGCCAAAATGAAAGCATACCAATGAGCGGTCAGTGGTACGCCACAAATTGGTTTTCCGACATTGGTAGATAAACGGGGACTCACAATTGAACCACGTTGTAGGCTTTACATGTTGACTAAACTGCATTCGTCTTGTTGGCGAGATCGGTGAGGTTGGGGAAGTCGTCAGTGCCAAGAGTGGCTTTGTTTGCAGGGTTGGTGGTTGTTCAGTCATTGGAGTCCGCTGTCCTGAAGGCGCGACGATGGGGTGCCGGACTGCTTTATGCTCATATCCGGATGAAGAGAGAGCCTGACGGACCTCATTCCGGACAACATCAGCGACAAAAGTTAATTCCAGCGTCAGCTCGGTTGCTGGAATAAAACCAAGCTACCGAAGCTTCTCCCTCAAACTCTCTCCGATGACTTCCCGCAGAGGCCGGTCGTTGTCGCAGAGCCTCGCCGCAGTCGTAACGGGACTACTCACTCGAAAGTTGACCAGGTTCTGCTGGTGGTGCCATCGCTGTTGGACCCGTTCACTAGCTGTGGCCTTTTCGCGAGCTCAGCTACGGTGGTTGGTGCTTTTCTCACAAGCCCAACAAACAGTTGCTTCTTCACGTCTCGCATTAGATACCGCAGCTTCCTGACTTTCGGCATCTGGGGATCTGCCCTGCCAAAAGACGGGTCATGTCCTCGGTGAACATAGCAACGCTCTCAATTGGTTTTTGAATTTGAGCTGCCAAGAGACTTTGCGCATTCTTTTTTCTGTCGAGACTAGTAGAGGTGTTAATGAGATGGTTGCGGAAGTCGTCCCAGGTAGCCATGTTTTTCCCTGTTGAATTACCGCGTCTGAGCGTTGTCTTTCAGGTAGAAGTGCACATTCGCGAGCTGGTCTTCTAGAGTGGACAACTAGTTGTACTTCGCCCAGCGTTCGAACTCGGCCATCTAGTCTTGGATGTCTTGATAGGTTTCATTATGAAAGTAGTCAAAAATCATGAGATTCTGAAGTGTCATGTGTGATGGAGCCGCAGTACCCATGGGGACTGAAGAAGGCAAGCAATTGCAGGCAGTGTCTATCAATGAATTGAACTCGGCATCCAGACCTCGCAGACGGCGACTGAAATGGTGGACTGGTGTGTTGACGGGTGGTAGTGTTTATGGGCTCAAATGTCGGGTCTGCGAAGGGGTCCCAAACATGAACCCTACCCAGCACCTCCGCCAGTGTGACAACGCGAATCGGCGAGCACAAAAGCGCCTCAAACAAATACGCTTTGTTGGTCAAAGGACTGCAACGACTTTTTCATGTTTGCCATTGGACAAGGAAACTCGCACTGCTTGGTTGTCGCCAACACTGGCACATACGCACAGTAATAAATATAAATATATATATATATATATATATATATATATATATATATATATATATATATATATATATACAGCGCGGCACCGAGATTTGAATCACGGACCAATTGCATGTAAGCCGGATGCTCTAAACATTACGCCAGCGGTGATGGCGTAGAAGTTAGAGCATCCGCCTTGCATGCAAAAGGTCCGTGGCTCAAGTCCCGGCACCGTGCAGTTACCAACCGGATAAAAAAATCCGCATGGTGATGGAACTGCATTACGAGGCCTGGGGTGCGGCCTCACCGGTAACCAACCCCGGGAACGCACTCCCTCACCAGAGAGGGATTGGCCACCCTGGTGCAGTATCTGGCCGCTACCTCCCAGAAGCATATGTCAAGTAACTCACGGCCCTCAGTCTCCAGCAGCTGCGAAGCAACTGACCACGGCGGCGGTCAGATCTGCAACGCAGCAGAGGGTGCTAAGAATCTCTGGATCCGGACAGGCCGCCATTATAACCTGAACTTGGCAACGCTTAAAGCTAGAACCTTATCTAGTGAGGGAAGTCTAGCTGTACTATTCGAGGAGCTAGAAGGTGTTAAATGGGATATAATAGGGCTCAGTGAGGTAAGGAGGACAGATGAGGCTTATACGGTGCAACAGAATGGCACGTTCATTGCTATCCGGACTTGACTGACAGAGAAGAGAACTAGGAGTAACTTCCTATTTCACAGAAACATAGCTGGCAACATAGAGGGATACCATGGCTATAATGAAAGGGTGGTAGGTATCGTAATTAAACTGAATATAATATAATATAAAGAATAAAGGTGGTACAGGCTTACGCGCCTACATCCAGTCATGATGACGCTTCAGTTGAAAGCTTCTATGAAGACGTTGATTCGGCATTGAGTAAGGTAAAAACACAGTATAATAAATTGATGGGAGATTATAATGCAAAGGTACAGAAGCAGCAGGCTGGAAACCAGGCAGTAAGAGATCACGGCATCGGTACTAGAATTGCCAGAGGAGAGATACTAAGAGAATTCGCAGAACGCAATTTTTTACGGATTTTGAATCCCTTCTACCGAAAACGAGGAAACCACAAATGCACATGAAAGAGCCATAATTGAGAAAATAAGAACGAAATAGACATTATAATGAATGCACACCTAGGCATTGTGCAGGATGTGGAGGTGGTTGGCAAGGTACGATGCAGTGACCATAGAATGGTACGGTGCCGAATGCACCTAGACTTGAAGAAGGAACGACAAAAAGTGATACGCAAGAAGCCAATCAATGAGCTAGCACTGAGAGGGAAAGTACAGGAATTCAGAGTGTCGCTGCAGAACAGGTACTCGGCTCTTAGCGAGGAAACAAACCTTAGCGTAGATACAATGAATGATAATCTGACGAGTATCATTACGGAGTGTGCAGTGGAAGTTGGAGGCAGGGTAATTAGACAGGACACTGGCAAGCTTTCCCAGGAAACGAAGAATCTCATTAAAAAGCGTCAAATCATGAAAGTCACAACTACAACAGACAAAATAGAACAGGTAGAGCTTTCGAAGTTGACTAATAGATGTAATTTATCCGATGTAAGAAGGTATAACAAGGAGAGAATTGAATACACTCTCAAAAACGGAGGAAGCCTCAAAGAAGTGAAGAGGAAACTTCAGATAGGCAAAAATTGGATGCATGCACTTAGGGACAAATAAGGCAAAATAACTACCAATCTGGATAGGATAGTTAAAATAGCGGAGGAGTTTTACAGAGATCTATACAGTAGCCGGGGCAACCACATCTTAATATTATAAGAACTAGCAGTAACCCAGATGACACCCAACCAGTAATGATAGAAGAAGTCGAAAAAGCTTTGTAAAGCATGCAAAGAGGCAAAGGTGCTGGGGATGATAAAATAACATCAGATCTGCTGAAAGATGGAGGACAGATTGTGTTAGAAAAACTAGCCACCCTGTTTACGAGCTGTCTCCTGGCGGGGAGAGTACCAGAGTCTTGGAATAACGCTAACATCATCTTAATACAAAAGAAAGGAGATGACAAAGACTTGATGAATTACAGGCCGATCAGTTTGCTCTCTGTAGTGTACAAGCTATTTAGAAAGGAAATCGCTAACAGAGTAAAGAAAACATTAGAATTCAATCAACCAAAGGAACAAGCAGGATTTTGAACAGGCTACTCAACAATCGACCACATTCATACTATCATTCAGGTAATAGACAAATGCTCAGAAAATAACCAACCACTATACATAGCCTTCATTGATTACGAGAAGGTGTTTGATTCATTAGAAGTATCAGCCGTCATGCAGACACTGCAGAATCAGGGCGTCGATGAAGTATATATAAACATTCTGCCAGAAATCTACAGGGGATCAACTGCTACGACAGTGCTTCATAAAGAAAGCAACATAACACCAATCGAGGAGGGTGTGAGGCAGGGGGACACAATCTCCCCAATGATATTTACCGCGTGCTTACAGGAGGTCTTCAGGAGCCTAGAATGAAAACAGTAATGAATAAAAGTTAATGTTAAGTACCTTAGTAAACTGCACTTCGCCGATGACATTGCATTGCTGAGTAACTCAGGGATGAATGGCAACTCATGATCACGGAGACAAGGAGAGCAGAAAGGTGGGTCTTAAAATTAATCTGCGGAAAACGAAAGTAATATACAACAACCTCGGTAAACAACAGTGCTTCGAGATAGGTAATAGTGCACTTCAAGTTGTAAAAGACTATGTCTACCTAGGGAAGGTAAGAACCGCGGAGCCGAGCCAGGAGATTGAAATAACGTGAAGAATAAGAATGGGGTGGAGCACATTTGGTAAGCACTCTAAAATTTTGACAGGTAGATTGGCGCTATCCCTCAAGAGGGAGGTAATAACAGCAGTATCTTGCCGGTACTTAGCTATGGAGCAGAAACCTGGAGAGTTACAAAGAGGGTTCAGCTTAAATTGAGGACGACGCAGCGAGCAATGGAAAGAAAACTGGTAGGTGTAACCTTAGGAGACAAGACGATAGCAGAGTGGATTAGGGAACAAACGGGGATTAACGATATCATAGTTGAAATCAAGAAGAGGAAATGGACATGGGCCGGGCATGTAGCGCGTAGACAGGATAACCACTGGTCATTAGGGTAACTAACTGGATTCCCAGAGAATGCAAGCGGGTTAGGGGGAGATAGAAGGTTAGATGGGCAGATGAGAGTAAGAAGTTTGCGGGTAAAAATTGGCAGCAGCAAGCACAGGACCGGGTTAACTCGCGGTACATGGCAGAGACCTTTGTCCTGCAGTGGACGTAGTCAGCCTGATGATATATATATATATATATATATGCATATATATATATATATAAAGCATGTATCGGGCACTGATCTTGTCCTGTATCGGGCACTGATCTTGACGTTGTTCACAGAGTGCCAGCTAAGTCTGGCCAACAGAATATTGTGGCCCGTTTCTGTTCACGTGAGCAAAAGAATGAGTTTGTTAGGAAGGCACGTAAGGCTCGCCTGAATACACGTGCTCTTGGTTTTTCTGGAGAGGGCACTCATGCTGTCTTTGTTAATGATCACCTCTCGCCGGATAACAAGAAGCTTTTTGCTAAAGCACTTGTTCTCAAAAAAGAGAAACAGTGGGCGTTTCTTTGGACTGATAACTGTCAGATAAAAGCAAGGAAATCTACTGACACCAGGGTATTTCGCATAAAATCAGAGATCGACCTGTCTAATATCTCCTAGTTATATCATACATTAGCAATTGTAGCGTCTATCCAATTGCAGGATGGCGTATATTTCACCGTCTGAACTCTCATCACGGATGTCTCAACCATGTAGGGCGTTAATTCACTTTAACGCTCGCAGTATAAGAAAAAATTATGATAATATTACCTCATTGCTGTCGGCCATTGGTCACGAGTTCTCTATCATCTGCATCAGTGAAACGTGGCTATGTGAACATGACAGAGACCTGTTTAAGTTTCCTTCCTATTCTTCTGAATACTGTCACAGAATCGACGATGCACATGGTGGAGCAGCTATTTTTATATCTTCATGCCTTCACTATCATAGGCGACTGGACTTGGCACTAAGTATTCCTGGTTGCGAATCCGTGTGGATCGAACTTCATGAACCACATTTTTCGCAAGATAGTAAGAATTTAGTTGTTGCCTGCATATATCGCTCTCCGTCGTCATCTGTCATGGAGTTCTGCCTAGCTTTAGGAGAGGCGTTGAAAACTCTGTCATTAGAAGGGAAACGGGTGATTATTTTAGGAGATATGAATATCAATCTTCTTGATGACACCAACGCAAATGTTTCTCAATACATTTCCTGCTTCAGTGGGTATGGCTACGAGTGCCTCATAACTGCACCTACTCGTGTTCCACTTCATGGCAATGGCACTATAATAGATCACATTTTGTCTAACCTCATTAGTCCTCCTGAAGCAGCTGTCATCGAGGTGCCTGTCACAGATCATTATCCTATTTATGCAAGCATAGACATCTCAAATAATAATAAAATAAGTCGATGCTTCAAGAATATTTTAAATACTGCATCATTCATTAACATCGTCGAGCAGTGTGATTGGTCGGCAGTTAAGAAATGCAATAATGCTGAAATAGCCTACCAACAATTTTCCTCTATTATTTCAAATGCAGTCACGGCCGCTTCAACATTAGTAGTAAGCAGAAAAAAGTACCTTGTCCCAATTAATCCGTGGTTGACACCTAACCTGTTAAAATGTCTGCGGAAAAAGGATAACTTATACAAAAAGACGAAAAAGTGCCCTTTCAATGTTCACCTTCTAAAGCGCTATAAAGAATATTCAAATACATTAGGAAAGTTACTTAAAGCCGCTAAATTAAGGTATTTCGAAGATAAAATAAAGCGAGCCGGAAATGACGTTAAGCAGCAGTGGAAAACTGTAAACAATTTTCTTGGCAGGACTACGGCACATTCAGATATAACCTTGATTCACTCAGAAAAACGTGTGATCGATAACCCATCTGATATCGCGAACTCTTTCAATGACTCATTCGGCATTGATATTCCTCAGTCGACAGCATCCCTCGAACACACTTGTTCACGATTACCACATTCATTCTTCCTTTATCCGACGTCACCCGAGGAAGTGTTCACCGTTATCAATAGTATAAGGAATACAAGCGCTGGTCTCGATAAGTTCTTTGCTGCTGACATGAAACTGATAGCTCATTTAATCTGTGATGCATTATGTCATATTATAAATCTTGTATTTGGAACTGGGTTCTTCCCTACATCTCTGAAAAAAGCAAAAATTATTCCCGTTTTTAAAAAAGGCGACAAGCGTTTAATCTCCAATTACCGGCCTATAGCAATTATTTCATTCTTCAGTAAGGTCATAGAAAAGCTTTTTGCGGGACGTTTACGGTGTTATCTAGACAAGTTTCACATTCTTTCTAACAAACAGTTCGGTTTCAGGCCCGGTTACTCAACTGAACTCGCCATGATATCGCTAACAGAGGAAATTAAAAATGCTATTGACTGCGGTAGTGTTGTTGGAGGCGTTTTTCTTGACCTTTCAAAAGCATTTGATTCTATTTCGCACGACATTTTATTTCAGAAACTACAATCAATTGGTGTATCTGGCGTTCCACTAGAACTAATTGGTAACTATTTGCGTGATCGAGAACAGGTGGTATATGTGTCCGGTACCTTTTCCAACCCTAAAACCATAAACATCGGTGTTCCACAGGGTTCAATTTTGGGCCCGCTTTTATTTTTAATTTATATAAACGATCTTCCTCAATGTCTAGCACATTCGTCCTGTATACTCTATGCGGATGATACCACTATATTAACTACGGATAAGGACGTTGACTCGATGTTGTTTAAACTAAATACCGACCTGATAAATATCGTTAAATGGTTCAATAAGAATAAATTAAGCATAAATGCTAAAAAGTCAAACTTCGTTGTATTTTCGTCACCTAATCGAATTATACCTAGGAACCCCTCTGTCTTCGTAAGCGATACTCAAATTCATTCTACCTCTAGTACAATGTTTCTCGGGGTCAAATTAGATGCACATTTAAAGTTAAATTCACATGTTTTAGAGCTTACGCGGAAAGCCGCTTATGCCATTAGAATATTGCTAAAAGTTCGCCCGTTCTTTCGTTTTGAAATATTGTTGTCACTTTACTATGCTTTCTTTCACAGCAACATAATCTATTGCATTTCATCATGGGGAAATACGTATGCCACTCATTTATCAGCCATCCAACATCTTCAAAACCAAGCATTGAGAATAATAACGTTCAGTGGCTTCATGTCCGATGCATCAGCCTTACTCTGTTCGCATGGAATTTTATCAGTTCAGAAGCTGACTAAATATTTTCTCGGCATTCTTATTTACAAATATGTGAATGGAAAACTTCCGATTCCTTTACTACACTCAAGTCAGTTTCCTCAGTCGTCATCGACTCGTTTTGCAAAGGCTAATAACTTCCTTTTACCCAAACCTAGAACTAATTATGGCAAGTTTACTACAACATTTTCTTCTATTTCCCTGTGGAATTCTTTACCTTTGGAGATCAAAAATAGATCCCTCGAAATGTTTAAAAAAGGCTTGCGTTTGCACCTATTAAATTCTTAATGCATGATACTATATGAACTGAATGTTATTGCATTTTTCTGTTAGTTTTTTGTGCTCATCGGTACACCTTGTATAACTTATGTTCGCTATTTCGTGTTTATCTGTACATTTTGTATATCTCAATTTTTCTTTCCTTACCGTAATAATGCTTCATATTATACAGAGTGAATGTTACTGCATTTTCGTGTTAGTTTTTGCATGCTTAGCTGTACGTTTTTTATAACTTACGTTCGCTATTTTGTGCTTATCTGTACATTTTGTATACCTTCAGATTTCTTTCCTTACCACTCTTTACTATTACGTTGTATCGCTCATGTATGATTTTATAGGAGGTCTCACTCACAGTCTCACGACTTTGAGACCTCCTTCTGTATTTGTACATAACACATGCACTTGTATCACTTGTATTTCGATTCTGAATAAATAAATAAATTCTGAAATGGCATAGGAATAAAGGAGCCCACGTACGAAAAATACTCTACGTTTCGGCCACGGCCGAAACGTAGAGTAAACAACTATCAAATTTTCGTAGGTGTGCTCTTTTATTCCTAATTATATTTGCACCGGACCCACAAAATTTCTTTTCTGAATCATATATATATATATGATTCAGACGGCATTGCGAAGGAATGTATAAGGGAAGATATTAGACCAATAATATATATATATATATATATATATATATATATATATACATATATATATATGAGATCTAACAGACAGTAATGCCAAGGAATGTACAGGGGAAGTTATTAAAACCAATAGAATGTAAATAAGAAGAAAGAAAATTGGATGAAAAGTTACCAACTGTGAGCAGGAACGAACCTACGACCTTCGAATCTGTTAGATCTCATTAATATGTCTGTTAGATCTCATTATTATTGTGTTCAAACACGGAAAAACGAGCCCTTAGGTATACACTTCTTTCCCTTATATATATATATATATATATATATATATATATATATATATATATATATATATATATATATATATATATATATATATATATATATATATATTCGTCATGTGCGTTACGATGACATTTGTAAATACTAATTTTTCGCAAAGGTTTGTTAACAATACCGTTTCATTTCCAGAAATCCTTGGACATGCGGGCACGCATAGAGGAAGGCATCGTGTACTCACCATATACCTTCACTCCACGAGCGGGAAATCAGACCTTCGGAGGCTTTCTCTCTGAAACGCTGACAGAATGCGAGTCGAAGACAGCTTTGGTAACACATCTTTGTTATTTGGAAAACTAAACTATCATGCCATGACAAGTGCGCTGAAGTCGTCAAGTAGTATTGCAATATAACATAATCTGAGGCTAATATTATATGGCTTAGAAACATTATATTGAAACAGCCTAATGAACTACGGAGTAGTGAGCAGAGAACACAATGAAGCTTGCGTTATCATGTACAGTGGTCGCAACAACGAGCTGTTTTTCCTACTTTCAATGAAAAAGCACGGGATTGCTGTGATCACACCATTGCATATGCCTCCTACCCCCTCCCGTAATACTACGCCCCTGAATGTTCACACGCGATGTGACCACATGGTGTTTCTTTTTGTTTTGAGGATGTCGCATCACTGAATATACCTTGGGCCGTAAGAAGTGTAGGAAAATACTTAGAAGTAAGTAGGAGGCCACATCGCCTCGCAGCCAGTATAAATAATATTCTGCAGTGGTAGGAATATTGATTTGATTGAATCTATTGATTTATAATTTCCATAAATGTACAAGTTAGTGGTAAAAAGGATGACGAAGAGGTAGAAAAAATCGCAGCATATCCACAGAGTGCACGATGATGAGTAGGGCAAAGCGTCCATTTGTCCGTTCGTTCTTGCTTCCGTTCTTTCGTGCTTCCGTCTGCGCAACCATCCATGCTTCCACACGTGCATCCATCCCTCCATGCAATAATCGGTGCGCCATCCGTCTGCGCGTCGATCCGTGCGTCCGTTTCTAGGTTCGGCCGTCCATCCATTCATTCATCTGTGTGTGTGTCCATCCATTCGTCCGTCCATCTAGCGAACACTCCAAATATTACCATCTCAAATTTTTTCACCCTGTTATCAGAGTGTAGAAGTACCGCCATCGAGTGGACATTCCGAGAACTAAACAAGAGGTGGTCCTCGAGCACCTTCTTTTCGCCTGCGCTTTGTGTATACTTCCCACCTTTTAACTCTTCTAGTTCATGGCTATATACTAGTTCACTACTTTTCATGGCACTGTGGCCCAACCCTCGCTAAACGTTGCTAAAATCAAAGAGATTATGCCCTGCGAGTTTAACGTGGTAACCCTTTCTGGTCACATATTGCTCAATGTGTGTTCTTCTAATACTAATTATCTGGAGGGCGAACCTCTCTTTAGCGTTGGTCGTGCGTCCACGATGTATGTAGCAGTCGTCGTATGTGCACGCATGTTACCTCGTAATTCCAAACAAACATTTCTATCCCGTATTGTCCTAGATAAATGATGCGTGGCACGTTCGTACTGAACGTAGTAGCGTCAGTGCATTTCTTTTAGCCTCAAGTGGAGTTCGTTCCCCGCCAGCAAAGCTCGAATTCTTAGTTTTCCTTCTCCGCTCATCTCCTCAGAATAAAAAAGAAGGAAAAGACATATATGCTTTTTGTTTATTACCAGGGTGAGTAACGTCGAAAGACATGAAGATTCCTCGCGTTTTGTTGGGCATATATTACATTTACATTATTTTGAGGACTTTTAATTGAATGTTTCTGAAAAAACCATGCATATATAGCGCTGATATCTACTTAAACTGCCGAAAGAAGTTTCACCGTGAACCGAAACCTGAGCTTGTGGAGTCACCGATAGTTCCCCGGCTAGTCCCGGATACTCCTGCCTGTTCTCGCGTACGATACCCACTATTTCCTAGCTGCTAGTGATTGTCCTTTTTTGTTTTTTAAATATTAGTCACTCGTAATTGCTAGGGAAAAACAAAACAAAACGTATCAATAACGGTTGTTGACACGCTTAGGATTATTTCACCTTAAAGACGAAAACTCGTACACACTATTTCAAGTGTTTCGGTTCTCATGCAGCTAGATCCAAACCTGTCCTCTCCCCTTATTGATTCCTTTTGAAGGTCTATTTCACACCTTTGCCGTCACACCAGTGTATACTTGATACTAACGTGTGTAAATCGGATGTATGACACGATTGTGCGGAAATTAAGGATAATTTTATTGCAATTTTTGCAGTATTGATAATACGCCAAATTGTCTCTTCCACGTAGCCTGCCTGACTGCCATTTCCAAGTAAATTGATCGTAACAATTATAAAGAATACGGAGTACTCTCACAGACCCCACAGCCTTTTTTGTCATGCTCGTGTACTTTTAGGTTCAACAGGTGGGCCGCCAACCTGCGCGCTGCTGCACTGCAAATTTTCTGGAAAAACGACAGTTTTCAGTGTAAGATATGAACGCTATCTGGCCATTATGTGAGGAAGCACGGACTTGCAGAATGCAGAGCCATTGGCAGCTCACTGACCGATAATATCAGCAGACCGCATTTCGGTGCATCTCATCGCTTTATCAGCGCAGCTTACGGAAATCGGGGGTTTTTGTAACATGCCTCTGTATTTTTAGTAGAGCAGCACAACATATTGTTACGGTGAGATGCCTTTATTTACGAGACATAATGAATGCGACAGTCCAGGGATATGGTTGATCACCGCCCGTGCCCACCTCGTTCTTTTTTTCTTCCACCCGTCCCCTCATATCGTAACAATTCCCTCTCTGCAGACGAGGCTCACCGGGTGAGTTAGGCTTCGTTGCGATGATGATAGCACTTTACACGGGCGACATGAACGACGTTGGTCTTGCTTGAGCGGCGGCCAGTTGACAACAGCCGTGATTTCACGTATGTGACATCGCTGAGACGTTCCTGGACAACAAACTGACCAGTGTAGTTGGCCAGAACCTTTTGGCACAGGCCTCGCTTGCGAAGCGGCGTCCAAAGCCACACGAAATCCCCTTTCTCAAACAATAAGTGCCGGTGACTTCTGTCATAACGGTTCTTAGAGCGTTTCTGGGAGACGAAAGTTCTAAAACAGGCGGTGCACCGGGCCTCTTCTGCACGGCAAGTGGTTTCGGCGAGAGTAGGTTTATCAGTCTCGGAAAGAGGAAGATTAGTGTCAAGAGCTGTGCTGGTTGGCGTGCGTGGAGCTGATAAAATGGACTGTATCTCGTTGTTTTGCGCTGTGCAGTGTTGTAGGCGAGAGTTATAAATGCCAAGATCGCGTCCCAGGTTCTGTGTCCGAAATCAACATACATGGAAATTATGTTGACGAGAGTCCTATTAGTTCGTTCCGTCAAACCATTAGCCTGCGGGTGATACGGAGTAGTGTGACGGAAATGGCACGAAGCGAGACGAATGATGTCTTCAACTACATCGGCGAAAAAATTGCCGCCCGCGATCACTGGTGATGACATGGGGGGATCCATGGCGTAATATAACGTGTGACAGCATGAACTGTGAAACTTGAGTGGCCGTTGCCGCAGGAATCGTCGAAGTTTCGGCGTAGCGTGTGAGGTGGTAAACGCCCACAATAATTGATCGGTTGCCGTTATTTGATCGCGGAAAAGGTCCGAGCAGGTCAACACCGATGACGTCAAGTGGTGAACCCGGGAGAGCTATGGGATGAAGTAGTTCAGCTGGCGGAGTTGTAGGACGCTTGTGGTGTAGACATTGCTCACAGCTCGCAACATATGCAGTCACACTTTTACGCATCTTCGGCCAGAATAATCGTTCTTACGTGCGATAGAATGTCCTAGAAAAACCCATATGTCCAGATGTTGGGTCATCATGCATTGCTCGAAGACTGGTAGCCACAACTAGAAGTAGGCGAGAGCCTACGCCGGAATAATTCTTTTTGTAAAGAATGCCATCCTTTACGACAAAACCACGTTGACCGTTCCTTCCGAAAATAAAGAAAGAAGCGAGGCTGTTGTCACTGTGTTGCTCTGCTCGAAACGTTGTTAGGTCAAGAAATGGTGTATCCACTACTGCCAAATATTCATCAAGTTTGTCAGCGTCACACTCGCTTGTCGGAAGGGGAAGCCGTGAAAGGCAATCGGCGTCACCATGACGATGACTGCTCTTGTAACAGACTTCTAAGTCGTGTTATCACAATCGTAACGCCCAACGAGCAAGACGACCAGATGAGTTCCGTAGTCCAGTGAGCCAACATAAAGAATGGTGGTTCGTGATAATCGAGAATAGGCGTCCATAGATATAAGGGCGAAACTTGTGCATGACGAATATAACCGCGAGACATTCCGGTTCTGTGACAGTATAGTTTCGCTCCTGTTTACTTAAACAGCGACTGGCATACGCAATGACGTGTTCAGCAGCTCCATGGTGTTGCAGCAAGACGGCGCCGATACCTACACCACTGGCGTCGGTATGAACTTTTGTGGCAGCAGACGGGTCATAGTGGCGCAGTACGGGCCCTGACGTGAGAACAAACTTGAGTTACGAAAGAGATGACTCGCATTCCGCTGACCACCGAAAAGGTGCGTTCTTGTTGAGTAGGGACGTCAAAGGGTAAGCGACGTCGGCGAACTTAGGCACGAAGCGACGGAAGTACGAGCATAGGCCCAAAAAGCTTCGCAACTCTCGTACCGACTGAGGTTGTTTGAAGCTGCTGACTGCAGCGACACTCTGGGGGTCGGGTCGAACGCCATGCTTGTCCACCAGGTGACCGAGAACGATGGTCTCACGGCTCCTGAAGTGACACTACTTAGAATTAAAGGTGAGCTTAGCTTTCTCAAGGCAGGTGAGAAAAATGTCTAGACGATGGTTGTGCTCATCAAATGTACGGCCAAAAAGTATAATGTCTTCCAGATAGCAAAGACAAACTTCAAACTTTTGTCCTCGTAATATAGAGTCCCTGCAGCGCTTAAACGCGGCTGGAGCATTGCAAAGGCCAAAAGGCATTGCATTGAATTCAAATAGACCATCTGGGGTAATCAATGCCGCTTTCTCTCTGTCATTTGGGTGCGTGGGGATTTGCCAATAACCAGATCTCAAATTCGCCGTGGAGAAGTACGATGCCGAATGTAAAGAATCGATGACGTCATCAAACCTGGGAAACGGGTAGACATCCTTTTTTAACAGAGTTGAGCCGTCTGTAGTCCACGCAGAATCGCCATGTACCATCCTTCTTTCGGACAAGAATCACAGGGGCAGCCCAAGAGCTACACAATTCTTGTATGACCCTTTTTTTAGCATCTCTTCTACGTGTTGAGCAATGACCTTGCGCTCCACAGATGAGACACGGTATGGTTTCTGCCGGATAGGGTGAGCGGTTCCTGTGTCAATCCCATGCCGAGTACCGACTCGGGTACACTATTTGCTCTTCATTTTGCGCGAAGCCAAATATAGTAGCGTGCTTCGCAAGGACTTCAACCAGAGCTTGACATTTTTCTGATGATAGCGACTTGTTTACCATACTCAGAAAGTTGGCTTCAGTATAGTGCGTTGCACGAATAGGATCTACGGTCACGTCACTTAAAGATGCTAATAAAACTGTTCGCATTTTGTTCGAAGGAAGCGAGTCGCAATCCGCAGGGTAGCATGGCAGGTTCATTTGAAAAGTTTGACACCTATAAGGCCGATCGGGCTATCACTGATCAACAGAATACAATGTGGAACGAGCAAATTTTTTTGGCGCAATTGAGAGGAATGAGCTCCAGAAGAACATCAAACGTGCCAGCGTCCGAGGCAGAGGCGTTCACGCGTACGGTCTTCATCGAGTTGGGCGGCAAGACAACATCCTCAATGACGGTGATAGATCCTTCACAGCGCCTGTGATCGTCAGTAAATGCCGATAGCATAATCTCGCCAGCACCGCAATCAACAGTAGCACCACACTCGCGTAGAAAATTGATCCCTAAGATGATGTCATGGGTGGAGCTGGTTAGGACAGCGAATTCAGCCTCGAACACCTTGTCGCCCAAAGTGACACTAACAACACACACACCGATCGGGCACAGCGTCTCCCCGCTCACTGCACGAAATGATGCACAACTCTCCCAGCGAAACATCACTTTATGTCCTAGCCGCAATTTGAAGTTAAGACTCATCACTGAAACAGCTGCACCAGTATCTATCAAGGCCATCGTAAAAAGTTCATCGATAAGCACGGGGACCTTATTTTGCGTCATAAAAACGAGTGCAGGCATATGTGGATGTAGTGAAAAATATTCGGCGACCTCACCTACATTGGCCGCACGACCTAGTTTCCCGGAGGCGGGAAAGTGACGCGTCGACCAGGAGACAGGGAACGGAACTGGCGTGTTGCGGGGGGCATCAAGCTTCGCTCGGAGGAAGGCGAGTCATTGCGTAAATTCCGGTGGAAATTGCGTCCCACTTGTATCGCTGTGGGTGGTTTGCTGGAAGCCGTCCCCAACGTACGCGACCCGCATCGAGCGCATACCACCGCGCCAGCGGTTTTGTCGATAAGCTGATGATCCCTCGTAGTAGCGCTGCTGGAGGCGACGCCTCTGACCACAGAATCGAGCCACATGTCCACGGAGACCGCAGTTATAGCACACAGGGGCCTCACGCACGTCTCCAAACCTTCCACGCGGTGCCATGTACCTATGATCATCCACGAAGACACATTGTAGGTGGTTGGCGGGAGGCGTTCTGGAAACCACGGCGATGATGTAGGTTGTCAATTGGGGGCTCTGGAGCTCTTGATTGGGGCACATCATATAGCGTGGCACAAATTGCAGCACACATTGCGTCGCATGGCGGGAGGTGTTACTAGCATGTGACCTCGGCGGGTTGACAACATCACGTCGTCAAAGTTCCTCGCGTACGATTTGCCTGATCATCGAGGCAAGATCACAGGATGATGTTTAAAGGGACGTCAACACTTGCAACGGTGCTGATGTTGGCCGGTCTACCAAATTTGAGAGTGATGCGCCTAGCCTTCATGGTCTCGAACATCTGGCAGTGTTGAATTACCTCCGCTAGAGACGCCAAGGTGTCCTTGACGATGAAAAAATTTTGGACGTCCTCAGTAACCCCTTTGAGGAGATGCCACACCTTGTCATCTTCTTTCATGCGTGGGTCTACAGACTTGCACAATTTCAGAATCTCATCAATGTACGTTGTGCATGTTTCACCAGGGACTTGAGCACGCTGCATCAAAGTTTGCTCAGCGCGCTTCTTTTTTCATCAATGGGTCCCCCAAAGTAGCTCGCTATTTCTTTCTCAAACGCTTCCCAGGTTGTTATTGTTTCCTCGTGGTTTTTAAACCACACTATTCCGTCCCTTGAAGAAACAATCTGCCGTTGGACAACCGGGACTCGGCCGAATCCCAAACAATTTTTTTACTCACACGGTTGAAGTGTTTCAGCCATTCGTCAACATCTTCTCCGACCATCCCAGAGAAGCTTCGTGGTACCATGTGTCGGGGCCACGTAGCGCCAGAAGAAGAGTGCTTGGTGTCGCCGTCAGCAACCGCATCCATAGAGAGCGGTGGTGGACCAGCCAGTCGGTGGCTTCAGCGTAGTTCTTTAGGTAGCACTTCCGTGATCGTTCACCTGGGATCGCTTCGCTGTACCCAGCACCTCCACCAATCTTGTTACGTTGGAGATTCCTTTATTAGCGAGAGATGATGAATGCGAGAGTCCAGGGATCTGGTCGATCACCGCTCGTGCCCACCATCGTTCTTTTCCCTTCTTCCACCCGTCCCCTCAGTATCGTAGGCAATATAATACTTAAGTATGAATATGGCGTTTCCAATATGCATAGTATTTATATTTTTCATCGACAGTGTTCACAAGTATGAACACAGCCGCCAGATAAATAAGGCTGGGGATAGAGAAAATGCCTTAACTTTTCAGGGCGGCTGAACATTTGT
Organism: Rhipicephalus annulatus; assembly: GCA_013436015.1. Lineage (NCBI taxonomy): Eukaryota > Metazoa > Arthropoda > Arachnida > Ixodida > Ixodidae > Rhipicephalus > Rhipicephalus annulatus. Next base: position 3,398 of record WOVY01010363.1, on the reverse strand, counting down.
GCAGACGCCTTTTTAAAAGCTGAGCTTGTTCATTCCACGCTTCCAACAAAGCGGAGCTTGTAATCTGCTGTTAAAGGGGAAGCTCTTCAAAGAAAAAAAATCGTGAGATCCCACGTACAGTTGGATTTGATGATATGCGAAGCACGAATGAGAAAGGTTGATGATTCTCTTCAGAATCCGCACCACGTTACTAGGTGGAGGCAAATGATGCCATGCATGACTTTCGTGTCATGATTATCATGTTTGAATGTGTTGTTTACTTTCGCCATCTATTCACGTCACGTGAATGCCAAATTTAGTACATGTGGAGCTAGCGAGACAACTGCGAGCACGCTATGAGCGTGGTATGTTTTCATGTTCTTACATGACACGCATGCCAGATTTTCATGTTTGCACCAGTCATATACTTTTCGTCATCCGTTGACGTCACGTAACATAAAATTGGTATATGTGGAGCTAGTGAAACGGCCGCGAGCGCATCATGAAGGACCCTAATTTCTCTTATGTAGCGTTGACGCGCGCACGCTGGGTACAGGGGACGTCATGTTAACAAAACGCGAGCACTGTTCAGTCTGAATCAAGGCGCGACCAGCGTCCGACGGTGCGGCCCAACGGAAACTGGCACGAATTGTGACATGCTGCATTTGGGCATTTTGCGCCGATGCGTTACCCAGACAGCACTGCGTCTCCCTCTTTTCGGGACGGAGAGATGCCGGACGCGTTAAAAAGGACATGCGTCAAAGCAACGCAGCGCGGCGTGCGCCTGCGAGTATATGGCAGGACTAGCGCCTGGCGTGGCAACGCTGGCATGAGCCACGGAATGAACGCTGGTGAGCACGCACACCACCTCCAGCCGAAATTATTGCCACATTGACAGCAGCATGTAATCATGTTCTCACATGACACGCATCTAATGATTATCAAGTTTGCACTAGTCACATTTTCGTCATCCATTCGCGTCACTTAATACCCCATTCAGTATACGTGAACCTCGCGCAATGGTCACTAGGGTATCATGAGCCTTGCATGTAGCCATGTTGTTACATGACACGCATCTCATGATTATCAGGTTTTTTCCAGCCGCATACCTTCATCATTCATTCTCGTATCTTAATACATATTGTGGTATAGTAACGCCAGTGATCATGAGTGTAGCATGTTATGTTGTTGTTACATGACATGTATTTCACGATTATCATGATTGTACCAGTCACATACTTCATTATTCATTCACGTACCTAATTACCGAATTTGGTATAAGTGAGGCTACCGAAACAGTCCCCAGCGCATCATGAGCGTGGCATGTAATCATGTTGTTACATGACACTCTTGTAATTATTTTTATGTTAGGGTATGTCGCTAGCGTTTGCCATGCAATCATGTCATGCCGTACTAGTTTTTTCAACATGATATGTGAACGAAACCACCGCAAGAACTGCAGGACAATGAAATCTAAATCATGATATTCAAGACATACATACGATGATTTTCTTGTTATGACTAGTCAAATATGTTCTTCATACAGTCAGTGTTATGCCATACCTAGTTTGGTGTCGAATACTATAGACCAAAACGGCCAGGAGAGCTAATGTCGTAGGTGGCTAGATAGATAGATAGATAGATAGATAGATAGATAGATAGATAGATAGATAGATAGATAGACAGACAGATAGATAGATAGATAGATAGATAGATAGATAGTAGATAGATAGATATAGATAGACGAAAAGTCGCCGAAAGTTCGCTAAGAAATGCTTAGCATTTAGCACTAAGCAACCGGCAGCAACTGTGCTGCATTTGGATCGAACTAGCTTCCAGTGCTAGGCTGCTGTATTCCGGCGGCTTAACGCCTGCACGCTCGAAGCGGGATCCACCACCCTGTTGTTAGAGTGAGTGCTGTATGATGCATTATATGTGTCTCGCATTTCCACAGATGTGCGGAGAAGACAGAGTAAGTTACAGCTACCTGCGAGAAAAAGTGCGGCGTTGCACAGCTGGATTTCGCCGCCAGGGCGTTGGCAAAGGTGATCGGGTCTATGTTCACTTCACCAACTCCATAGAAACCTTCATCGCTGTGTGCAGCCTCCCACTCACGGGGGCTTCACTTGTATCATCGGACATCATGTGGCGAGAAGGTGAGTGAATGCACGCGCTTTTAAGCAGCCAGACTGTGAGTTTCAACAGCATGATTAGATCCAAGAGTCAGCCACCTACTACTCGAACAAAATGAAACTGTTGCTAATTGCGGTGGCTTTTTTGAAGACATACGTGCAACCTATGTGATGTTATAAGAGAAGGACCGCTCCTGGAAGGAGTGGACAGGATAACAGTGCAGAAATTCACGCTCACACTTACATTAGCCTTTCATTCCAGACATTGACGGAAGTAAATATACCTTGAGTACACGACCTAACGAAACAAAGGCCTAAAACGAAAAGTTTTCACGGCGGATATGACTTCACGCAGACACTAGTCGTTTGAAGACATTGCGCCACCTAGATCGCTCACTGTGGTCAAGGTGTTGAAGGTTCACTTTTTGTGACGGCTCTCTGCCGCAGCAGCAACAGCAGCAGTCGCACTCAGCCACCTCGTATTGTCCCGGAAGCAAACTGAAGTTGTGCCAGCCCGTCACCGATTTTCTGGGCTAGTCGCCCAGCCAAAACATCAGTACATCGGTTGGCCTAGTTCATGTCTCATAGCGTGGACTAATTCCACCGCTGTTGACGACGGTGTGAACAGCAAACCTTGCTAGCTTCCTGGGCCAGTTACCCAGCCGGAGTGCTGCTCTACCACGAATGCTGGTTGACCTCGAACATGACCATCGGGCACCACTGAATGCACGGGTCTCCCGCGTACGAGGCCACGCTTCACAGGCAGGCGATGTTTTCCTCCTTACCACCTCACGGAACATACGAGCGCTCAGAAATCTACTGTGCCACCACAGCACACTTTCAGTTTCGATATCTCTATTGCGCACCACATATCACCACCTGATCGTTTTTTTGAACTTCTTCATTTTCAATCCTTTTCATTAGGCCATAGACCTAAATACATTTAGTTGCCAGTAATTTTATTCCAGACAATTTCATTGATGTGCCTACTAGCCACAGTAGTTATTGCAAGCAATTATAAGTACAGTCTTCATGGTGTAAAACAACGTGCTTTGGAATTGTGCAAGCAATTTATCTTTTCTTCATGGGACACGACCTAAAATAGCCGAATATGTTACAGCAGAAAACAACTAGACTTATGACTGGTAATATATTAGGATCTATGTTACGGCCAAGTTTTTTGTAAGGACGTATTGCTACCACCTGAGGTAGACCAGACTTTAGTGGCTGCAGTAAACCTGGCTTAAGTGTTTAAGATATGCAGTACGTGTGGTCTATTTCACAGGG